>OX387254.1:3656509-3696402 GCA_947562095.1 Branchellion lobata
AGGAGGATTGAAGGAGGATTGAAGGAGGATTGAAGGAGGATTGAAGGAGGATTGAAGGAGGATTGAAGGAGGATTGAAGGAGGATTGAAAGAGGATTGAAGGAGGATTAAAGGAGGATTGAAGGAAGATTGAAGGAGGATTAAAGGAGGATTGAAAGAGTATTGAAGGAGGATTGAAGGAGGATTGAAAGAGGATTGAAGGAGGATTGAAAAAGGATTGAAAGAGGATTGAAAGAGGATTGAAAGAGGGTTTACCTCGGACCTGCTGAATATGCCCTTCAAGAATTTAAAGCCGGCATGATGGTAGGATATAACTTTTGATTAAGATTGCAGAATCAACCCTATATTGACTTAAATATCTATCCAGATGTTTGCAACTTTTGCTTGGGTCTACGCGCGTGCTCGCATGCTGTAGCAATAAAACGCCATTATTTTGTAATTTGCATGAAACGCTTATAGTGGTAATGAATATAATTGAGGTTTGGCAGAGATGTGTCGAAAAGACGGCTGTGTGGCGAAGCAGGTGGGTGTTGTTGCAAATCAATGCTGTGTGTACGATGCCAAATAAGCACGGTAAAAGTTGAAAGAGATATTTTAAATGTTAGGCGCTACAAAATGGTTGCACTGTTTAGTTATTTAGATAGTTTAGTAAGTAGCTTTTATTCCATCGCTACTGGAAACCCAGAAGGAAGGAATATTAATGTGAATGAATGTACATTTTGTTATAGCGCACAGTTTGCAAACTAGTTTTTCTCAGAGGCGCTATGTAATAATATCAAATTACATTTGTGTAAAAACACAAACGTGAACAGAATCGCAAGTGGACGAAAAGAATTTGAAAAAATAATCCAAATCTAGCGATAAATGCATTGTTGCGTTTATAAGCGTAGCTGGCAGAATATGTGACTTCAAGTGCGTGCAGCTAGGGTGCTCTGGTGGCTGCGACTGATGCGTGCATTGGTTTTAATTTAAGAAGGTGAGTACCTCAGTTGCTTTCTTTGGCCATTCAAAAGTTCTTACAAGTGAAAATATTTTGATGACCATAAAAATATTATAGACAAGTCAATACAACAATATACCACATTCATGAGAGTAACTATGAACAGAAATACCAATAAACATATTGATCCGTTAATAAAACTCATAAAAATCACCAATAATTTTCAGTGAGGTAAAAAAAAGGGCGAAGAAAAAAAAAGTAACTTATGAACCAATAACAGCACCACGACAACACATATACCCATCAAGGGCTGTAATGGAGTGACTGTAACTTAGAGACTGGATAATGTACAAGGTTCCTCACGCCACCACACAATGTGAGGCCACGCAAACGGTCCTCTGGACGCCTTGCAAACGCGGTGGAGATGAAGCTATGAAGTTCAATTGAAAGGAGAATTGACGTCGTGGGAGAGATGCTCGAAAAGAAGATCAACGGAGCGAACGTGGACGAGAAAACGACAGGAGCGGAGTTAAAGAGACATAATGAATGAAGGAGGTGCATTGAAGATGATAAACAAAAGATGATCAACCAAAGATGGAGGACAAAGAAGAAAGAAGTAAGGATGTTGAAAGAGAATTGTTTGATGATATATGACGAAATAATACAAGAGATTATTGTACACGGTGAAATGATAACAGGTAAAATGATGAATTTTGAATAAAACGGCTAAAAAGAGATAAGTAAAGAAAAATTGCGTTATTATGCAGGGTTGTCTGTTGCACAAATATGAGGGAAGCTATCTTAAGGGTCCCGAATAAAAGGAAGAAGGCGATGATGATGATGATGATGATGATGATGATGATTCTGATATGGATGAGCCTGATGATGATGATGATGATGATGATGATGATGATGATGATGATGATGATGATGATGATGATGAAAAAAAATAAAAATAAAATAAAAAGAATTTTGATGCAGATGGAAAAGAAATCACGATGAAAGTGAAAATTGAAAAATATTGATGGTGAGGTGATAGAAGAGAAGAAGAAACCTAAGCAATAGTAAATTGAAAACTTTATAAATACATTTCGAACAAAAAAAATAAAGCCAAATGAAGAAAAGAAGGGTGTGTGTAAAATGAAAATGGTGCGGGTGGAGAGAAATAAATGGGAAGGTTTTGATGTTGCAAGACATGAGAAGTGGGTGGTTGGAGGGGTGGGTGGTTGGAGGGGTGAGTGGATGGAGGGGTGGGTGGTTGGAGGGGTGGGTGGTTGGAGGAGTGGGTGATTGGAGGGGTGGGTGGTTGGAGGGGTGGGTGGTTGGAGGGGTGGGTGATTGGAGGGGTGGGTGGTTGGAGGGGTGGGTGGTTGAAGGGGTGGGTGATTGGAGGGGTGGGTGGTTGGAGGGGTGGGTGATTGGAGGGGTGGGTGGTTGGAGGGGTGCGTGGTTGATCAAGGAATTAAACGAAGTGGATAACTGGAAAGTCTTCAAGTATATAAAAATGATGATACTGAAGAAGAGAAGGGGGAGAAAAAAAAATGGTAAAAGTGGAAAAAAAAGAAGAGGAAGAAGAGGAGGAAGAGGAAAAGGAAAAGGAGGAAGAAAAAAAGGAGGAAGAGGAGGAAGAGGAGAAGGAGAAAGAAGAGGAAAAGGAGGAGGAGGAGAAGGAGGAGGAGGAGGAGGAGGAGGAGGAGGAGAAGGAGGAGGAGGAGGAAAAGGAGGAGGAGGAAGAGGAGGAGGAGGAGGAGGAGGAGGAGGAGGAGGAGGAGGAGGAGGAGGAGGAGGAGGAAAAGGAGGAAGAGGAGGAAAAGAAAGAGGAAGAGGAAGAGGAGAAGGAGGAAGAGGAGGAGGAGGAGGAGGAGGAGGAGGAGGAGGAGGAGGAGGAGGAGGAGGAGGAGGAGGAGGAGGAGGAGGAAGAGAAGGAGGAGGAGGAGGAGGAGGAAGAGGAGAAGGAGGAGGAGAAGGAGGAGAAGGAGAAGGAGGAGGAGGAGGAGGATGAGGAAGAGGAGGATGATGAGGAAGAGGAGAAGGAGGAGACGGAGGAGGAAGAAGAGGAGAAGGGCCAATGGGTGATGCGTAACACATGGTTTGTGCAGCTTCAAACTGTCAATATTGTGTTTCTTATGCAGTGCTTGTTCAACATTTCAAAACATTAAAAGTGCATTCAATAGAACTTCATTCAAGAGGCGTCTGCGTGGTGGAGGTTCAAGGTGGTGTGGAAGAATGTGCATCATCAAATGGAGTGACTTAGAAATGGTAATAAGTTTCAAGTAAAATTGTAACAAGTAATAATTTCACAAAAAGTATTCATAATAACAACAACATGAAATCGTCATAAGATTGGTTCTTTGAAAATATAAAATTTTAATTTTAAGCCACGACGCACAGCGAAGCAGATGGCTGCACTCCTGTAAATCTTGCCAGGCATAAGGGTTGGTGGTAAGGCTATCTAGATCATGCGATGGTTGCTTGGGAGTTAGCTGCGGATGAGAGGATCAGCTTGACTGGTGCTAACATGGTGGGATCGGCTGTTGTCATGAAAATATAGCAGATTATAATTATCATTCACGAAGGTGAGAAGAACGTGTGTGTGTGTGTGTGTGTGTGCGTGTGTGTGTGAGGAGCATATGCGCCGTGAAATTGAAAGTTGGAATAACAAGACACATGCACAGGAAGAAGAAGCGTCAATGCGTAGGTGGCCCAAGACCACGAGAAAACCCTTATGAAATCACTATGAAATTTGACGCCATTTCCCGAAAAATAAAAAGTCAAATAAAGTTGTCTTGAAGAGCTGAGCAAGGTAAGGTCTCAGTTGTATGGGCTTGTAAGAGACTCAATTCTCAAGTGGCTTGTTACACGTTAGTGGCGAACAAAAGAAAATAAGGAAAAAGATGAAAAAGAAGAAAAAATAGATGATGATGAAAGAAGAAGAAGAAGAAGAAGAAGAAGAAGAAGAAGAAGAAGAAGAAGAAGAAGACGAAGAAGAAGAAGAAGAAGAAGAAGAAGAAGAAGAAGAAGAAGAAGAAGAAGAAGAAGAAGAAGAAGAAGAAGAAGAAGAAGAAGAAGAAGAAGAAGAAGAAGAAGAAGAAGAAGAAGAAGAAGAAGAAGAAGAAGAAGAAGAAGAAGAAGAAGAAGAAGAAGAAGAAGAAGAAGAAGAAGAAGAAGAAGAAGAAGAAGAAGAAGAAGAAGAAGAAGAAGAAGAAGAAGAAGTGGACAAAATTATTGTGAACTTTGAACACAAAGCTCGAACAAGAATGAGAAATGTTTTTGAAAATAATTTTTTTCGATGTTGTTCTCAAACGGAGCAAGTGCTTTGTTCTATGGAAGTGGCTGTGACGAGAGCGCAACACTGCGCTCAAAAAACTGTCAGTATGTACATGAATGTCACAAAACAATCATTGAAAGGTGCCTTTAATGATCTTACACGCCTTATTATTACCTTTGAAACGTCATTGTAAATCTCTTCACTCCTTATAACCACCCTCCCTCATTTTCTCAGTCAGTCTTCACATACTCATAGCCAGAAAAAGAAGGAAATCAATAATGAAAAAAATAAAATTTCATACGTCCTTGTGATCAGGTGCGCGTTTAACGTGCTCAGAGATAGCGGTTTTATGTTATGGCTGATTCGCATGTATGTGTCTTTAAAAACATGAAAGAATGTTTAAGTGTTAAGGTAAACAATAATTGGATACATGGAGGTTCCGGAGTAAATTCAAAGGAAAAATATACGTATATCACAAAACAATTAAGTAAGGAAATTTTTTTTATATATTTATGTCATACAACAAACGTTGAAATACGCAACGAAAGCATTCAATTGTTATCTGCACTCCTGGTATTCTTCGCAGATGGGGCAGACTGTGGGGTTGTTGTTGACGATGGTGATATAATGACCAAGTTTTTGTTCTTGGTTGTAGCTGTAGACAGTGTAGTAGGTTTGAAGTTGGTCGGCGCCTGGGAAGGAGTAGCTGAATGGACCATAGAAGACCTGATCCACGATCAGCTTGCTCTTCTTCTGATCGAAGATCACCAGGGGCTGTTGTGGTTGCTTGCGTGACAGCTGGTACTTCTGTTCAATCAGCATGTTGTGGGCCATTCTCTCTATCAAATCCAGTGTCTGCCTGCGTTCATGGCCCATCAGACAAATGGTGCTCTCATTGACAACATTGTAGAGAATGCGGAGGTAGTGGTAGCGCAGGTCCTCATCATCCATGAAGTGGTCCACCAGGTAGTTGTCCAGTTTAGTTTTCTGGTCGTTGATGTTGGAAAAGTCGATGAAAAAGCGTGAACACATGTACTTTTGGAGTTGCAGAATATCCGTATCACTGGCTGGCTGGTAGCCATGCACCAATAACTTGCAATACTTTAGCAAACCACCCCCTCGAATCTCTTCAGGATTTCTTGTAGCAATTATTTTTTCATTTAAATGGTGTAGGGCCAGATCAAAATTGGCATAGACTGACTCGGCATTGATGGTGGGATAAAAATGTTCGTGTATGGAATCTTTTGAAACTTCATAAAAAAGCAACAGACTGTCAAGGATGATCTGGAATGAGTCAACACTGAACTCAAACTGCCTGCGCATTGAGTCGGCAAACTTCAATTCAATATTTTTTGAGCAAGCATTTGATAATGAAATGAGACTCCACTTGTCTGTGTCATTGAATATTTTAACCATTTTGTGAACATAAGCTTCATTCAAGCTTGGTAATGACATACGATCCTTTATAATACTTTTTGGGAAGAAGTCAAGCAAGGAAGAAAGCACCAGGTCTTTAATTTTTTGAAGATCAGATTGATCTTTGAGTTGAACGCTGAATATAAGATCATAATCGTTGTAAGACTGTACAGTATCTAAGCCAAGCACATAACTGGCTACTCCTCCATTTACGCGAATATCCCTCACACGAACACCACTGCTCTTTAACTTGTTTCTGACGACTTGTATGAAATCTTTCAAACGAATATTGAGTGTAGGAAAACTTCCTCTGCCATGAATAGGTACGGTTGAGTTCATAACACGGTTCAAGCGATCCACTTGGTCGTAACACAACACCTGGAACCGATCTTCGGACATTTCTTCTTTTTCTGGCATTTATATTTTTAACAATCGCTAAGCATGAAAAATCCCAAAATTTTTAATGTCAACTAATTGTTTTTTAATTTTCAACAGTTTCGACGCTCTGTAGAAATCTTAAACTCAACAGCTGTTGACTAAATATATGTGTATTTGGACTTATATTGGTTGACAATGCGCTTTTAACCTAACACCTACACTCGATATCTATATTAATTTTATATACTTTTTCATTAATATTTTATAACATCATATCTTGTAACTTAGTTAGAGAAACGTTGAACGTCAATTAAACTGTTTGTTTTTTTTTTTACAATATTTATATAAATTGCCAGCCTTTTATATTGATTTTTCCTTTTGTAGAAATGAATTAATTGTGTCAAATTAATCATTACATTATTTTGGAAACATTGAGAAGTTTTTTAAAAAAAAACTTCAAAATTTAAATTGAATAATTTTCTAAAGTTTATTCTATAAATTTTTTAAATTTTTTAGAAGCATTACAATTATCATTTCAATTATTAATTTTTAAATTTTGTATGGTTTTGATGGAAAATTTTCAAATAGTGTAAATAAATAATTTCATAATTTAAAACTGGTACTCATGGCTCAAAAAACCCTATTTGCCTATCAATATTCATGAACTTTAGCTTCCTCTTGAAATCACTTGTCTCAATAAAATGATCATTTGAAGAGGGTTTCAACTAATCGGTTTATGATAATGTTTCCATCTTAAAATAATAATTTGCTAACTTCATTCTTCATAAAGTTTAGTTAAAACTATAATGGGAGCTTATGAAAACTTAAAGTTTGTCCAAATTACTTCTTTTAAGATATCATATCAAAGTACTTGGTCTATTTAGAACAAACATAAAGGCATGGTTTGGATGAAGATGTATGAACATTCTTTTGAGTGTTTATTAAGCCCGCTTGGGCATCAGTTGGTAAATCCCACACTTTCTGTCATTCTCACACTTCAAAAAGTAGCATTAAACTAAAGAGAAGTCGTAATTTAAATTATTCTCATACTCAACAAAATAATGACTTCCAGTTTTTGTTCAAACTTTTTAAATTTTTGAATCTACGCTTTGTGACCATACTTCAAAGGCATTTCTAATTTAATCAAATCATTTGTATAGCGCTGATGAAAGTATTCAAGAGCACTCTGTAGAAACTTTCAAAACAACAAAGTTTTGAGGGCTTTATGAAATAGAGGTAGAAGGGTGGTAGAGGTGAGATTGGAAGGAAGAGACTTCCATAGAAGGGGCCCACAGTAGAAAAGTGCAGATTTAGCATAACTAATATTGGAAGGTATCCTAAAAAAAAGAGAATAAGTAGAAGATCTGTCTTTTACGAGGAGGTCAGCTAAGTAGTTATGTGAACTATTTTTTTTAACATGAGTGCAGATTTTGAAAACTGAGCTTTTTTAAAGAGACAACCAGTGTAAAGAGATAAAGGTAGAAGTTAGACGAAAGAATTTATGAGTTCCAGAAACTAAGTGGACATTTTCTTTACAAGTAGGGGAAAACGGTTGTAAAATATTTTTGATTTAAGTCACAGAATAATTTCTTTAGCTTTCGTTAAATCGAATTTTAAAGCGCTATACAAATATCCTGATTAGATTAGATTACATTAAGTATTCTGACGTCAACAAGAATTCCAGAATATTATGAGCTAAAAAGCGATTTAAATTTATTGAGTTAAAAAAGATGATAATTTAATCAAAGAATAAACTCGGTCATCATTCGTTAAAAAGGGCCACTTAAAAATTACGAAATTAAAACAAACCTCCAATGAAAAATGTCTCGGATATGCCACAATTTTTCAGTTATTAATTAATTTCAGATGCGAAGAAAAAATTTCACCGTTTGGAGAGAAAGATCCTGCATTCATACACAAGAAAATAAAACACCCAGTCAAAAATATTAAAAATTTGAATAAACCTTGGACGCGAGAAACGAATGAATAAACGAATAAATGATGAAGAAATGAATATATAAACCCATTGAATGAGGCAGAACCATGACCAATCGAAAAATACAGGGTATGGCGTTATTTCTGACGTACGGTATTCTATTAAGCGAAGATGTGCAAGATTGAACCTTATTTACACGACGCCCATCAGGGCGTGCCCTTCAATCCACCATGCATTTCCTCCTCACTCGGAGTCACCCACTTGGCTCACTAATCCAGTGTTGTTATTATTATTATTATTATTATTATTATTATTATTATTATTATTATTATTATTATTATTATTATTGATTTTATTGCCCTTATTATTATTACTAAATTTAATATCATTATAAACATCATGGAACTTGTTGTTATTATTATGAGGGGCGAGAAGAAGGGGAGGGTGGTGGTGAGGGGCATCATGGGGTGCGTTGTTGCAGGCCTCCTTGAAGCAGCAGGAGGAGCTTTCGAGAGCCTTGGCGATGCTAGCCAGGGCGTTTTTGGCGCTCTTGTTGGTGTTCTGGGAGTCCATCAAAACCTTCATCTTATCCACCATCCACCACGGCACTCTGAAGCCTACCATGCTCTTCAGCTCCAGGCCTGGACTGTCCCTGATGGTGGTGGTGGTTGTGATAGTTGTGGAAGTGGTTGCAGTGGTTGTGGTGGTTGTGGTGGTTGTGGTGGTTGTGGTGGTTGTGGTGGTTGTGGTGGTTGTGGTGGTTGCTAATGATGCTCTTTTTAGTGCGATTCATGAACCATCATATAACTTGAATAAAAAAAATAAAAGCTGCAACTACAACAACATTGAAAACTGCAACTACAACAACATTGAAAGCTGCAACTACAACAACATTGGGAGCTGCAACTACAACAACATTGAAAGCTGCAACTACAACAACATTGGGAGCTGCAACTACAACAACATTGGGAGCTGCAACTACAACAACATTGGGAGCTGCAACTACAACAACATTGAAAGCTGCAATTACAACAACATTGAAAACTGCAACTACAACAACATTGGGAGCTGCAATTACAACAACATTGAAAGCTGCAACTACAACAACATTGAAAGCTGCAACTACAACAACATCGAAAGCTGCAACTACAACAACATTGAAAGCTGCAACTACAACAACATTGGGAGCTGCAACTACAACAACATTGGGAGCTGCAACTACAACAACATTGAAAGCTGCAACTACAACAACATTGAAAGCTGCAACTACAACAACATTGAAAGCTGCAACTACAACAACATTGGGAGCTGCAACTACAACAACATTGGGAACTGCAACTACAACAACATTGGGAGCTGCAACTACAACAACATTGGAAGCTGCAATTACAACAACATTGAAAGCTGCAATTACAACAACATTGAAAGCTGCAACTACAACAACATCGAAAGCTGCAACTACAACAACATTGGGAGCTGCAACTACAACAACATTGGAAGCTGCAATTACAACAACATCGAAAGCTGCAACTACAACAACATCGAAAGCTGCAACTACAACAAAGTTGAAAGCTGCAACTACAACAACATTGGGAGCTGCAACTACAACAACATTGAAAGCTGCAACTACAACAACATTGGGAGCTGCAACTACAACAACATTGGGAGCTGCAATTACAACAACATTGAAAGCTGCAACTACAACAACATTGGGAGCTGCAACTACAACAACATTGGAAGCTGCAACTACAACAAAATTGGGAGCTGCAACTACAACAACATTGGGAGCTGCAACTACAACAACATCGAAAGCTGCGACTACAACAACATCGAAAGCTGCAACTACAACAAAGTTGAAAGCTGCAACTACAACAACATTGGGAGCTGCAACTACAACAACATTGAAAGCTGCAACTACAACAACATTGGGAGCTGCAACTACAACAACATTGGGAGCTGCAATTACAACAACATTGAAAGCTGCAACTACAACAACATTGGGAGCTGCAACTACAACAACATTGGAAGCTGCAACTACAACAAAATTGGGAGCTGCAACTACAACAACATTGGGAGCTGCAACTACAACAACATCGAAAGCTGCAACTACAACAACATCGAAAGCTGCAACTACAACAACATTGAAAGCTGCAACTACAACAACATCGAAAGCTGCAGCAACAGCATTCAAAGCAAAAACTACAATAAGCCCAGAAACAACACCAACAGCCCACTTGTAGTCGTCGAGGGTGGTGAGTTGGAGAATGTCGTGGAGGATAAGAAGGTAGGTGCGACCTCCCGTGGCAGGCATCAGACCACTCTCGTACAACCACTGCTTGTCTTCCTGGTCTCCTGCGTACTGTGCATGCATGCATGCATGGGTAGATAGATGGATGAATGCTTGGATGGATAGTTGCGATGGAATGGACTGATGGATGAATGGAATACAATACAATACAATGCAAAAACGAATATTATTATAGTGGCATTAACCCCGTAGAGTTTCGAGGCCACAATGAGGATGAGATGAATGGGAAGGAATGATGGAATTCTTGATGGAAGCATGCAGACCTTAAAGAGGTCAGGATGTTTGATGTACAATCTTCCTCTAGTGGCTCCTAGACCCAGTGCCCTGATGGATGAATGGATAAAAGGGCAGATGAATGAATGAATGAATGAATGAATGGAAATAAAACTAATGGTACGAATGAAAGATTGATGAAGGCATGCATGGAGCAGTGTAAAAACTGCAAAAGAATGTTACTTGTTGGCCTTGGCACCCATGATGAACTCTGTCTCCGTGCTGAGTCTGCTTGAGTCCCACTGTTGTGATGTGTGTGTGTGTGTGTGTGTGTGTGTGTGTGTGTGTGTGTGTGTGTGTGTGTGTGTGTGTGTGTGTGTGTGTGCATGTCTGGTTTTGTAATTTGTACATGTCAAATTTATTTAGCTGCATTACGGCCCGATGTGATTTTTCCATCTTTTGTGGTGAATGATTAATTATTTATATATGCAACTTCTTGTTTGACATCATTATTTATATATATAGGCAACTTCTTGCTTGACATCATTATTTTTCGATTGTTTATCTTTCTTTTTTTATTGTGCTGAGAGCCATTGTTACGCTCAAGAAAATAATTATAAACTTCATCCATCAAACGCCAAACAACTATGAAAAAGTATGACAACCAACAAAATAGTCCTTTTAAGCATTATTTTTGTAATATTCCTTCTTAATTTTTTATATTTATACTTTTGTCAGTTATTACCGTTGAGTTTTCATTCCTCAAATTTCACTATTTTAATAATTTATTTTCAATTTTTTTATTGATTTATTGTTTTAAATTAATATTTCATTGTGTTTAACATTTTTAAAACTTTTTCTCGCGCGATTTGTTCATTTCGATTCGTATATGACTGATAACATTGTGTTCTCGTATATTTCAATGTATTCTTTTTCAGTTCGATTTTTCGCCGTGTTTTTGTAACATTTTCAGCGTATGTCTAGAATTGATCTAATAAAGACTATAAAAAAAAATACATATTTTGATTGGAACTGATTAAATAGAAAAAAATGAAAAAATGATAATAACAATGAATCAAATTTGTGAAGCGCCAAGCCGATTAACTAAAACGCTACAACAAGTAATATGAATTCCACATAAGGTATTGCCCATACCTTGGAGCCTTCCTTCTTCACAGGTAGCTTGAGCACCTTGCTCCTGTTGGGAGTGGATCTTCTGTGGTGGTGGATGGAAAGAGAATATTATTTCTATGGTAGTGATAAGAATAATAAAAAGCATAATAATAATGTAAATTACTATTATTATTATTATTGCTCTGGAACACTGGCTGAAATGAGAATGGTGGCGATAGAGATTGGAGGAATGGTTGAAGATGGAAACGATGATAGAGATTGGTAAAAGGATGTGGATTCGGAACTCTCTGGGGTTGACGCCACTATAATAACATCTAAAATTGTCTTGTGTGTATGGATTGATGGAGTAGAGTGGAGGTGGAGGTGATGGTGAAGATAGAAGTGACAGTGGTGATGTTTTTGAAAGTTTGATGAAAGAGGTTCAACAAGTTGCAAGACGACTTCCACACACCCTGAACTAGGCTTGACGTGGGAGCTCAAGTGCTTCTTCTGTGTGGTGTGGTGATGTGTGATGTGGTCATGTGTGGTGTGGTGATGTGTGGTATGGTGATGTGTGGTATGGTGATGTGTGATGTGGTGATGTGTGGTGTGGTGATGTGTGGTGTGGTGATGTGTGATGTGGTGATGTGTGGTATGGTGATGTGTGTTGTGGTGATTTGTGGTGTGGTGATGTTTGGTGTGGTTCTGTGTGGTGTGGTTCTGTGTGGTGTGGTTCTGTGTGGTGATGTTTGGTGTGGTTCTGTGTGGTGTGGTGATGTGTGGTGTGGTTCTGTGTGGTGTGGTGATGTGTGGTGTGGTTCTGTGTGGTGATGTGTGGTGTGGTTCTGTGTGGTGATTTGTGGTGTGGTGATGTGTGGTGTGTTGATGTGTGGTGCGGTTCTGTGTGGTGTGGTGATGTGGTGATGTGTGGTGTGTTGATGTGTGTTGTGGTGATGTGTGTTGTGGTGAGGTGTAGTGTGGTGATGTGTGTTGTGGGGATGTGTGTTGTGGGGATGTGTGCTGTGGTGTGTGTTGTAGTGTGGTGGTGGAAGTGTAATAGTGGCATTGAAGTAATAAAAAAGCGTAGAAAAATTTGGCCATCATAAATTGTTGAAATTCAAAAAAATAACATAGATAAATACAAAGAAAATGAATTAAAAGTTCAAAAAATCAATTCAATTCGCTGAATGTAACATAAAACCTTCAATGCATAACAAGACGAAGAGTACAATAGGAGAAGACTACGGTAGTGACGAAGGCATTATGGACGGGAGGTTTATGAATGATGGACTGGCACTGTTTTTTTTTGGGTTTTCATCGGGGTGACGTCAGCAATCGAACAAAGTTCATAGTAATAGTGGGGTGCCGGAGGCTTTATAAAAAGATCTAATTTTTCTATTCTTCACTTCAAATTCAGTAAAATTTACCCACAAGAGTGGTCTCGGAATTCTTTGAATGAAATTCCAATGTAATAACATTCTTTGTGGTGTTTTTTAATGGCTATGTGGAAGAATAAGTGGTTATGTTGCAGTGATGTGTACCTTGGTGAGGAAGGGGATGGTTGAATCAGAGCCGGAGGAAAAGGTCCTCTTTCTGCGGAGTGTCGAGAGGTTGTTGCAGACATTCTTGGAGTAAATGTTGTTGTTGCTGCCTTTGTTGTTGGAAGGTTTGGAAATGTTGTTGTTGATGATGTTGTTTTGTTGGCGAGTGTTGTGCAGGTGAATGCTTGAAACACTTGAATACATCTTCTTTGCCTGGAGGTTCCATTGACTATTGTCATGTTGCTAACAATACAAGTTTTATTAGACAATTTCAACAAAATACAAACATACACCCGCCCAAACACATAAACACACACACACACACACACACACACAAACTTCTTCAAGAATTTGACAGCACACATTTGCAATGAACTCATGTGCTACATCCTCAGAAAGGCCACAATTGAGTAGAATGTTCTGCTTGGCTGGTTCGAAAAAGGTCTGTGAGGCCAAAGCATATCAGAGCAGTTCGAATGGACTAAAAACACTTTTTTCAATGAAAGTTTAATGAGTGGTAAATGGTTTCGAGGTTTTGAAAAAAAAAGAAGAATATTGGAAGTTTTGAGTGTTTCGAGATTGGAAAAAATCACATAGAAATACTATAAATGATATCAGCAAAACAACCCTTGCAACCTCAACGTGGTGCCTGATGATCTTGTCAATCTCCACATTTATGGATGTCTGCAACACTTGCCTCAGCAGATCCAATGACCGAGCTGGATTCTCTTCTGTGCCATACCTAGAACAAATTACATAAATATAATTTTTGTTATTTATGTCACAGAATGCTGAAAATAGATTTTGAACTTTGTAAATTATGAACTTTCGGACATTATTTTTGCACAAAGAAATTTTAGTTTAAATGAAGTTTAAGTGACATGAGACTTTGCTCTGATAAAGGAATGCCTGTTCCGTTGGGTGTTGCTAACGGGTATGTTTTTCAGATTCACCAACCTCATATTCAAAACATTAGCCTTTGTGGGTATAATGGTAGATGGATTTTAATCATTTAATCAAATTAAAAAAATCTAAATTTGTAAAATAATCATTTCATAAGATAAGTGCAAAGTTTAAAAAATCATGAACTTTAAACTACTTGATCGTTATTTTTTATTTTTTCGATTTCCTGGTAACCATGCGCTATTTCCGTGGCCATCGTTTCTTTTTAATATGCAGATCACAATGAAACTAATGCAAATTTTGTCACAATATTGAAATAATAAACACGGCTTATTCTGCTATTTTACTTGATTGCAAAAGTGTAGCCTCAGTATTTTTTAAAGATTAGTCTAATAGAATAAAAAATGTTTTAGAGCACAACAATTTGAAATACTTCAGAGTTTATGTTTTTTTTTATATTTTTGACATCATTAAAAATAATGTAATTAATTGAAATAGACTATGAACTTTATGAAATTTTAGATTAAAATCTAATCTAATCTAATCATTTACATAGCGCTGATTAACACTGTTCAAGAGCGCTCGGCTACAAACTGTTTAAACAAAGTTTTGAGGGTTTTACAAAATGAAAGTAGAAAAGTGATAGAGGTGAAATTGGGGGGAAAAGAGTTCCATAGAAGGGGTCCAGAGTAGGAAAGTGCAGATTTAGGATAAGTACCCTTGGAAGGTATCCTAAAAAATGAGATTAAGTAGAAGATCTCAGTCCCCTACAAGAAGGCATCTCAAAAATGTCAGTTAAGTAATTAGATGAGTGATTGTTTTTTATTTTAAACATAAGTGCAGATTTTAAAAACTGATCTTTAAAAAAAATAATTTGAATAAAAGTACCACATAAATAGATAGAAAAGTATGCTATCTTGGTTATATTACCGATTATCTTCAAGCTTAGTTAATACAGGATAGTCTATAAGTGATAACTATAAAACATAATTGCTTCCCAGAAGTTATTTCCTCGTTCAGCTCGTTTTGCTGAAACATATAAATGAATAGTTGAATTGGTGATTTAATATAGCCTTAATTCATAATCCCAATTTTTTAACTTTGTTCTTGAAAAACAAACATCATGGAACTTATGGCCACAAAAACGATCATAAGCTTGTCGATTATTCTTGCCTTTAATTTCGATACTTTTCAAGCTTTTCCAGCATCGTCTAACAGTCCCCTTTCTATTACAAACACTTCTCCAATCCCAAAGGACACTTCCAACAACCAAACAGATGATTCCGCTTCAGCTTTCAATGACTTGTATAAGGGTGAGAGAGATTGTATAGTAGATAAAATTTGTTTAGATTAGTAGATAATAAAACTAGTAATTTAATCATAATCAAATAATCTTTCAAGTTGTGAACATTATAAACTTCAATTTTCAATTTAATAATTCCAATTGCATTAATGACTTAATCGGAATAGATGTCCAATGTGAACAGTGCAACATTTCCTATTGTTACTACAATGGAGGGTGTTGCATCAGCGGGAGCACCCACTTCTGTTTGTGAGTTGGAGAGTGGTTTTATTGGATAAGGTTGCAGATGGTTGAAAAATAGATGAAAAATTCTCAGCTGTTTCAACAAATCACCATTTCGATATTTAACGTATTCTCCTCATGTTCTCAAGGTGTCTGACTGGCTACGTGGGCGAATTTTGCGAATGGAACGAACCAGAAGAAAGTGAGTTGCACGGAGGTTATTCATCCTCCACAAAATGTTGCTTTACCGAAACTTTACCTTGTTGTTCAAACACATACAGAGAACACACCGTTCAGCACCTTACCACCACACCATTCCTCTAATCAAACCAACACTCTGTCTATACACCAACAAGAATTCCTTCTTCAGCTCGATATAGGCGTATGCAACCAACCTACAGGCAAATACATCAACATGAAGCTGACTCTAGTCACATCTCTAGCCACCCTTTTCATCATTCTTCTCACCCTCATCCTCCTCGTCTTCGTCATCTTCTACGTCATCAAGTAACACATTCGGTTACTTTGCATTAAGATAATTGAATTTTTTTTAAATTTCAATCAATCTTTTTTTGATGACAAACATAAATTGCTGATTTTCTGAGCGCATTTTCAATAAAAACCCCGCAAACTCACGCTAGCAAACGAGAATGAGATGTTTTTATGTTTAATTAACCATAACCATGAAACACTTATATCACGTTCTTCTTCCAAGGAAAAGCAAAAATGGCCATGGCGAGCAGCAGTACAAGAACCTGGACAAGGAACTTCTGTTCGTGCAGGGAGAGCTGGAGAAGTTGGCAGGGAATGACAAATACGTGGGTGGTGTGGTCCTCGTTTGATCTTTTTGTAGTTTCACTACCTACCGCTTCATTTCAGTTTTTAGTGCTCTTGAACAGTTTGTATGAGTGCTATGAAAATGTTTGATTAGATTAGAAAAAACAGGTTGAATTAACTTCAACTACCCTTTTTCCCCATCACCGTCATCACTCTCTTGGTTTTTATCTCTATCTATACATCAGTATTTTCGCCACCAACACCAACACCACCCTCATTATTTTCCACCCTCACTTTACGCCAGCACCATCGCTCCCACTCATCCCCCTCCCTCCACCAGCACCCCTACACCACCATCTCACCAGTGCGGCAAGAAGAGATTGTCGAAAATGATAGAGGCGACTGCAAGAGCGGCTCTGATCACCTACCCAGACATCGTCGCCACGTTGGATGAGGGTTTGGAGAGGAAAAACTCCGTCATCACCAGACGTCAGTCCGAGCCGAATGTGCTCTCTACCATCAAGCAAGATCCCTATAAAGTTGAAAGGTCGATAGACGGATGGATAAGAGGATGGATGGATTAATTGACTGATGGATGGAAGGATGGATTAATTGACTGATGGATGGACGGATGGATTAAGGGATGGATGGATTAATTGACTGATGGATGGACGGATACGTGGATAAACTATTGGTTTGATGAATGAGTCGATGAATACTAAAATAAAATAATGTTATGTAGCGCTTTTGAACAGGGTGTAATCAGCGCTATACATATGATTAGATTAGATTAGGTTAGATTAGATTAGATTAGATTAGATTAGATTAAATTAGATTAGATTAGATTAGATTAGATTAGATTAGATTAGATTAGATTAGATTAGATTAGATTAGATTAGATTAGATTAGATTAGATTAGATTAGATTAGATTAGATTAGATTAGATTAGATTAGATTAGATTAGATTAGATTAGATTAGATTAGATTAGATTAGATTAGATTAGATTAGATTAGATTAGATTAGATTAGATTAGATTAGATTAGATTAGATTAGATTAGATTAGATTAGATTAGATTAGATTAGATTAGATTAGATTAGATTAGATTAGATTAGATTAGATTAGATTAGATTAGATTAGATTAGATTAGATTAGATTAGATTAGATTAGATTAGATTAGATGTAGTTGTTAGATGAATGCCTCATCGTGGTCCATAAACATGCGTTGTCAATCCGTTTCACCTTTGACCAACTTCAAAGAAGGCAGTTGTGTGAAGCGCCAGACTGCTGTAGACTCCTCATGTCCTCAAATCAGAAATTGGTCGTAGTACCAACACGGTGGTTGTAGTGCTAGCGTGGTTATATTATTAGCGAGAGTTATGAAAACAGTTGTGATAAAAAAGGCATTTTATAATTAACATGAGTTGTGTTGGCAAGAGAACTTGTATTAACAACAGTAGTTGTCTATTTCGTCTTTACAGTGTTTTTCCCATCAAACCCAACAGAGTAATTACCTCGCTCATTCTAATGAATTATTCAAAATTAACAACCGTAATAACCATTCGTGAAACAAGTTCCAAAAATAAAGATGTTCTTAATTAGACCACTTCCTTCTTTTCTTCCTTCTCTCATTCCCTTCTTCCACTTCTTTTGTTTCATCTCGTTTCCATCCTTTTTCTTTTTCTTTCATTATTTTCATCTTCTTTTTCGGTATTCTGTCATTGCACTTTTGAATGAGTGTCACCTTTGTGAAAAAATGTCAGACACGAGCATAACTTGAGAGAATGATGCTGGGACTGAAAGAGGATGACTAAAAGGTCGCTAACAAAACAATTAGCAAGGTAACTTACTCACACTTTGGGACGAGATATTTGGCACAATTAAAGAATAGAAACAAGAATAGGTGTTTTTGCAGGATATAATTACTGTTACACAAAATGACTGATTAGATTAGATTTTTTATTCTGCGCAGTGGTGCTGAGCAATTGCTGTTCTTGGTGTAACAGAACTTGAAATGGATTCATTTTTTGTAACAAGCGGAGATTCAAAGCTCTCTGTTGCATATTTTAATATTTGCTAAAAGAACAAAAACAGAAACAATGAAAACAACAACAAAAGCCAGAAAATAAATAACAAGACGACTTTATTTTCAGGTCTACTGCGGTGATGTTTTACAACAAACCAGGCAGGGTCCAGATGACCAAGCTGAAGAAGTGCCTATCCCACTAGAAGATCTTCAGCCAACTGTGTCATCTGGCTTTGTGTCAAGTTGTAACGAAAAATTTAAAAATTCAAAAATTGATACAGTTCGTTGTTTGTTTGTTGAATCGTTTGTCGATTTGTTGTTAGTTTGTGACTCGTTTTTGAGAAATTGGAGTAACGAAACAACACGTGTTCATGTGTTTTTTTTCAAAAAAGTTTAACTCATGTCAAGTATAACTGACATATTGCTGGTATAAAAAATTTGCGACCCTTCACAAACTGATGTGGTGCTTTCAAAATATCGATAATGTTTCCACAAAATTTCACTCAGCTCCACGAAATCTGAATGTCTCCAAAAAATCGGAATATTTTCAAAAATCAAACTTTCTCAAAAATTGAGATATTTTCAAAAACCGAAACCTTCCTAAGGAACTGCCCCACTTTCTACCACAGCGCCAGAGAGTCACAGTGGAAGAGGGATTTTTGGATGGGAGCAGTTGCTAAATATAAATTGAAACGAAGTACAAATCAATGAAGTTTGATGAAATGTAAGCTGATATCTGCCTTATGTGCACTACAATTAATCATATAGATAAGACGCATAGTGTTTATAAAAGTCTCATGAGCCTCGACGCTTCTAACGTCTGCACATTAAGTTGTCGTTAATGTTTCCTTGGTTACCTGATGGAATACAACGAACGCAACACTTTCCAATTTTTTGAAAACTGATCTGTCATAAGCTAGTCTAACCTTTCATAGATTAATATAGTCGGATGTTGAATAAAATCAAACTACCTTTAACTACCTTGTCTTTTTTAAAAATTAATTTAATTTATCAGAAAATCAAAGTATCCACTTTCCATAATGTGATGTAATCTGAAATATTATAAAATTGTATAATTTCATATAATCTGAAAAAGTTATTTAATGAAAACTCTAAGTGTTAAAATTTAATACAGTATAAAGAATTACATACAATACCACTCGAAACAATACATCACTGTAACTGAAAAATGAATAACTTCCTACATTTACCATTAATTAAAAAATATTGAGCAATCTAAGTTTTTTTCTTTCAAAAAATATTTGATCTAAAAGTAAAAATCTACTAGGTGTTGACAGGAACAATCTCCCAGACAGGTGTTGTGTATAGGTGTGTGTATGGGTATGTGTGTGTGTGTATATGCGGGTATGCGAGGATGTGTGTTTTGGTGTATGTTTATGGGTGTGTGTATTGGTTCGTGTGTAGGGATGGGTGTATCGCTGTATGTGTTATAAAACAACAATAATTCAAGGAATGACTGAGCTTGTTCTCACATCTTTTACCAATTATTTGTTGTGCGTATAATTGGGTTCAATTGAACAAAGATCAAATGTGCGTTCACACTTGTGTACATACACACAAATAGGCACACAAATATGCACACACATACACACACACACACACACACACACACACACACACACACACACACACACACACACACACACACACAAACACACACAAACACACGTCTGACTAATAGGATGTTACTAATTTTATAACTTGAAAGCGGATTTCTGCTTTGACCGTATACACTCTTCATCTGACATCAAGACCCTCCTCTTCGAGCCCTTTCTATCGCGATTTACCCCAACTAACAATTTTATCGATTCTCCACCGCAATCTTCGTCGTCGTCGTCGTCGTCTTTATCACCTACTCATCGTCCCAATCTTCGTCCCCATCAGCTTTATAATTGCTCAACTCACGAGCACTTTTCATACTCAAGAAAATGTATGGAGCATATAAGAGGGTTGAATAGATAAACTTATTTAAACTATATATTAATCCAAGGAAGACCTACTACTTCAAAAGATAAACTGTGCACAACATAGGAATGCTCGTGAGATACGACTATTCGTATGCTTTTTATAATGTACTAGTATTCGTTAGATACTACCGTCCATAAGGTTTCACGTTCTTAGGTATCCCGTTCTTAAAGTATCACCATCGATAAGATGTTACTTTAAAGTATAATTTCATAAAATAATAATAATAAATCGGTCATAAATATAATCTTCCATCAATTTACGATTGTCCATATTGATACAACAATCCAGAGTGACATTGTGGTACAAAAAAGAGCAAAAAGTCTCCAAAAGAACATAAAAACTATAAAAAAAACCACAGAGGCATGAAGTCGTCTTCAGCGATCCTCCTCCTCATCCACTGTCTAGTCCTCCTGCAGGCTTGTGAGTGGTTTATAATAAGAGTTTTTCGAAAGATAAACAAGTAGTGCGTGTTTGTTGGAAAGTCAGCGATTACTCACTGGATTACATTAATCATAACACTTCTATTATTTGTTGCCCATTTAAAAAAATTTGCGCTGCGTTACTGTCATCCTATTTTTAAGTAACCTTCAGAGCTTTGATGCTACATTTTAACGAATTTTGATACGTTCACTATGTATGGAATAAAATGGAGAATAATTTTTAAATTTTGAAAAACACACGGAGTTTTTTGAACATTATTGAAGAATAATTGAGAAAAAGAGCATATTTTTAACATCAAAGACCGCCTAATCTGCTAGGGTGCTGTTAAAAAGATCCTTAATAATAGTCATGTTATTTGTTTGTGTAGCTTTTCCCAACAGTTTTTGAAGAATACTATGGTCGTGCTATATAAACATGTAGCTAAGATAAGATGGGAATGAATTAGCCAAGATAAGTTCAGATAGGATAAATTCTTACAAGTAAGATTAAGACTGTGGTAAAAGATTTTTAGATTAAGAAGGATTAGATTGAAATATTTATTTAAACTAGTTTATAATCTTAAATACCTGGTTTTCTTAATGGCTGAAGAAAGGCGCCTCATCTTCTTGCTTTGGCGCTTTACAAATTGGATTTAGTATTATTAGTAGGAAGATTATAAGATTAAATAAGATCAAATAAAATCTCATTCATAAATGATAATTGAGTCGAGTGTATAAAAATTAAGAGTGCTAGAGCATTATATGACGGGTGATAAAAAAACACGATAAAAATTAATAAAAACAATTACTCATACGTGAGACTCTAAACACTGCCTCCTACAAAGGTGGCGATTGAAGTTCTGAAGGATGAGTCGTGAGAAGCTCTGAAATTACGTACTTGCATTGTTTGGAAACTTCCAAAACACTTTGTGCTTAATTATATTTTGAAAGCTCCTTTTTGAGTGAATTCACACTTGGTATTTTTACTGCACCTCACAGTACGTTACCTTGAATTTTTTTAAAGTGGGATTTTCAATTTAATTTTTCAATGACTCATTGATTATTTATTCCTAAGGTTTCCACCAGAGCTCAAGATCCACCGCCACCAAACCCATGCCTCCTAACAATACATCTACTTCAGAAGGTCACAAATAAATTTTCATTTTCAACTTACACCAATCAAATCCTTCTACACCTCAATTCACAACTAATTTTGGTTCGAAACTAACCACCCATTCAACCAGCCAACCTCGGAAACACCCCACATTTAACTACAACCTATCCATTAAACCATACCAAAACGCTTCTCCAGCCAAGCATTTAACAACTTATCTTACAGTCATCTACCCAACCAAAAGTTATTCAACCACTCACCCAACCACCCATCACACCAATCCAACCACCCATTCAACCACCCATCCAATCACCCATCTAACCACCCATTCAACCACGTATTTAACCACCCATCAAACCACCCATCCAACCACGTATTCAACCACCCATCAAACCACCCATCCAACCACCCATCAAACCACCCATGCAACCACCCATCCAACCACCCATCAAACCACCCATCCAACCACCCATCCAACCACCCATCCAACCACCCATTCAACCACCCATCCAACCACCCATCCAACCACCCATCCAGCCACGTATTCAACCACCCATCAAACCGCCCATCCAACCACCCATCCAACCACCCATCCAACCACCCATCCAACCACCCATCCAACCACCCATCCAACCACCCATCCAACCACCCATCCAACCACCCATCCAACCACCCATCCAACCACCCATCCAACCACGCATCCAACCACCCATCCAACCATCCAGCCACCCATCCAACCACTCATCCAACCACCCATCCACCCATCCACCCAACAACCCATCCAACCACCCCTCCAACCACCCATCAAACCACCCCTCCAACCAACCATCCAACCACTACAGAAATCACATGCAGTATATGCACGGAAGACCACAACTACGAATGTTACAACGGGGGCAAGTGTTGCCAAGTGAAAGGGGAGTCCGTCTACTGCAGGTGACAGTCGCCGCATATCGCTTGATTTGGAAAAAAACTAAAGAATTGATAACTCGATAAACTGAATTTTGAAAGCTTTCTCTTGAGTTGCTTCGTTACAAAACTACTCAATGCTATTATCTTATCTGATCAATAAAATACAAACTACTACTAACGATGGCAATCTAAAAAACACAATACAATGCAAGCAAGTGGTGTGAGCTAAGGGAATAAAAACAACTTAAGTACGGAAGAACCTTCGTGAAGCTTGAAATGGTTGAGTTGGTTTTCAGAAACTGATACCTCTTTTCTTTACCTCACACTCATCACTCAAACTTCCAGTCTTTGACGTTAATGCCACCACAAAGCCACCACGTAACACCAGGCATCGAGCTAAGAAGAAACAACGCTTCGGTTATAAACAATAGCAGCTGTCGAAAAAATAATAACTTTCGATTTTTATAGACATTGTTGAAGAAAATCCAGACAGACGCTGAAAATATTTTCTTGCTTAATGCACTCCCAATTAACAGCCGACAAACAAGCAAACAGCTTCCATTCTCAGTATATTTTTGAGTGCCTCTGTGAACGTTTCTTACTACGAAAAAACCTGTTACTCTGCTGTCCAACCACAAATTATTTCAAAAAATATTTAAAATCTTATTAAAGCATTTAACAAGTTTGAAAGGTGTTTTCGTATACTTTTGATTTTTCATTTTCGGACCTTGACATGGAAACTAACCTCACATTTCATTCACAGTTGTCCTCAAAACTACTACGGCCTCCACTGCGAACAGTTTTCGCTCGAGTCTTCAGGTATTTCTGCGATTTCAAGCTAAAACAATCTGATTTTTATGTTCACAAAAGTTCATTAAAAATTTTCTTTCAAGATTTTTAATCTTTAAAATTATGAAATTCGCTCAAATCCATTCAATTTTTATGTACTCATTCATTAAATTATTTCATTCATTCATTTAATCCATCCATCCACCCATCCATTCTGTCGTACAGGAACTAAGACACTGACATTCTTGTCCACGTTGTTTGGCCTCTTTCTCACCATCTTCGTCTTCATCATCCTCGCCCTCCTTGTTCTTCACACATACAAGTAAGAAGTTACAAACTCTAATTGCTCAGTCGAATCAGCCTGACTCCACAAATCGTTTAACAATGAAAACAATTAATAATGAATAATTATAATAAATTGCTCATCACGGATGCCAATACAGCTATGAGTGTTTTAACGATCCGTTAATTATTCATATCTTCGTCCAAATTACCTCCCTTGTTACTTAGCAATCGTTTATGGTACTATAAAACTCATAATAAAAGCGCGTTCGACTTAGTTTTTTTAACAAGAAAAAACGTTGTTTTGTGCCATCAAATTATTACAACCTTTTCATTTCAAACGCTTGCTAATTAAACAGATTATTTTGAACTTTTTAAAATAGTACCTTTTGAAACACAGGACCAACAAGAGGAGGAAGATTGCCCAGCAGCAGCACAATGAAATCTTAGAGCGCAAAATGATGTTGATCCAGGAAGACATGGACAAGATGACTCAGAGCGAAAAAATGGTTTGCACGTTAGATCTAATCATATCATTTTTGAAGCGTTTTTTAATCATTTTGATCAAATGCGCTCATCTGGATAGAAGTTTTCATGTTTACTACTATAGTTCTCATTTTATCAAATTTCAAAAATTTGGTGCAATTCGACTAATTGAAAAAAGTATTTATAGCTGCTCAAAGCCAATGAAGTTGAAGCACATTTGCTTTATCTCCTCAAGTCTCGTTTGACTCGACTGTCGAAGCTGATAGAAGCCACCACCAGGGCAGCCCTGATCACCTACCCAGGTCCTCACGTACCACCCCCGTCCGCCTTCCCGAAAAAGAAAGGTCTTCCGTCCATTAGCGAAAAACCCGCCACGCACTTTAGGCGCTTTTCAGAGCCTATCCTCATGAAGCCCAAACCTCCTCCTCCGCCCTTCGTGCAAGTGCGAAAATCCAGAGAGGTTGCAAGGGAAGAAGTGTTTCATTCGATTTGAATACTTCTTTGACGTGGATGTTTTATGACAATTTGCTTTCTTTTGAAAACTTTAATTGTTCGTCTAAATTATTTAAAAGTTGTTTTCTTCTGAAATTCACTTATATCTTGTCCATCGACTTCTACCCAAAGCAAGGACTTGAGACGTTTTGAAAAGACGGAAGCGCTGATAATGACCTCAAAAAAGAGGCTTAGATTAGGATTTACGGAAGTTCACGAATAGCTAACCTAATAATAATAATAATAATAATAATACTAATAATAATAATAATAATAATAATAATAATAATAATAATAATAGAAATAAAAATAAAAATAATAATACTAATAATAATAATAATAATAATAATAATAATAATAATAATAATAATAATAATAATAATAATAATAATAATAATAATAATAATAATAATAATAATAATAATAATAATAATAATAATAATAATAATAATAATACTAATAATAATAATAATAATAATAATAATAATAATAATAATAATAATAATAATAATAATAATAATAATAATAATAATAATAATAATAATAATAATAATAATAATAAATAGTTTGAATAAATGGTCTGGTTTCATTTGGTTTTTATTTTATTTCTAACGCCATCAACTAACGAACAATTATTTTTTAATGAAATCAAGGAATAATATCATAATAAATAATATCTTTCGATGAGCTCTCAACAAATTCTTTCCTCATAAGAGCATCTTTTTTATTTTTTTCATAGTTTTTATTGAAGCAAATCCAGACAAACGCTGGAAATGGCACAGAACGTGGTGAACAATCAAAATGAAAGAAAAAAATTAAAATCAACAGTAACTGAATGTCATAAGAATTGTCAAATGTCTGTTGCAATAGATCAAAAACTGACTATAGAATCAAATTTATGAATCTCAAAAATTTAAAATTGAGTCAAAGTTTATATTGAATGACTATTGAAGAATGTTACGGCAAATTAACCACAACTGGAGTGTTGAAAGGTTTTAAGAAATTTAAGAACAAAATTGTCTATAAAATCATATTAATGAGTCTTAAAAGTTGAGAGTTGAATTATGTCTTAAAACCACATAAAATAACTATTGAAGAGTTATTGCAAACTATTTCTTCTTCTATTTTCCTCTTCAACCATTTCTCAAATTCATAAATAAGTCCGTCTGGATACCACAATTTTTTGCAATGCTTTTCAACACTTGTTTACTTTTTTGTTGAGTAATTTGGCAAACAGTATTTATGTAGGCGTTTGTTGACGATTTCACTGCAATGTCTGTATTTCCAACGAGAAAATGGCGGATTCGGCAATCTCTTTAAAATCCTTTCAAAATCCTCGCAATCAGCAAAAACTACAACTCTTAGGTAAACTCACTTGTTTGTAACTAATATTTGAAACTTTAAATTTCAATTAGTTAATAAAAATAGTTTAAATGAAGTAAATTAAACTAACGGCTATACACGCTTTCGCGAAACCGGAAAAGCTATATGATATATCTTGTTTAATAAACTTGTACCACAACAGCTGTTCAAAGTCATTAGAGCAAGATGTCCAGCGTCAAATGGACAGTTTTTTAACAAATACGAAAAATAATTTAATCGCTAGGTTTTGATAACACTACAGAATATCCTAGTGTTTAAATAGTTACTACAAAATCTGTTGTTTGCTCTTTTTTTAGACTTCAGCTCTATTTTTCCATGTTCAAACAAGGACTAGGTCCTCGGTGAACCATGCATATGGCCTGATCGATTTTATCGCGTGATACTCTGGACTAGAAACGTAAGAAGTGAACGATCATTCCTTTATTTTTACTATAATTCAATAATCATTCAAAAGGAGTTCCAAGTCGATTGACCAAAAAAATACATTGGTCGAAATTTCGAACCAAAGTATAAACAAATATGTATTTTGAAGAATTTTTTAGTCGAAAAACCACGAATAAAAAATGAACTATGTGTCCAGTCTGCCAACTGTTAGTGATTGTCTTGCTGAAATGACAAAACATTTTCGCAAACTGAAAACGAAAAAAAGTTTATTTCTTCACACCCCACCGTCACACAGTCCTGATTCTCCCATAATAATATGCTGTTTAACAATATTATCCAGCAATATGATAAACTAATGAAAATCAAAATTATTTTTGTCTTATCTGATCTAATCTAATCTAATCATTTTTATAGCACTGATTAAACACTGTTACTAACTTATTACTCTGCTACGAACTGTTTTAACACTGTTATAACACTGTTGTAACCTCGCTTGAACAAGCTTACGTGAACTTCTTTGGGGTCCAATCAAAAGTCTTGTCTGTTTATTAATCTACAATTCAAGGCAGAAGAGCGGTCAGAAACGAACTAAGGATAAGTTCACCGTCTTATGTAGAGTTCCGATATGTTTCAAACTCGAAAACTTTTGACTAACGTGCTTTGCCATTGGTTCTCAAGAATGGCATTTCGACTAATGCAAATTAGTCACACACAGTTCCAATAAGATACCTCGACTAATGCGATTCTAATCACGCACACAACTTTAGCACACTTCCTGTGGGAGATGTCACCGCAACTATGACATCTGATGGTGATACTGGTTATTCTCATTTTAGTGCTGCAGACACGGCATTGTTTATTTGTTTCCATCGCCTGAGTGAGTTTTGTTTTTGTTAGGGCTGTAGTCCAGCGCAGGAAAATGAAACCCTGAGTACTCTTTTTATTCGAGTAAGGCCAGAGCAAATTCTGCGGTATGGCTGACTGCAGCTTGAACAGGTGTTCACTCTGTGAGGAAGAGGTCGAATCAGCTGAACACCTCTGGCTCAAATTCACAACCTTTACAAGGGACCGCTTCTGCCATAACCTCGAGGCCTCCGATGATGAACTCGTACGCCTTCCAAAACCAGCTTTAGCGCATCTGAGGACTATCATCAGGTCCTTAAGATGAGCAACATACATACATACATACAACAGCAACAAGGTTGGACAAGAGTTGGGACCTTCACGTGGTGTCCAACGAGATGCCGCCAAGTGGCGACATTCGAACCCAACCAACCCATCGACCAAGCTGCGCTGTGGAAGGCGCAAACTACAAACCCCCTCCATTCCCACCTCCCCTTTTTCAATAGCCGAAGGTGCACATCCCGCCCTGTACCTCAGGTCTCTCCTCTTGAGGGCGGGCGACGTCGAGGTAAATCCAGGACCAGTGTGCCGAGGATGCACTAAGACAATCAGACGTGACATCACCCCCATCACCTGTTCAAGCTGCAGCCAGCCATACCACAGGACTTGCTCTGGCCTTACTCGAAACAAAAAGAGAACTCAAGGCTTCATCTGCAGGCCCTGCGCTGGACTCGCGACTTCAACCACAACAACCACGCAAGCGATGGGAACAAATAAACAATGCTGTGTCTGCAATACGAAAATGAGACTAAACAGCATTGCCATCAGGTGTCATAGTTGCGGTGGCATCTCCCACAAGAAATGTGCTAATGTATCCCGCTATACACCACACGTAAATTGGTGCTGTCACGTCTGTAACCATAACAACTTAACCTCCAACAACACTAATGGCAAACACACAACCAATAATAATAATAATAATAATAATAATAATAATAATAATAATAATAATAATAATAATAATAATAATAATAATAATAATAATAATAATAATAATAATAATAATAATAATAATAATAATAATAATAATAATAATAATAATAATAATAATAATAATAATAATAATAATAATAATAATAATAATAATAATAATAATAATAATAATAATAATAATAATAATAATAATAATAAAAATAATAATAATAATAATAATAATAATAATAATAATAATAATAATAATAATAATAATAATAATAATAATAATAATAACAATAATAATAATAATAATAACAATAACAATAATAATAATAACCACACATCCAACAAGAAGAAACCAAAAAATACAATGTGCCCAGCATGTCGTGACCGGCTGGCTCACTATAAGGCCCCATTTGAGTGCTCTGAATGTAAGAAAGGATTCCACCTCAAATGTGTTCCACAAACAAGGCCTGCCTTGGAGCATCTTCGAAGCACCCACAGCTGGACTTGTCAAATCTGTCTTTCCGCCCATAACAGTGGGACAACCCAACAGTCGAACGGAGCACCACAGAAGCCCAGAAAAACCCTTAGAAAGCTGACCGTAATGCAATGGAATTGCGATTACCTGGCAACGAAGATCCCTGAACTCCGAGTGGTCATCAAGAAGTATGCAGTAGAGATCATACTACTACAAGAAACCAAGCTTGGTTTGGAGGACCCTACCCCTCTACTGGAAGGTTTTGATGCTATCAGAACGGACAGGAAGGGTAGTGGAACTCACACAAGAAGAGGTGGAGGCCTCATCACTTACATCAAAAAAGGCCTCCAATACTCGGTGCCCCAGTGCCCCGCAGTAATCCCCTTAGAACAGCAGTGCATACTTCTACCAACCTCGAGTAGACGTTCCATCTCCATCACAAACGTCTATAGCCCACCGGAGAGCTCAACCCACACGAGGGACTTTTCAAAACTCGTTGCCAGTCTACCGTCAGCTCAGGGCTTGATCTGCGGTAATTTCAATGCACATCATCCCGTCTGGGATGATGTTGCACGGTCCGACGAACGTGGAACAACACTGTTACAATGGGCGGAAGACAACTTCAAGCTGGTCCTCAACGATGGCACTCCCACTCGAGCTTCTCGCAACAACCAAGGTCCAGGCTTCAGCTGCCCGGATATCACCCTGGTAGATGCTGATGCGGCAAATAATTTTGATTGGTCAGTTCTGAACGAGCTAAACTCTGATCACTTCCCGGTGCTGATAAAGTGGAACCAGGGAGTTGGTTATGAAAACCAAAAGACTAAAACTCGTCCAAACTACCACAAAGCTAACTGGGCCAGGTTCCAAGAAATTGTAATGGAGTCCCTCACTGAGCTGGCTGCTGAAGAGGTTCTCTCGAAGAAGCTCTTCATCTTCACAGAAGCTTTGAAAAAAGCAGCCTCAATGACCATACCGCTCAGAGTTCTCAGGACAAATGAAACTCCTTACATGAACGACGAAATCAAGTGTCTCATGAAAGAGCGCAACCGACTTCGTCGCAACCTGGCTTTGAACCGCACAGCATGGCTGCAGAAATCCAAAGAAGTGGCAAAAAAGGTGGAAGAAGCAAAGCGCATGTCCTGGCGCAACCACCTTGAAAAGATAAAAGCGGGAAAAGACGCGAAGTTAGCGTGGTGGACAGTTTGGGGCCTCAAGAATAAAGAGCAACAGCCAACAGGAAAGGCTTTGCAATATAAAGGCCGACTGTACCACCGTGATCAGGCCAAAGCAAACGCTTTTATACAAGAATATGCCAACGTTAGTAGCAGGACTAGCGACCGAGTGAGCAGACTGGCAGTCAAGCAACATCGACAGGATATGCAATCCCTGTTGAGATGCCCTAGACGTACCCCAGAACAGGCTTTCCACCAGGACGAGCTCCAGAGTGCCCTTAAACAGATCAAAGTGGGAAAAGCGGCGGGTCCAGATGAAATAGCACCAGACCTTCTCAAGCACCTTCCAGCCGACGTGGAGGTAGAACTACTCAAAATTCTTAACCACAGTTGGCTCGAAGGCTGGTGCCCTCAGTCTTGGCGGGATGCGGTCATCATCCCGTTTCTCAAAAAAGATAAGGACCCACAGTCGGTAGACAGTTACCGGCCCATTGCCCTCACATCAACGATCTGCAAGCTACTTGAAAGAATGATCGTAAATCGTCTCTCATGGTGGCTTGAAGAGCATTCCTTGCTGAGTCCATGGCAAGCCGGGTTCCGGAAGGGTCGAAGCACAGTGGACCAAGGCCTCCGCCTATCACAACACATCTCTGACGGATTCCAGTCGTCGGAGAGGCTACGGACAGGAATGACCCTGTTCGACTTCAGCAAAGCCTATGATAGGGTCTGGAGAACAGGTCTGCTGCAAAAGATGCACCTTCTAGGTATCCCGGCTCGCTTCCTGGTGTGGATCAGTTCGTGGCTGACGAACCGACAAGCCCGCGTCAGGGTCAATGCCAAGGTTGGGCGATCGAAAACTTTCAAGAAAGGTCTCCCACAAGGATCAGTTTTGTCCCCCTTGCTCTTCGTCATATATATTAATGATCTCCTCATGCAATTTGAAGACACAACCCTCGTGAGTGCCTATGCCGATGACCTGGCGATTGCATGCAGCGGAAGGAGTAAAATAGACATGACAAAGAAGCTCCAAAAAGAAGTTGACAAGGTAGTGAAGTGGAGTGATGATGCCCGTCTCACACTTAATACAAACAAGTGTGAGGTCTCTTTCTTCAGCCTATGCACAGCTGAAGCGTCATGGCAGCCGCATATTACAATCAGAGGTTTACCCCTTTCTTTCAACGCGGCTCCTACCTTTTTAGGCGTCCAATACGACCGACAGCTCACTTTCAGCAAGCGCGCTAAAAAGGTATGCCAGGCTATGACCAAAAGGACGAATATTCTCCGTGCCCTTGGGGGCACAACTTGGAGATGGCGACCAGCAGAGTTGAGAACAATCTACATCGCCATTCAAAGATCTTTGGCCGAATATGGTTCACAGGCCTGGGCTCCCTGGTTATCGAAATCCAAACTAGGGAAGCTTGAAAGTGCCCAGCTGAACGCAGCTAGAGCCATCACTGGTCACCTAAGATTAACCCCTGGAGAATTCGTTCTAAAAGAGGCACATCTCACCCCACTGGAAGCAAGATACAAGACCCTGCCACTTCTTAAGGCGGATAGTTGGCTACAACAGGCTGACACTGACCCCCGGAGACTGACCTTGGACCGACAAGCTCCTCAAAGACTGGCAAAAAAAGATTGGCGGGGATCGACCACGCCGGTTTTAAGGGAACTTAATTTGTTCTTTCAACACCAAACCGGCGAAGCGAGGCTCCCACCCCCTTGGGACCGCCCACCTCCAGCCCCCATCTACATGACACCAGCGAGCAAGTCGATGCTTCAAATCGTCCAACTGGAAAAAGCCCAACGAGCCATCGAGGAAGTAGGTCATAGCGACCTCCAGATCTACACTGATGGTTCTACGACAGATGGCACCAGAAACGGTGGAGCTGGCATGATCATAGCCAGAGACAAAAAAGTCCTCCACCGATGGCACGCACCTACAGGGGTGCGCAGCAGTTCCTACTCGGCGGAAAAAGCAGCGCTAGAAGCTGCTTTGAAGTGGCTAGAGAGTGAAAATGATTGGCACAGGGCGGTCATTGTCTGTGATTGCAAATCCCCAGTGGAAGCCACAGGCAACCCACACCAAACCGACCCGATCATCGTCACTTATCAACGCTCCATCGCCAGAATCACTCGTTCCAAAGAACTATTCATTGTCTGGGCCCCCGGACACTGTAACCTTTGGGGCAATGAGCTGGCGGACTCAGAAGCCAAGCGGGGATCCACTTTACCACAACCGGCTGAGCGGAACTTAGACTCAAAAACCAGGAAAGCGGTGATTCATCGAGAAGACAGACCACTCTCGAGCAGCCATCACCGTTTCTTAGACCTATACACCACCAACACAAACCAAATCAAGGAGAACACCCTCAACAAGGCAGAACTGACGGATCTGGTCAGGTTCCGAAGCGGACACCACCCAAGTCTCCGCCGATGGCTGCACCTCACAGGAAAAGCAGATTCAGACCTCTGTCGACTCTGTGAGGAAGAGGTCGAATCAGCCGAACACCTCTGGCTCAATTGCCCAGCTTTCGCAAGGGCCCGCTTCTGCCACAACATCGGGACCTCCTATGATGAACTTGTGCGCCTTCCACAACCAGCTTTAGCGCATCTGAGGACTATCCTCAGGCGCTTAAGATAAACAACAACAACAACAACAACAACAACAACAACAAAGTTTTATCTAATTTTTAAACATTAGTTGTACTAAATTGTGTACCTATTTGAACCTTTTTCACGCAAAATGTAAAAAAAAATGATTCAAAAGACAATATTTTGAAGCAATTTTGATGAAAGCTTTAATATTATTCAAAATTTGGTCCTTTCCTTGCTAATCCGTCTGATGTACTTTCAGTGTAGGTTTATAAAATATAGCACTATAGCGTGCATGTTGTAAAAATTAGTGCAAACTAAGAAAACTAATTAGGGAAAAGAAACTTTCGAATGAAGCAATATCCCATTTCAGCAGAAAAAACGATTTTTTCAATCGATCCATCAGCTGTGAAGGAAAGTAACGCCTTCTTCTTTAGCATGTGCCGTATTCACAGGGTCGATTATTTGATTTATTTCCACTTTAATCTTCTTTTCGTCTCATTAGCGTTTATTGCTATAATTTTTTATTGATTTAAATACACCATTTTTTCGTTGGAAAAATAAAGAAAATTAGGAGTAAGGCTTACTACTTATAGAGCTATGTGTTTCAAAATTCATTTTTAATTTTCGTTACTTGTGAACAGCTCAGAAAGTGTATAGATATGTTTTTTTAGCTTTTCTCAGCTCATGTCCAGACATACGCTGGAAATGGTGCGGAACACGGGCAATCAAACTGAAGATAGTAAAAATAAAAATTTACGAGAACTGAATGTTAGTCATAAAAGTCAGCATTGAACATGTACCAACAAACGGAAAAAAAGTTTAAAATTAAAAACGATGAAGAATGAGCATTATGAACTTATTGAGTATTGAGAAGACGAGGAAGGAATGTTTTGTCTTGTTAGGAGGAGTAAATTGTTTTGTTGTAATTGTGCGTTCGTCTTCGCATATCAGGGGATGTAGACTTGACAGGTGGGAGGATCTGATGGAGTACATGGTGCGGGTTACTAGTAACTCTTGAGAACAAGCGTTCATCAAAAGATGCAAATATTGATTTTATTTTAGGATAGTTGGGAAGAAGGTAGTTGAGCCTTATAAGTTTATTAAGTAAAGATTGGAGTTGTTTTAAATATTCATGGTTGGCAAATCCACAACATGAAGGCGCTGAAGTTTTTATGCGAGATATAATTAGAGATTCCGTTATATCATATAATTTAGGACCATAAAGTCCATGAGTCCAAATTATTTTAAGCGCATGAAAAGTTAGGTAGCATCTAGTAATAATATTGTCAATGTGAGGTGTGATGTTGAGAGTTTCAGTGAATGAGACTCCCAGGATAGTGAGGGAAGAAGTTCGTTGGAGAGATGGATGAAGACTAGGGGGTGTTAGTTTATTATAATTATTATGTAACATTAATTCATAAGATTTTTTGAGATTAAAAGAAATATTACTTAATTTAGCCCATTCAGATAAAGAGTCTAATTCTAACTGCAAGGAATTACTATTGGATGATGGAATGAAAAAATGAGTGTCATCAACAAACTTGATAATTTTATTGAAGGGATGTACAGATTTGAGAGAAGATGCATTAATAAGAAAAGATGACGGACCTAATACTGAACTTTGAACCACTGGAATTAATAGATAAGGCATTGGATGTTTTGTTGAAAAATTTTTTATTGTGTTTCATTTTCAAAGATTGAAATGAGTAAATATGATTACTATCATCAAGTTGTTATAAGGCCATGTTAGCGATGAGAGTAGAATGATTGAGAGAATCAAAAAATCTAAAGCATTAAAAGACAATTTTAGTTATAAATTAAGAGAGGTTGTTTTTACCGTCGGAATATAACTGAAAATTCTAAACCAACATTACAATTATTATAATAATAAGAAATTGTTAATAAAGTTTTTTTCATCTAGTATTTTAGTTTATCTATTCAAGTTTGACGGTTGAAAAGGATAGATTTAATGAGAACAAAAATAAACATAAGCAATCAAAGTAAAGAATATATTTTAAAAATAAACAACAAACGATGAAAATACGAAACAATTTGATGGCATTTATGTTTGGTCAGCGAATACCGATATATATATATATATATATATATATATATATATATATATATATATATATATATATATATATATATATATATATATATATATATATATATATATATATATATATATATATATATATATGTTGAATGAACACAGTAAAATTTGAAGGTCTAGTACTCAATGTAGACAGGCAATATGGTCAAGTGTTATAATAAGTATATTTTGAATTTAGACAAATTGTAGCTATCAAATTTTAGCTTTATTTGACTTGTTAAAATTGCTTAGTTGACATTTTGAATTTTGAACTTTAGAAAGTTTATAAAAGTAGCGACCAATCTTAGGGTAAAACACTATTTAAAAATTGGAGATGTATATTGATAAAAAAATTTATACTGAGAAGTGACGAATATGTAAATGAGACATTAAAATGACGTGTATATACGGGAAATTAAATCCACTAATTTCCCAAATGTGGTGGAGTTTGTTTAAAGTTGCAAAAGTTTAATTGATTAATCAATTGGAATACTAAAGAATCACCTTGTTTAAATATATATCATAATAGTAATTAAAATATAGGAAACTACAAATAATTGTTTATAGAAGTTGAAAAAAGAATTTTTGTCACAACAAACTAGATAGGAACTGATACAAAAAAATTGATTGTTAGTAATTATTCGAAAACATTTCAATAAACACAAAAAAATTCGATGCCTCACTTTACATAAGCAGTTCGTGTAGTAGACAAATCGATCCAACTAATCTAAGGATGCTAAGATTTTGTAATTCTAAGTTTGTTTTGTTTAATTAATGATGGATTTTCAATACTAGCAAATAAAATATAAAAAAAGACAAATTAATGTCAATACAAGATAGTTTTCAAAATGGAGGCTGAGACTACGAATACAGCTCAGTCGGAAAGTAGCGATCGGTCGTCGGTCGAAGTGAAGCCTTTGTCTGTATCTGAAAGCATAGTTATTGAAGAAGATGATAAAGTATTTTTAGAAGCTATTTCCGTTTGTGGGAAATGTGGAGAAAATCTATGCAATAAGGCTTCCAAATTCCTATCTTGTTTACACACTTTTTGCTCTTTGTGCGTTAAACAACTCGAAGTGGTCGATGGTGAGTAGTCAAAATTTTTTTTAATGCACTCAATCATGGTTACTACAGTTTATTCTAATTAAGTTGAAAGTTATTAATTTGGAGTGCATATTTTACAAAAAATTATTCTTTTATTCAATAAATTAAAATTTTACATTTTGTATTTAGTTTAAATTCTAACAAATTTTTAAACTTAAAACTAGAATAACATCAATTAATCAGCATTTCACTCACAACTGATATTTTTTTATGCTCAATCACTGTAATCCACCAACAGTGAACAATATAAAGTGCCACATCTGTGGAGTACAAACGCACCCAACAAGCATCTTAGATAATTTATTTGACTTAAAAGAACCCCCTTCGGCTCCACCCACCACCTCCCCTGATGAGGTTGTTGAGGCTGATGAGGCAGATAGAAAGTGTATGTGTTGTGAGGATGATGTGGATGCTACATTTTTCTGTGTGGAGTGCTCGGAGTGGTTGTGCGACCAGTGTACTCAGGCCCACAAGAGAGTGAAGGTACCAATCAATTTCTTATCAGAAATTAATGATCACAAATCAGAATAATTAGTATTTACCAATGGTAGCATAACCACAAACGGCAATAAAGTATCAATTGAAAGTATCATTTTTATTGTATCAATAGGGATTCTTCTGTTTAATAAGGGAGGATATAGATATGAAAATTATTCTTTGGTACAAATGCTTTCAAAAAAACAAATAGCAATCAGGACCAACTCAGGTTCATAAAATAATTGAAAACCTTCAAAATTATTAAAGTTATCACAAAAATCAAAATGACTAATGGTGCCAGATAAAATGTCAACTTGCCGGAAATGATTGTACACTAAATGTTTTTTTGTATTAAAAAAAATTTAATGTAGTTATATTCATTATTGTTTAGTGTTAATAGTCATCAGATGAGATCACACAATAGTGCAATCAACAACACCAACAATTTTCAAAGTTGACCAAAGACCACACCTTGGAGGAAAGAAAATCCAGCAACAAAAATGGCAGCAGTAGCAGCAGCAGCAACAACAACAATAATAACCACAACAAATTGTTCATGTGCAGTGTGCATGCAGCTGAAGAGTTGAAGTTGTACTGTTGCACATGTGGTGTCATGACTTGCCGAGACTGCCAACTCCTCGAACACAAAGATCATCAATATCAATTCATACAAGTGAGTGTACACCTTTGCTCTTCGGTCTCCATGTTTGTCTGGGTGGGCCTGTCAGTGTGTGTTAGTGTGTCTGTCAGTATCTATGTTTGTGTGTTTGCTTTTATTATAATTTTTGTCTTAGTCTTCACAAGTGTCTGTTTACCTGTTGGTTTAAAATATATACACGTCTGTCTTAGTTTATTTTTATTTGTATGGGGTGTGTATAAAGGCTTATAATCACATGTGGTTACACGTTATGTGCTTGTTGTTGTTGTTGTTATTGTTGTTGTTGTTGTTATTGTTGTTCCTGTTCCACCCATCGGAAAAGCATCAGGCTACAGGGTTACAGCACAGAAGTCACCACACACACACAGTCCGCATGGTACTGCTGAAGTCAGCATTAATAAGTTCTATGGTAGACAGATGGTGGCTTGGTTATGTGGCAAGCAAGGACACTTCTCTCAACAACTCTTTCAGCCATCTGTTTCATTGAAAATATGTTCAATGTCTCATGCATCTCTCTTGATATGGATGCCTCCCACTGATATCATTGTTGTTGTTGTCACACACCTATTTTCGTTGCCTTTCACCTCTGTCAATATCCCACTCAAATGTCTGCATACAATCGCGTTACGGCCTTACAGAGAGTACTGTTGTCTCCTTCATCTGCATCTATCTTAGTCCAGAGCCATTAAAAAAACTATATAAAACTAACATCTGCTTTTCTCTTCTTTGCTTACCTCTTCATCTTTTTCATCTTCTCTCTCTTTCGTTTGAAAAACCTCATTTTCATTGCCACATCTCCCTTTCATTGGCTTCAATACCTTCACTAACGTATTATCCTTGCTTTCCCAATTTTTTTTCATTATTTTGCCTTCTCAAACATGGACAGCAGGCCTTGAAGAACTGGCTATTTATCTCACCACTACACGTCACTATGTCCACGGTTCTTGGCGATGTATTCATGTGTATTGACGTCCCATCCATGAATTATTCAGCGACATCATAGCTGTGGACATATAGCTGTAATCGTTAAATATAATTATTTCATTATCCCATAGCACATATCCAATATAAATGCACTTTTGGTCATCTTATTATCGCCCATCCCTTAACAATATTACAAATCGGCAACTCCATTCGAGAGTAATTTTTAAAAATCCATATGTACTTGAGTTTGGTTGTATGAATATGAAATGAGGGGGCAAACTCAATGTTCACATGAATGTTTAATGAAGTGACAATGTTGAATGCGCCGCATGTTGAAAACACCACATGAATATATAATGAGAAGATCCCACCTAGCATGCACCACTCTTCCACAGGAGGCGGCAGGACCTCACAGGGAGCGAATGCGGTCACTCTTGGTGAAGGTGCGCGAAAAGCAGAGATACATTGAGAACGCCAAGAAACTCATTGAGAAGCGCAACAACGACATTGCTCACAAGGAAGAACTCGTCATCAACGAGGTTCATGAATATTCATTAGCCACGACATGCATATCTAATTCGTTCTCGATTCTCGCTTGGGCACTCAATTAAAAAAATTGTTTTTTTTTATTATTCTTTTATTGATATCGTTGCTTGATCGTCCTCATGTGCAACCACGCAGATGAAGCTCTTCTCGTCCAGTTTGATAGCTCAGATCCACCAGCAGAGCATGCAGTTGGCCACAGACTTGCAACTCATCAGAGAAGCCAAGCGCACGCAGCTGGGTCGTAAGGAGCTGGAGATTCGGCAGTTGTGCGAGCGTCTCGAGACGGGCATCGGCTTCTGCGAGCACCTGCTCACCATCGGCGATGACAAGCACCTCTTGTATTTGTACCACCTGGTGGTGGAGCGACTCAAGGCTGTGCTGATGACTCGCTGTGAAGTGCCCAACCCAAACCACGTCATCGACCTCCATTTCAAGCCCAACACCGCTCTTTCTACCTCTCTCGACAAGCTAGGCTGTCTCATCCTTGATGGAGAACCCTTCCACAAACCCTCTAACTCACAATCCACGCAACCACCACACAAGGCCAAAACCACTCTCTACAACCTCATCAGTTGGTTTGCCTTCTCAAAGCTTGTGTGATCAATAAATCAATAAGTGTTTGAGCTGTCATTATAACCTATTTAAACTCGGAGAAAACTACTGGAGTTTACAAAGCGTCTAAACCCTTTTGCACAGGCCAACAGATGGGTCCTGGGCAGCCGCAGCTGAACTCACTCATGAACATGCTTCCGGATGGTAAGTTTTCGCACTGGCTCAAGCGGCAGTCCGACCAGAGACGCCCTTCCACTCTGCAACAACAACAACAACACATGCAACAACATATGCAACAGCAACAGCAACAACAACAACTGCATCATCAACAGCAACAGCAGTTGCACCTACAGCAGTTGCAGCAGCAACAGATGCAGAAGATGATTTCTCTTCTGCCTCCTGACGAACAAGCAGCCCACTTGCCCAACCAATCAGGCACCATCACCAGCTCTAACACCCTCAAAAGGCGGTCTTTCTTCCATCCACCCCACCAATCACAGCACCCCATCACCATCCCTCAACACTCACCCCATCAACAACAACACCTGCAACATCTTCAAATGGTGAGTAGCTGATTTTTGATTTTTTTTTCCAATTTTTGACATATCGTTATCCTTGTTTCAGCAACAGAAACAGCAACAGCAATTACATCTTCAACAACAACTCATCATGCAACACCAACAACAGCAGCAACAACAGCAACAACAACCACAACCATTTCCTGGAACCTTTCCTGTTCCGAATTTTCACTCTCCATCGCATCTCATCCATCATCACCAACAACAACAGCAACAAAATCTCATCAACCTCAATTTGTTGCAACAAGAACGAGCCAAAAAGCAACTCCAGCAACAACAGCAACAGCAGCAACAACCA
>OX387254.1:3699102-3722811 GCA_947562095.1 Branchellion lobata
GCCACTCCACCACAGCCACTCCACCACAGCCACTCCACCACAGCCACTCCACCACAGCCACTCCACTACAGCCACTCCACCTTGGGAGGGTTCCCTTCATTTTCCAGACACGCCATCACGATGGTGATGACTTCCTGTTGCCATATCATGCTCCAAAAGTCCTCCAGCGTCTTCTGCAGAGGCCCTTGCGAGGCTATATAAAGCTGCTGTGTAGGAGACTGAAGTGGTAATGAGTGTATGGTTTGATGGGTAGGTGGGTTGATGGGTGGGATTGTAAATGAGTGGATGGGTAGGTGGATTGATGGGTAGGTGGGTTGATGGGTGGGTGGTGATGGGTGTGTATATTGATAGGTTGATGAGTGGGTGGGTGGGTTGATAGATGGGATTATAAATGAGTGGATGGGTGGGTATATTGATGGGTTGATGAGTGGGTGGGTTGATGGGTGGGTATATTGATGGGTTGATGAGTGGGTGGGTTGATGGGTGGGTGGAGTGATGGGTGGGTATATTGATGGGTTGATGAATGGGTGGGTTGCTAGATGGGATTATAAATGAGTGGATGGGTGGGTATATTGATGGGTTGATGAGTGGGTGGGTTGATGGGTGGGTGGAATGATGGGTGGGTATATTGATGGGTTGATGAGTGGGTGGGTTGATGGGTGGGTGGAGTGATGGGTGGGTATATTGATGGGTTGATGAGTGGGTGGGTTGATGGGTGGGTGGGCTGGTGGATAAATGAGTGGATATTTAGGTGGGTTCATGAGTGTGAATCTTAAGATTTTCGTTTTTTTTAGTTTTCAAAAAGTGTTTCAGTTTTCAGGAGTTAATGCTGAGTTTATTATTTTTTTGTATTCAATTGAAAAACCAATTTTTAGACTATATCAAAGAAGATTACTTTGAGGAAGCTAGCATTGATGTAGTCACTATCCTTTCCTCCCTTCAACTTCACCCTACAGTGGTCAACTGGTGTGGTGGAAACTTATACGCTTATATGACTGTGAGCTACTGTATATTTTGAATTTTAAATTTAAACACTGGAGAATGGAGAATTATAGAAAAATTTATTTGCAAAAAATAGTGTATAAACTTATGCCTAGGACAGATGCGACAGAACACACATGGGAGAATGTCTTTGTATCTGTTTTTATCAATGTTTTGGGATTTTTCGCCTTCTTCTGATGAGAAGCCAGAGTCCATCCTGAGACTCTGTGACTTTTCTCTCACACTCTGTCAACATATCATTCATAATATTATTGAAACTTCAAACATAAAAGAGTTTCAAAGATTCAACTAATTTTGAATTTTTCTTAAAAAATTAAAATCTAATTTTTTAAAAAATTTTTCAATGTAATGATGTATGTAACCATGAACTCTATGGCATAAGGTACATTTCCTTTTTTTTTCTTTTTTATCCATTTCAGATTTGTGTTCTAAAAAAGTTTTTATAATTTTTTCCATTTTTCTTTTTTTGAAAGTAACTTAAAAGTTATTTATTCAGTCGTTTCAAGATATTGAACCTTTATTGTATAAGGAGGTGAGTAAGTAGGAAGTTAATTGCATGAGACAGGTCATCAGGAAAAAAATTCTCAAAATTTAAAAAAAAAATTCAAGTTTTTTTAATTTAGTTTTTGGAAAAAAAATTATTTTTCAAACTACTTTGAGTTTACATCAGCAAAATTAAAAGTTAACTTACTTTAGACTTTTAAAACTGCATACTAGATCTGGTTATCTATTTTAATTTGATTTGCATTTTTGTGGATTTTTTTTTCTTTATAAAGTCGAAACTTTTTCATGCAAAATGCCTGAAGCAAATAATATAGGGGGATATATAGGGAGAATGGTAGAAAAGGTGAAGTTTAGTAAGAAACTAGGTACTTGTGCAGGTGTAATCAGAGTTACCGATCTACATTCTGGGCTAGTCATTTTATTCAATAAATTTTCATTTGAGTTACTTCGAATAATTTTTTTTCTCTTCAAAACTAACTGTCTATTCTATATACCAGAAATGAAAACGAGTCCAGTGTAGATCGCTTCGTATTAACTTTCCCCTACGGAGGATTATACCTCAAATGTGGGCGATTTAAATAATTTCATGGAAAACTATTAACTTATTCAATTTTTACTTCTTTCAGGGGAAGTGATATTTAACATCAACCACCCTGAGCAACCTCCTGACTTCATATTCCTCACTGATGTCAATGCTTTCAACCCTGACATTTACCAGCTCAAAGTATAGTATTTTTTGTTTCATTGAATTTAGACTAAAAAATTTTAACTTTTTTCTATACTTACCCACCAAATAAACTATAAACCCACCACAGTCCCTTTTGACATGGAACTCAAAGGATGATGAAGCTCTATTGAAGCTGTTACAAGAACTGTTGGAGCAGTACAAGCAACAACAGCTGACAAGGCTAGTGACTACAGCTCTAGCTGAAGAGTTGCAAGAGCTGATAGAGTTCAAGGAGAAGCACAATGCACAGCTCGTGGCCAAAGGAGAGGACCATCATCAGCACTCCATGGAGTTGGAGGTGTTTGCTGGTCGTTCTGAGGTAAACGATCTTGTTTATCACATGCATGAAATTATTTGTTATAACCTCATACATATTTACACACACACACACACATATGCAGGAACAAGTGCACATCATGACACGAGTTCCAGTTTTTCTGCCAAACCTTTCCAATCCCCTACAAAAGGTGTACTGTTACTAATTGTCACAGTGGTTATCACCACACTCATCATTATCATTCCATCGTCATCTTTACCATCATCTTCATCATCATCATCATCCTCGTCATCGTCACAGGAGCACGAGAAGATGTTGGTGTTGTTGACTTATGCAGGGGTGGATGGCATGGATCCAGTGTGTCAAGTCTTTCCTTCACCCAAGCTTGAAAAGTGCTCTACATTCATTTCTCAGTGACCATAATTATTTCTTTCTAGTGACCGTATGCCGTAATCATGCAGTGATCAATCACTACCTAACCCATTTACCTATACAAAACAATCACTCAAACTCCACCACCAACCACTATATTTCTACCGCCGCATCAAACCACATCAATATTACGCCAAACCACACCACCACCACGTCAATCCACACCACCACCACACCAATCCACACCACCACATCAATTCACGCCACCACCACTCCAATCCACACCACCACATCAATTCACGCCACCACCACTCCAATCCACACCACCACATCAATTCACGCCACCACCACTCCAATCCACACCACCACATCAATTCACGCCACCACCAAGACACCAAACGTCATCACCACCACACCACACAGGACTCTGTTGTCTCTGGGAGGCATGTGCCAGCCACCCTCCCACAGGAACACCACCATGCTGCAGCATGTCTCGTCCATCGTAACCAAGCTCAAATCTATGGTTACCACGTGATGAATAAAATAATACTAATAAAAATATTTTCATCGTTATCATTTACTTCTATTATTTCTGTTATTATTAAATGAACTATATGTTTCCAAAGTATTTAATCTTCATTATTATTTCCAATACTTTATTCATTTTATATTCTTTTCATTCTCATCAACCTTACCTGCCACACGACGTAGCCTTTGATTGTCAGGTGGAAGAGATGCGTCTTGGCGTGGAGAGGAGGAAGGCTTATGTGGAGGGCATGGTATCCCATTTCTGCAGGTGCTTGTTTTTGATAATGTATTTATTTTTTTGAAATATTTTTTTATATTTTAATTTTTTGTTTTGTTTCTTGATTTTTTCAAATAAAAATTAGTTTCCCAAGACCGTCAATTACTTTAAAATCTTCGATTATCTTTGCGCCATCAAGAGCTGTAGTCAGAATCCTCGTCATAACTCCAAAATCTTATTGTGTTGCTCTTTTGGGTTAATGTCACTGATAACATTTATGTTGTCTTGTTACAGCAATTAAAGATCATTTGTCAACCTCAATGCAGTCACGTGGTCGAATACAACAGCACCACTTTCCAAAATGCCAGCTTTCTCTTCCTTTTCCAAGATTCTCTCATTCTACTCACTAGTAAGTGCTTTTGTATGTGCGCGCGTGTGTTTGCGGGTGTGTGTGTGTGTGTGTGCATGCGTGGATGAGATCAAGTGGCCTTGGATGCACAGCGTCAACTACCTTCCCTCAGACTTAGATGTCTATACATAAAGCCAGATAGATTTCACTTTGACCTTTTGAACCACCCAAACCTCCAGTCGACGTACCCTTTAACTTTCCCACGGCTCAGCCGTCCCTCTCCTTCGCCTCCATGATGAGACACCACAGGGTCAGAAGACTCAAGAACTACCCATACAGTCCCCGCTGGTCTCCCAACGAGATGGCCGCTCGCATGAGGTGGTTGTTGGTGGTTGTGGGTGGCTAAAGGTGGCTGAAATAGGATGAGGTTCCAAAGAAGAAAAATTACGATTTTAAATATTTCGAGGTGTCATGTATGTGGACGATATTACACCGTGTTTGTCACTATTGCAGAAAGTTTCTAGAAGAAAATCTGAGCAGCATCGAGATGGACCTGAACACTACGTGACTATAAATCACGTGACACAACAATTGAATCCAAAACGTCAAATTCCCGTCAGTTGTGACAAAACAACGTAATTCTTGGTTATCACTTTCATATCCTTCCCAAGCATCTATCCATGCAGAAACACCCATTTAAAATTTTTCGCTAAAAAATGTTTCAAAGGGAAGGAGAAAAGGAAGAATGTTAATTACTTATATTGAACCTACGCGCGCCCCTTCGAATATGTTAGCACATCTCCACGTGTCGCCATTGAAGAAACAATATCAATAACAACACAAGCCTTCGTGATGCTTATTGATGAAAGCGAAAATAAAGGTAATATTCGAGTGGTAACAGTCGTAATTATGGAAACAATAATAGTGATTATTACTGGAACAACCATAATAAAGATAATAATTGAAAGATTATGAAAGTAAGATTAGCTTGAGATCCGTGGCAATTTGGAGCGGTCAGCGATGCGGGACCAGGAGTGGTGGGTGTGGCAGGTGATTGCGCTTGCGCACAAATCAAAATCATTTAAATCAAGCCGTTAAGTCCGAGTAAGATTCTTTGTCGCCATGGTGGTGGTGGCAGGCAATACTGATGACGTAGTGAACGACGGCGTTGCCATGAAAGCGACGGTCGTTACCATGGTAACCATGAACGGACACACACACAATGGGGTGGTTGCGAAGGCGGGTTGTCGATGGCAACGAATGCATCTTGGGGAGCTGCTGCTGGTGGTGGTGGTGTGGTTAGAAAGCCGTCGTAAATCACGTGTTATATATTAAGCAAGCGAAGCCACATTGAAGTAAAGTAATGGAGAGTGCATGATGGCACGTCGTGAGGCGCAATGTAATCGATACACAGAGCCAACGTGGTAAGCAACCCGTATTGAGTCTCAAATGGTGATGGTGATGATGGTGGTGTTGATGGTGATGATGGTGGTGTTGATGGTGATGATGGTGGTGTCGATGGTGATGATGATAGTGGTGGTGGTGGTGATGATGGCGGTGATGATGATAATGCTAATACTCTGAACATCATGATGAATCCTTCTACCAACAAGCAACAAGTTCACTCGTCCTCTTGTAAAGAAAAGCGTTATATTATTAACTAAACTGCTAAGTCCATACAATCATCAAACTAGTAGTGGTGATAATGATAATGATTATTATTATGAAAATGAAGATTGAGATGATAATGGTGGTGATGATGATGATGATAATGATGATGCGATTAAAAGCACCAGTTAATCGATCAGACAAGTAGGTAAAAACTCAAGAAATACAAAATTTAGATGTTGTTGTATGTAACTGAATAGAACAAAAGGATGATGACGTCGCTACCACAGCGCTGGTGGCGGCGGCTAGATGTGGTGATATAAAGCAAGGAAACTGCAGAGTATGTAACTAATCATGTGCAACAACCGCCATCCTTCAACCACTCACTAAATTTGATTGCTAAAATAGTCGCACACACGCACGCATTCACACACACACACCCACACACACACACACGCACACACACACAAACACACACATACACACACACACACACACACATACACACACACACACACACACACACACACACACACACACACACACACAAACACACGCCTTGGCAACCAAAAGCAGTGTACATAACAACTACTAACATTATTTAAGCACCAAAGTACCTAGCTAGTTGCAATAGTAACTTGAAATGCGCAACAAAGAAACCGATGTATAACCTCCAAAAGAACGAATAAAACGCTCTAAAAACAAAATAGAAAAGAGTTGATCACATGATTTCAACAAGCACATCCCTCCGACGCGCGCATAACCATGGAGATGACGCAGTGCAACGCCATCGAAAGAAAGTGGTTAAAAGATGTAACGAAATAACATCGTGAATAACAAGGAAGGAGAGACGGAGTTGTGTGTGAAAGGCAAAAATCACTGAGTACGTGTGTCGCGTGTGTGTTTTTGTACGGGTGTGTGCTTGCGCGGGTGTATGTTTTTGCGTGTGTGTCTGTGTGTGTGTTTGTTTGTTTGTGTATATAGGTGAGTGTGTGTTGCTTATGTGTCCCCATTATGATTGAGAATGAGCGAAAAAAGGGTCTAATGCGCATGATTCTTAACCTAAATTCGAACCATCACCTCGATTTACAATGCAACGCCTGAGCACCAGGGGCGCCGTTAACTAAAAGCCCGTCGAGAGAGAAGTGATCGAGTGCCAGTGATTGAACTGGAAATGGATGGGAGGTTACAATAACATAGAATATAAAAACGTTCGATCGAACGAAAAATTTAGGAATCCATTATCACCCGTGATGCAGCAAGAATGCCGTGAAAAGATGCAACTTTCTATTCTATGTTCTAATACTGAGATATAATAAATGGAGGATTTGAAGATTCGAGAGGGTTAATTCAATTTCGTGTGTTTGTTGTTTGTAAAGAAATTTGGTTGTGTATGTGTTTTAACTGCGTATGTGGTGTGTGTGTTATGTGTGTTGTTCGTGTTGGTGGTGTGTGAAGGATGAAGACGGGAGCAATGGAAGAAGAGAATGGGAGAGAAAGGAGATGGAAGGGGGATGGTGGGCGTGGAAAGACGAGCGTGTCTTGGAGAAGGAAGGAGAGAAGGGATGGGTGGGTGGAAGGAATAAGCTTAAGTTGATATCATTAAATGCCGGATTGCTTGTAAGGTGATGGGATGCAGTTTGAAGAGGTATGAATAGGTGGGCGAGTGAATGAATGTAGACATAAATAGGTGGATGGAAATGAAGATGAGAATGAATGAATGCATGAATGGATTAATGAATGAATAGGTGAAATAATAGGTAAGTTGATAGTGATAAAAATAGGTAAGTTGATAGGCAGACGAGTAAAGGGTAAATAATGGATGAGAAGAAAAGGGATGGATATAGTTATTGATAGAAGTGGAGAAGTGGATAAAAATAGGTGGAAAAAATGTAAAGGTACATGGAGAAAAAAGTGCATGATGGATGGATAATGAGGTGAATGAGCGGATGAGAAAAAGGAGAGATGGAATGAATTGAGAGATTGAGATAGATGAATGAAAAAATAAATGGATGAATGAATGAACAGAAGAAGAAATGGACGAATGAATTAATAAATTGATGAATTGACGGATGAATGAATGGATGGAAGGATGGGGAAGCTGATCACTGCAGGGGTCCGAAAGAAGATGTGGGAAGGAGGCCAGCGAGGGAGGAGTCTGTGGGAGATTGACGGTTGAAGCTCCTTGTGCATGCGCGCCGCAATTATTGCATATTCAAACAAAGACCATTATGAAAAATTAGTCCCTAATAAGGTTATTAATTCTATTTATTTATTACCATCGACTGCAAAAGGTTGATACGTACTCAAAATTTGCTGTTGCTGCAGGGATTGCATGGCTGGTTGCTGTTGCTGTTGTTGCAATTGTTGTTGCAGTAGTTGATGTTGTTGTTGCAGCTGCTGTTGCTGCTGCTGTTGCTGTTGCTGGTGGTGGAGAGAAAGGAGAGAAAGGACGAGGGAGTTTGGCTGTGTTTGCACGTTTTGCAGAACGGGCCAAGCAACCACTGAGCTGTTGGTGCCTAGGTTGGCCATCATGCTTGTGCCTGGCTGTGTGTGTGTGTTTGTGTGTGTGTGTGTGTGTGTGTGTGTGTGTGTGTGTGTGTGTGTGTGTGTGTGTGTGTGTGTGTGTGTGTGTGTGTGTTGAAGCGGGGTGTAAGTGGGCGGTTGAACTTTTTATGTGTGTGCATGAGTGGTTAGTTTTATTTATGTTTTATATGCTTTATGTGGTTGCATGTTTTCATTGAAAGCTTGTTATTGATTGCATTTCGTGGTGTTTAGTTGACAGTAAAAAAACAATGAAAAATGACACAATCCCCCTCAAAACTCACCAACGAAATTGAAGACCTATGTTGTTGCTGTTGCTGTAGTTGTTGCAGTAGGTGTTGCTGTTGTTGTTGTTGCTGGTAAAGTTGTTGCTGATAAAGTTGTTGTTGCAGAGGTGGTTGCACGGGAGGGCTGCGAAGATGGAGAGGAGGATGGAAGTACTTGCAAGTCTCCCTGGAGCAGCGGTCCTTGAGAAAGTCCATGCAGACGGTGACGTAGTTGTCGGCGTCAAGACACACCCCGGTGGGAGGGTGTGCAAACTTGCAGTCGCTGGTCTGTCGGGAACACACCCCCCTCTGGAACTCACGACAAACCTGCATGGGGTGGTGGAGTGATTGAGTTTTTGTTGTTGTAGTGAGGTGTGTTATTTGTTAGTGTAGTGGGATGCTTTGTTGGAGTTGAAGAAGGCGTGGAAATAAGTAGTTTGTGGATGATATGATCACAAAACTCAAGCAAGTTACGAAGGCTTGCATACAAATTTTCCTACATGCACACTGCAGCAACTACACTAAACCACAGTACATCTCTTCCAACCACAGTAAAAGTTCAACACCTTCCAAAAACATTTATACATTTTAAAACCTTTCCCAACAACAGCAACCTACCCTAATCTTAACATCTCCTTCAAACATAGTTAAAATCTCTTTCAGGCACAATTAAACCCCTTCCACATACCACCTACCACCTCCAAACACTGCCCACCAAGCGCCTCCTAACACGACCCACCACCTGCAAACACCACCCACACACCTCAAGTCGGTCAGAGCGAGCAGGTCGGAGGAGAGGAAGATAGGAAGGATTTATGAGGCTCTCGAGCAGTCTACACGTCTCCTCAGTGGGAGTGTTGTAAGAGGGCGAGTTGTGCAGCACCAGGGAGTTCTGCTGTTGGTGGGAGATGAAAGATGGTGGTTTGGTGGGGATGATGGTGGTGTGGTGGGGATGATGGTTGTGTGATGAAGGTGATGGTGGTGTAGTGAAGGTGATGGTGGTGTGGTGGGAATGATGGTGGTGTGGTGGTGATGGTTGTGTGGTGGAGGTGATGGTGGTGTGGTGAAGGTGATGGTGGTGTGGTGGAGGTGATGGTGGTGTGGTGAAGGTGATGGTGGTGTGGTGGGGATGATGGTGGTGTGGTGGAGGTGATGGTGGTGTGGTGGAGGTGATGGTGGTGTGGTGGAGGTGATGGTGGTGTGGTGGAGGTGATGGTGGTGTAGTGAAGGTGATGGTGGTGTGGTGGGGATGATGGTGGTGTGGTGGGGATGATGGTGGTGTGGTGGGGATGATGGTGGTGTGGTGGGGATGATGGTGGTGTGGTGGGAATGATGGTTGTGTGATGGAGATGATGGTGGTGTAGTGAAGGTGATGGTGGTGTGGTGGGGATGATGGTGGTGAAATTGTGTGGTAGTGGTTAAGATAATGGTTGAAGTGATGAAAATGTTGATGATAATGATGAAGATGGTGATGATGGCAGTTCTGATAATGGGAATGGTGATGAAGATAGATTGTAGAAGAGCTTCTAAAGGAACACATGAAATGACTAATGCTGCTTCTTTGTGGTGTGGCTGGTATGTTAAAGGTATCATATTGCATTGTCTTGCTTGCTAACCATTTGTAACCTACCACAACATTATATGGAGTGGAGGTGTGTTTTATACAATTGTTTGTTGTGCATTGTTAACACATTGTTGATTGTAGTCTCAAATTTATTAACATATTGTGAACTGCAACACCTTGAGTTTATTACTTTTGTAAGTTTTGAAACTTTAAATAGATCACTAGAAGGTAACTTTTACTGTAAATACAACTGGAAATTGTAACACATTTTAGATATAGACAAACTAAAATACAAGTATAAACTAAAGCATTGAACGAAAAATCCTTAAAAATAAATAATAAAATTAATTAATAAATTAAATATTTATGAAAATAGTTTAAAAATAAATTAATAAATAAAATATAAAAACGGAAAAAATTAATGAATAAAAAAATAATTTACAATAATGACAAAAAGAGTAGAAGATAATAAAAGCAAAAGGCATGCGCAAACCAGGGGCATGACGCCAGGCATGAAAGAGGAGTTAAGGAGGTGCTGTGGACGGTTGGAGACGCTGTTGCGCCGGGCTTGTGACAGTTGCTCCTTGAGATGTTGTGGAGGGTGGAAGTACTTGCAGACTGGGTCTATTCGGTGGCATCGGCCCTGTGGTGGTGTGGTGTGGTTAGTTGTGGTGGTGTGATGTGGTTAGTTGTGATGGTGTGATGTGGTTAGTTGTGATGATGTTGGTGGTGTTTGGTAGTAGTGGGGAGGTTGAGATGGTAGTTTGTAGAGAAAGGTAGTTGTGGTGGTGGTGTGAAGTGGATAGCTGTAGTGATGTGTCATGGTAAGTTGTGATGGCAGTGTAGATTGGTTATATGTGATGATGGTTTGTGGAGTGGGTAGTGGTGTGTTGTGTAAGATGATGGAGGATGGGTGGTGTGTTGTGTAAGATGATGGAGGATGGGTGGTGTGTTGTGTAAGGTGGTGGGAGAAGGGTGGTTGAATTGTTGGGCATATATTTTTGATTAAAACTTTTTTGTGTGTGATGAGATGCATTTATGATGGTGGTGAATTTTTTTGATGAGTATGAGAAAAAACTTATCATAAAAAATTTAGTAATCAAAGGTTAAAAAGATATGTCAGTGAATTTAATTTAAATTGTGATTTAAATGGTTAAATCAATTTGGAAATTTCATTAAAAAAGAATATAATGTGGGAACCAACAAGCAGAGAGTCAAAGCAGCAGATGACTTTGCAGTTTTGGACTTCAACCTGCAGTGATTGCTTCATTAGTGAGATACAATTAAACAAACAAAAATTTTAACGACATCACGATATTTTGTTTTCAAAATTTTTCAAATCAATTAAGCTATAGAAAATCTTTCAATTTTTTCAAACTTCAGAATTATTGCTTAATGGAAAGTCAAAAATTTCATTATTACAAAGAAATATAGAAAATGATGACGCTGACCTGTGGAGGTGGATGAGCGAATTTGCACTCATCTTCTCCTCGAGAGCATTTGTTCCTCACAAACTCCCGGCACACTTCCAACGTCAACCATTGCGTGTCCCTCACTACCCTTGGACTGCCCAAAGATGGATGCATGGTTTTCTGCAGATCCATTTGTTTTTTTTAATTGATAAGTAAAGCTGATTAAAAGAAAAAAATTTATTTTTTTGTTAGTTTTGTATATTTCTTAATCTTGTACTTTTCTATATTATGTGAGATGAGTGATAAACTATATAAAATAATTATATATAACCAAACGAGCTCAAAATACTACTGATATAACAAAATAAATCTCATTTTGAACTAACTAACAGTTTGAACTAAGTAATCATTTTTTACGTAGGATGATATTCAAGGAATTTTGTCATTGTAAAAATGATCGCGCGCTTGTTACTTACATTCCTAAAAAAGTGTTGTTTTTACAAGCAATTCTAAAAAATTAAAGTAAATCTCAAACAGTGTAGTTGAATTATTCCATGATACTTTTATTTATAACTTATAAAAATAAAACAAATGTTGAAGAATATTTACAGAATGGTTTCAATGATTCTTTAGCGTTTGATTTTAGTGATCTGTGCACAAAGTTTTCTTTGTTCACCTTTACAATTTTTGCAAAAAATACAAAGTATTAAGTCACGGGTTATACATGTTTTTATTGATAACATTTCCTAAAATTCAAACTCGAACATAACTTCAACTATCTGTGTGAAAAAAACATATAATGAAACAAAATTATAAAATGGGTCCAACAAATGCAGTTGAGAAGAGTTGCATAAATGTTTTCCAAAACAATTGCACACAATTCCGTGAGAATTAATAGAGTATAAAATTCTGCATCCTTTGTGGGCTACAAAATCGGAGCAACCTTTAGTGACTTTTTTGATACCGTCTGAAAAATTGGAGCGACTGACGAATCACTTTCGTAAAAAAATATATTACTTATTTCAGATATGCCAAGTAATCTGTAATTTTTCACAAAATAGTACATGGAAGAAATAAGTTGTAACAAACATTCCACGCTGCTAAAGCACATATTCACTCCAGGCTGACATTCTTTAGTGGAAATTCCTAACTCTCCTACGTTTATGGAACAATTGACGCCGGTTATTCCTCCGCACTCGATACATCGAATGCTCTCAGTGAAAGAAAAATTAATTATCCAAAAAAATGTATATAGTAGGTTAAAAAAGAAAGAATCAAAAAGTTGACCGGAATTCATATTTTTACAGTTTAAAAAAATTATCAAGTATTTTGAAGTACAAAATATATTTTTTTTATCTTACTTCCAAAATCCACCTTATTTATTTAGATTTGATCAATTTAAATTTTTTTTTACAGTGTTCGATTTAATTTATATTTAATTTTTTTAAGGTTATGGTTAGTTTTAACCTACAACTGTTCTTTGTTATTTTCATTGGTTCATTTACTTTTTAAACCTTAGGACAATTTCATCCATATATTTATACAAGTCAAGAGTATTTTTAATTGAATTTTTGTCTAAAGCTCAATGTTCGGATGCAATGGTAAGATAAAGTTAATAATGTTTGTTCGTTTAACATTTATATTAGTTTTAATAGAAAATACCACAGTAAAAGAATGCTTTAATCTTTTTTAGATCTAAATAAAGAATTAAACTTTTCGTGATAATAATTCCAGAAAAGTTGAAAATTTTGTTATTCGTCTCCGGAGTTGGCATTTCAATAGGATGGTTTGCATTTTTCAGACGCCCCAAAAATCCGCCAAAAAAACGTGATAAAGGACAACAAACAGAAGAGGATTGGAAATACGATGAAGAAATTGAAAGTTCATCGAAACAAAATTTTAACGAAATTCATAAGCTTGAAGTTGATACTGAAGATGAGCTGACCAAGTGCTGTACTGAAGAGCAATTATGTTTAGAAAACAATTTTTTGGGAATCAACGTTATCTCGAAATTTCAGGTGCCGGCACTAAGTCAATTGAATAACTTTTTCAGATTTTGATTAGTTGTTTTTTTTTTCAAATCACAGAAATCACAAAGTGAGACAGGAAAGGATGAAAATTATAGTCAGAATGAAGATTCTTCAACGGTTCCCAAAAAATTCTCTCATCATCTTTCATCACAGGATACAGAATCTATTTCAGTAGATCAATCAATTAAACTCTTGATTGAGACATCATCGGCTACACCCATTAATCATTCCACTGTTCCATCCATATCTTTTTCCACACATCCCACAGTCAACTTGTCTCATAGCTGCCACCATAACAACTTTGATGACAACTCCAACCCAGAAGATTTTGGTACCATTAATTCCTACTTCGAAGAGTCATGGCCTCATTTCCGAGGCGAAGACAGTGGTGATGACAAAGACCTGACACATGAGGGCGTCAGTTACTCAGACTTGAAACGCCTTGAAGAGTGGGACTTGGAAGAAGATTCACCCAGATTGGCGCCTCCATCCACCACCTTCCCTACCATTGCCACCTCCTCCATCACGTCTCCCCAACTTGTCACTTCCCCCACTACAGTTTCTTCCTTCATCATGTCTCCTTACCACCTCACCATCGTCACTCCCTCAAGCTCCAAAGCTTCTTTTTCTGATTCACACCTCCCCATTCACAGCTCGTCCACTCATCAGCCATCACCCAATCCACTAACCAGCTATACATCTAGCGCTCAACCGTTACTCCATTACCAATCACCAATCAACCTCTCATCTCCCCTTCTTCCACCTAATTCTCATTCCACTCCTAACATCCAGGCCTTGAATAAAAATGCACCATGAGCAAGCAAAAATTTTGGTTTTATTCGGTTTTTGTTTTTTATTTTATCAAATTTAAAATAAAAAGAATTGTTTCAATGCATTTCCAATGGCTTCGTCATAATGTCCTTTAAGTGGTTTTTTCATTCACTATTTTGTTACGTGATTGTTTCAACTTCTCCCTACATCTACTGAATTATTTTTTGCCAAGAATCTCATTCTTCTTTTCCCATAACAACCCACAAACCATATTAACCTACCAACCACCACAACCTTCCAACCACAACTACCACACAGTATTTACTTTCATTTCGCTCACTGCGTATCTAATATTTTATTTTATCCCTTTCCAATAAGACGAAGCAACAGTTATATTTTTCTTTCACCATTAGCCACCACTGCGTGTCTTACACATCCTTCATGAAGAATCCCATCAAGTGTCTTATTTCATCGCAAGCAATCATCTCATTTCACCGCCATCTGTGGGCATATTTATGGCTTAAGTAGTTATCATTTACGCAGCCTATTAACCTGCTAATGCCTTTGCTGGAAGACTTACAATAAAGCATAAAAATTGTTCAAGTTGGTTGACTCATTTTTTAATTTGAAATATTTGAACATCAAAGGTTTAAAAAGTGGAAAGTCGCAAACGGGTCTAAACACTTGCGCACAACTGCCTCCGAAGCGTCAAACGCTTTCTTAGTTATTCAGATTCTTCATTTTTTTAGTTTTATTTTTTTTAGTCTTCACCTTTCTGCTAGTTCTTATCATTCGTTAATTATTTTTTCTCATTTTTTAAAAATATTCATGAAAATATAAAGCTCCAAATGCACCGGATTCACTTCTTTGTCAGAAACCCAATTTCCACGCAAGCAACAGATTCTTTTATTACGTCAGCATTTCAAGAAAACAAAAGTATTGCGTCATAACAAAATAAATTATAAATTCTACGCTTCAGCATTGCGCAAGCAATGCTCGGGTATATAACGGAGATGGGCACGTTGCTCTGAAACGGTTATTTTGCGAAGGGAGGTGATATGTCAAAAGATTTTTAAGCTGTTACCCTGTGTAAAAAATAAGAAGCTACTGCGCAGGTGTGAATTTTTTTTAAATAAATAAATAAACACACATACACTTTGTTTGCCATGTTACCAATAGTGCTTCACTTATTCTTTTCTGGGGTTTACTCATCATCGTGGTGGAATTATTGTTTTTATCATTACGCACTAAAGTCAGCTGATTTTTTTATTATGCAAATTATATGATTGGATGAAGGCTGACCTAGTTTACTTGTATGCCAATCAAATTTGAGAAATCTTCATGACACCATTGCAAGCCAATGATTGTAGTGAGCATAAATTGATCGCCTTGATGTAAACAAATAAAAGATTTCGAAGACAATCGCTGTTATTCAGGATGTCAACTTCGCTAAAGCCTTTTTGAACAACTTCCAGAACACAAGCAAACGCACCATAACTCACAACTACCGTTTCAACTTCTACACATACCCTTCATACCGCAGCATCCACGCTATAGTCTCGCAACATCTCACCCGTCTCACAACAGGCCTACTAGTGTTACCGTCAGTCAACAAAAACAACAACAACAACAAGAAGCAACCACAAAACGCCAAAACATCCACCAAAGGTCAGAACCTCCAAAAAGGCACACAAAAACTCATTGACGTCTGCCATTGTAAGATGCCTTTCGTAGGCATGGATTGGAGGGGTCCTGGAGAGGAGTGGGTGAGAGGGGATTGTGGAGAGTGGGTGAGGATGAAAGGGGTCAGGAGGAAAGTCCTCAACAACCTGCACGAAAACGCCTTCTGCAGGTTAGCTTTGTGTTTTAAGTTCCGCTGAGGTTGCTTTGTTGTCTTTGTATGTTTCGTTGTTTTTTCTTCTAGCTACAAAGCACTCATCTACACCCTTTCAGAGACTACCTCAACAGAGACCCTTCAGTCAAAAGACCTCAGACCTACATATTCTTCAAGAAGGTTTCTTTGCACTATTTAAGTCACAATCGTTGTTTCAAAAGTCATTCTTACCTATGTACTGTTTGTTATGTTTTTTATGGGTTTTTTCATTAAAAAATCAAATTATTTAAAACTCACCAAAATTCACATATAAAACCATTCCTTAGAACACTCAAACTAAACCGTCCCACCCTTCTAGAACAACATACTGCACCCTCTGGGAGAGGCACTCAACGACCTAGAGATGGAAGAGTCGGTGAAAGACCAGCGGAGGTTCGCCTACGTGAGCAGGCTGGCAGGAGTGCTGGTGCGTGAGAAGATGGCCTTTTTGTCAGGCACTGCGCAACGCAGTCTTCTGCGCATTCTCAACGCCATTGTGGCCCAGGGTGGGTGCTCATGCGTCTTTTGCTTTTTCCATTTTTCCAATTCAAAAATATTTTTTTATGTTTAAAAAAAAATTTATAGTTTTTTTTCAAATGGAAAAAAAGTTTTTTGGTTACAACTTTTGATTTTTTTTCAAATAATTTTGATTAAAAAGATTTTTTAATTATAGCGCTATTAACGTAGTTTTCACCGTTAAGGTCATGATAATCCAGACCAGATTACATCACACACCACCACAACCACGAACAGGTGTGTCAACCAACACCAACAACCGCCTAGTGAAAGAGCTGCTAAATGACCTGGATGACACACTGGCCAGCAGCCACTACGACCACGTGGGCTGTGGCGGCTTGTGGCTGGAACATCGCAAGCAGCTCGAAACGATGAGAAAAGTGGTTGCAGAGGCAGATCACAAGCTGATGATCGTGAGTTGCTTTTAAGCTATGTGTGAGAATTTTTTTAGGAAATTTCATCGTCCCAATTAACCACTATGTCCCCTTGCCTCATGTCTTTTTATAGTCTTTATTAGAGCAAGTCCAGACACACGCTGGAAATGTTACAAAAACACGGCGAATGGCCGACCTAAAAAAGAAAACATTGAAATATACGATAAAAGAATCTTATCAGTCATAAAAGTCGGCATTGAACCTACAAAATGACCAAATCACGAAAAAAAAAAGTTGAAAAAATATTAAACACAATGAAATATTAGTTTGAAACAATAAATCAATTTAAAAAATTGAAAGAAAGTGATTAAAATAATGAAATTTGAGGAATGAAAACTCAGCGGCAATAACCAGCATCACGTTGGCAACTCATACATAATGTGTCAAAATACTTCGTTCGATAAAAACTGTGAATGAATTGGAAAACTAACTTATATCAAAAGATTGAAATCTTTTCACATTGAAAAAATTATATTTAAAGCTTTTATTGTTCCAATCACTCGCTAGAGGGAGGATGACGACGATGAAGATTCCGCTTCATTGAAGCTGCAAGAGCTGCCTCCAGAACTGCTGCATCTCATCATGCTGCGCCTTTGCGACCACAACGACATCACCAACGTCATCCGTTCCTTCCACCACTCTTCCTCCGCCCCATCATCCACTTCTCTTCCACTTCATTCCCCACCATCCAACTCTTATTTGCCAGCCTCTCCTTCATCCGTGTCTCCTACATCCAACTCTCCATCCTCTTTCCCATATTTCTTTACTTCGCCATCAGACCTATCATTTTTTCCTTTATCTACTTCTTCTTTCTCGCATTCTCCACCCCAACACGACACTCCACTCCAGTACGACACTTCAGCACATAGCCAAGTTAGAAGCGGTTCAAGTCAACCAATACAGATCCCACGAAGACGGGAAAACATTTCTAGAGGCTTTCAACAAGCTCCAAACCACCATACTCTTTCCACCTCTTTACCACCAAGCCACCACACGGATGCCGTAGAGGAGATGTACTACAAACGACTCCTCTTGAGGGACTTCCCGGACAGGGGTACATGGACCCAAGTGCTTGGCAGGGAGGGATTCAAGAGCTGGACTCTCCTCTACCAGAAAATTGCAAAGTTTATGAACTTTTATATTTTTCTTGCTTGGGTTTTATTTCGATGCATTCTTGCTTTTTTGAGAGTTTGTTAGGTCTTGTTAGTCTTAATTTTTGGAATTTATCTTTTTTGAATTTTCGAAATTTATTTTATTAAATTTAAAAAAATAATTCCGTACAAATAACATAATATTATTAATTTTTTAAGTGAAATATTGAATCATTCTGCTAACGCAGGCGCTTCAAGACGCCTTGCAACTACAGCAATTGTGTCACGCTGTGCAGACACTGCAGCGCTCTTTTCTGGAAGGTTTGTGTGTGTGTGTGTGTGTGTGTGTGTGTGTGTGTGTGTGTGTGTGTGTGTGTGTGTGTGTGTGTGTGTGTGTGTGTGTGTGTGTGTGTGTGTGTGTGTGTGTGTGTGTGTGTGTGTGTGTGTGTGTGTGTGTGTGTGTGTGTGTGTGTGTGTGTGTGTGTGTGTGTGTGTGTGTGTGTGTGTGTGTGTGTGTGTGTGTGTGTGTGTGTGTGTGTGTGTGTGTGTGTGTGTGTGTGTGTGTGTGTGTGTGTGTGTGTGTGTGTGTGTGTGTGTGTGTGTGTGTGTGTGTGTGTGTGTGTGTGTGTGTGTGTGTGTGTGTGTGTGTGTGTGTGTGTGTGTGTGTGTGTGTGTGTGTGTGTGTGTGTGTGTGTGTGTGTGTGTGTGTGTGTGTGTGTGTGTGTGTGTGTGTGTGTGTGTGTGTGTGTGTCGGCTTTTGTTTTGGTTTATGATCACAAATGATAATTCTTGTTCAACACCAAATGGTTTGCTTAGTTGAGTAATAATATCAATCAAAACAATTATAAATCTTTTTTTATTCACAGTTGGAAGGTCACCCATGCCACTTCTCCAGCCACCACCCTCACAACACCCCTGTTCCTCCCGAGGCCTTCGCTTCTCTCTTCGCCACGCTTTAAACTCTGGATGGGTGATGAGTGGGTGGATGAGTTGGTGGATGAGTTGGTGGATGAGTTGGTGGATGAGTTGGTGGATGAGTGGGTGGATGAGTTGGGGGATGAGTGGGGGGATGAGTGGGTGGATGAGTGGGTGGATGAGTGGGTGGATGAGTGGGTGGATGGGTGGATGGATGATTGGGTGGATGAGTGGGTGAGTGATAGATGGATAGGTGGGTGGATGACTAAGTGGATGAGTTTTTAGACAGATTTATGGACTCAATAGCTTTGGCAGTTTTTCGCTTTATCACAGGGATTTTCTCAAATAACATTTCTATCACGAACAGTTGAAATATTTTTCTGAAAACACTTTTTGATAATGTTTATCACATTACGAGGGTCACACTATTAGTTTTACTGGACTACGTATATGTGTGGGTCTATGGGAATACGGGTGTGTGTTTCTGTGTTTATGTCTCTATGTATCTGTGTACGTGCGTGAGTGTGTGAAATTGTGTATGCGTGTTTTTTCCAATTTCAGAAATTTTCAAATCGGTTCATAACGTGCTTTCAATCCACCGTTTCCAACTTTTACCTTTTCATTCTTGGAGCTAGCTCATACGCTGTTAAATCCGTTGTAGAGTCGGCTTAGATTTGATGATGACTGCACTTTTCCGCTTCGCTTGTGGACTATTTGTTTTATTTTGTTCTACAAACGAACTAGCTTGCCCTTTCAAAAATGAACTTTCACATAAGCAATTTTTAAAGTTCAAAGCGTAACGTGTTTTGAAATGCAATGGAAGAGTGAAACAGCAAGGAATTCTATTACTTTGCTTGTTGTTTGTTATTCTTTGGACAATCTCACTTTTTTGTTTTTTTTTTGCAATTCCACGCAAAGGTTGATAAAGTTTGAGTCTCGAAATAAATTGTTCAAAGGTTCAATCAAACAAACTCACGATTATTTATTTTTTTTTAAAATGTTTTTTCAAGAATAATTTTTCAAATAATACATTTTTTTGGAAATAATTTCCACCTACCATTTTCAATTGCCCTTTCCATTGGAGGGCGTTCTAATTTTCAAATTCATGTCTGTCGAGAGAGTTCCAAGTGTGGGTTCTCCCGTGTGATTACTGCTACACAAGACTTTTCTGATTGTTATTGCCAACAATAGTCATAATAGCTCTTGTTCTATAATGATTGGGTTAGTAACTTTTCTTCATCAACTGTTTCACATATCAATGGAAGAAATGAAAGTTGCTTTTATAATTGCAATATGAATTGGGAAAAACACGCACGCGAACGCGCACACACACGCACACAAACGCACACACACACACAAACGCACACACACACAATTGATAAGAACTGAAGGGTTGCAGGGGAGAAGGGACGGCCAGTGACGGCTTGCAACAGTTTGTGACGCTACACAGAGGTGCCACCGCTGCTCTTTCCACGCCACAATAAAGTCTGCCGACACCCGAAAAATAAATATTTGGAAATTTAAGCGGTTTCCTGAGGTTTTTGAAACTTAAAAATTAATTCCAATAATTTTCCAAAGCTTACGTTTTTTATTTAAAGACTTCAAGTAATAAATCAAATGGAAATTGATTTTTTTAGTTATTTTTTTGAAATTCTCTACATATAATTTCTTGAATATTCATTTATAATTTATTTAATCTTTCTTTTATTTTAATTCCAGAATATTGTAGAGTACTATATGTTATAAACATTACTACTCTCAATCAACAGTAACTCATTCCTTATCAAGACGTGTCCAACTTTATGATATTCCAAACTTCCCCTAAAGCTTGGAGCAGAGACGCCGAGAGTTGTTATGATTTATGAATGCGACCTTATGAATGTGTGATTTTTGTGATAGTGTGTGTATGTGCGTGCGTTTGTGTGTTGACAGGGTTGCCACCCCACATACCTGCCTGTTTGCGGCATCTGAAGAGTGAAAGCACTTTACGTTCGTGCAGCTGTATGTGTTTAATTGTTTGCTTTGCTATGCATTCGTCTGTGTTCGTGTGTTTGTTCGTCTGTGTTTGTGTGTTTGTTTGTTTGTTTTTGTTCGTGTGTTTGTTCGTTTGTGTTCGTGTGTTTTTTTGTCTGTGTTCGTGTGTTTGTTTGTCTGTGTTTGTGTGTTTGCTTGTTTCTCTTTGTATGTTTACTTTTAAGGGTGCTTACTTCTTTGTCTTATTTGTTTTCCTCTATGTGTTTGGCTTTTTCGATACGTTCAATTGTTTTTTGATATGAATTTTGATGTTTTTGTGTTGTCTGATTTTTTATGTTTGGGGTTCCGATGGACGTGTGTTTTTATGTGCGCGTGTTTTTATTTCGGTGTGTATGTGTGTGTTTGTGTTGGCGACACTGTAGAAGATTCCCGTGTGACGTTATCAAATTGAGGCTGGAAATTGAATTTTATGTTGAAAGTTAATTTTTAAATTTATAAATTAATTTCCATTTTCAAATTAAAAATAGTTTTTAAAGTTATTTGAAACACCAATTAAAGTTGGTAAACTATAGGATAATTTTTCAGTAACTTTGATTTCACAAAATCTGAAGCATTTTCCTCGATTCTTTCAATTACTACCGTACTAAATTTTAAAAAGTATTCCAAAAAGATGTTGAATTATCTAATAAATAATATTGATAAAAATTACTTGGAACAGATTTCACCAACGGTCACAAGAAGTACAAGTATGCACGAAACCCAGTTGTAAGCTCACCAGCCACATGAGAGCCGGGGGTAAGCTCACTCGCTCACCAGCCAATAATCACCCGAGGCTAAAGGTGAGGATGGAGAAAGGAGTTGACTGACAGGTAACTGTAAGCCCGAAATCACTGAATGGTGGCGTGGTGTTGGAATGCTGCGGGTGATGAAGGGGTGCGGTGTGGTGTGGTTTGGTGGGGTGTGGTTTAGTGGAGTGTAGTTCAGTGTGGTGTGGTTTGGCGGGGTGTAGTATGGTGTGATGTGGTGTGGTGTGATGTGGTGTAGTGTAGTGTAGTGTGGTGTGGTGTGGTGTGGTGTGGTGTGGTGTGGTGTGGTGTGGTGTGGTGTGGTGTGGTGTGGTGTGGTGTGTTGTGATGTGATGTGGTGTGGTGTGGTGTGGTGTGGTGTGGTGTGGTGTGGTTTAGTGTGGTGTGGTGTGATGTGGTGTGATGTGGTGTAGTGTGGTGTGGTGTGGTGTGGTGTGGTGTGGTGTGGTGTGATGTGGTGTGATGTGGTGTGGTGTGATGTGATGTGGTGTGGTGTGGTGTGGTGTGATGTGATGTGGGGTGGTGTGGTGTGGTGTGGTGTGGTGTGGTGTGGTGTGGTGTGGTGTGGTGTGATGTGGTGTGATGTGGTGTAGTGTGGTGTGGTGTAGTTTGGTGTGGTGAGGTGTGGTGTGGTGTGGTGTGGTGTGGTGTGGTGTGGTGTGGTGTGGTGTGGTGTGGTGTGGTGTGGTGTGGTGTGGTGTGGTGTGGTGTAGTGTGGTGTGGTGTGATGTGGTGTGATGTGGTGTAGTGTGGTGTGGTGTGGTGTGGTGTGGTGTGGTGTGGTGTGGTGTGGTGTGATGTGGTGTGATGTGGTGTGGTGTGATGTGATGTGGTGTGGTGTGGTGTGGTGTGATGTGATGTGGGGTGGTGTGGTGTGGTGTGGTGTGGTGTGGTGTGGTGTGGTGTGGTGTGGTGTGGTGTGGTGTGGTGTGGTGTGATGTGGTGTGATGTGGTGTAGTGTGGTGTGGTGTAGTTTGGTGTGGTGAGGTGTGGTGTGGTGTGGTGTGGTGTGGTGTGGTGTGGTGTGGTGTGGTGTGGTGTGGTGTGGTGTGGTGTGGTGTGGTGTGGTGTGGTGTGGTGTGGTGTGGTGTGGTGTGGTGTGGTGTGGTGTGGTGTGGTGTGGTGTGGTGTGGTGTGGTGTGGTGTGGTGTGGTGTGGTGTGTTGTGATGTGATGTGGTGTGGTGTGGTGTGGTGTTAATATAATAAAGCAATGGTCATTAATTAGTGGAAAAATTTTCTTAGATGAAGAAGGAAAATGTTTGAAAAAAAAATTGAAAAAAATGCACTGTTCATAACAATATGAAACACCAAGAAGATACTTGTACAAGACAAAAAAATATGATGAAAACATAAAACAAAAAATAATAATTAAAATAACATAAAAAGAATAAAATAATAATAAAAGGAAAATTCGGAAGTTCGGTTGACAGCAAAGAAGGTAGTTGAAACGGCCAGAGGTTGAGGATGAGGCTCTTCAGGAGATGTCGCGAGAGGTGGCAGTTCACGCAGTAGCATTCCACCTCACCGTTCCTCGCAACCTGATTGACAGCTTTGATGACTGCCTAGGTGTCAGGCTGTGTGTAATAATGTGTATTTGTGTTTGTGTGTGTGTGTTTGTGTTTATATATATATATATATATATGTGTGTGTGTGTGTGGGTGTTTGTTTGTCTGTTTGTTTGCATACGTTCGTTTGTATGCATTTTTCAGTGCGTTTGTTTGTATCAGCGTGTTGTTGTTTAGCAGTGGTCTATATTAATTAAGCTTTGAAAGAAAGTATTCAAAAAAATAGTTACTTGATGCATGATTTAAAACTATTGGCTGTATGTGAGTGTACAGAGGTACATTCTGTGTACAAGTTTCTTTTCATGGGAGTGGGTATGTATGTGAGTGTACAGAGGTACATTATGTGTACAAGTTTCTTTTCAT
>OX387254.1:3725511-3745511 GCA_947562095.1 Branchellion lobata
ACCTAAATAAACCACCCTGTTACACCACCCTATTACACCACCCTGTTACACCACCCTATTACACCACCCTATTACACCTCCAAGACAAACCACTGTCCCCAACACACCAGTCAGAAATTTCTCCATACCAACTCAGATCACATACCTTTCATCACAACCATTACTTAAGTGTCCTTGCATGGTGACGTGAGATGGGCGGGTGTTGACGGCACCACACATATGTGCTGAGTAGTCCCGCATGAACGCTAATGAGTGCTGCGGTGTGCCGTCAATGCAGGCAATCTATTCGCTGAGTTATCGGGGCTTTTAATTGTCTAATAGAGGAGATTGTATTGGGTTTTTTGTGGATTCTTAATGGTTGTGGTGATTGTATTGTGGTTGTATTGTGGTCTTATTGTGGTTGTAATGGTCGTATTGTGATTGTGGTGATTGTATTGTGGTTGTAATGGTTGTATTGTGGTTGTAATGGTCGTATTGTGATTGTGGTGATTGTATTGTGGTTGTAATGGTCGTATTGTGATTGTGGTGATTGTATTTTGGTTGTAATGGTCGTATTTTTGTTGTGGTGATTGTATTGTGGTTGTAATGGTCGTATTTTTGTTGTGGTGATTGTATTGTGGTTGTAATGGTCGTATTTTTGTTGTGGTGATTGTATTTTGGTTGTAATGGTCGTATTGTGGTTGTAATGGTTGTATTGTGGTTGTAATGGTTGTATTGTGGTTGTAATGGTCGTATTGTGATTGTGGTGATTGTATTGTGGTTGTAATGGTCGTATTTTTGTTGTGGTGATTGTATTGTGGTTGTAATGGTCGTATTGTGGTTGTAATGGTTGTATTGTGGTTGTAATGGTTGTATTGTGGTTGTAATGGTTGTATTGTGGTTGTAATGGTCGTATTGTGGTTGTAATGGTTGTATTGTGGTTATATTTTGGTTGTATTGTTGTTGTGGTGATTGAAATTTGGTAAAAGTGTTGTACTGTAGTTGTGGTAGCTAAATCAGAGTTTAGGTGATTGTATTGAGTTTTTATTCTAATCTAATCTAATCAAATCATTTATATAGCGCTGATTCCACACTGTTCAAGAGCGCTCTGCTACGAACTGTTTAAACAATAAAGTTTTAAGGGCTTTACGAAATGAAAGTAGAGAAGTAACAAAGGTGAGATTGGGGGGAAGAGAGTTCCATAGAAGGGGTCCACAGTAGGAAAGTGCAGATTTAGCATAAGAACTATTGGAAACTAAATAATGAGAATAAGTAGATCTCAGTCGCTTACAAAGAGGCAATTTAAAAAGGTGGTCTAAATAGTTAAAGGAGTGATTATTTTTTTATTTTAAACCTGAGCTTATAGTGGTTGAATCTAACCTGATCGAATCAAACAAATCTCGTTACGCTCTTTACACCTTTTTCAAAAGCGCTGAAGTGGTTGTATTGTGGTTGAGGTGGTTGTATTGTAGTTGTGGTAGCTAAATTGTAGTACTGGTGGCTGTTTTGGTGGTTTATCACAGTGTGTGACGGTGGCTAGTTGGTTGTCGATGCTGAAATGTTGTGGCGTTTAAAGAAGTTTTAATCGAAGAACAATAGGTTTGTGGGTAGTCTATAAAAGAAATTGCGTAGTTGCTGTAATTTGAGAGACCGTAGTTGGGGTGGCTGTAGTTGTGGTGGCTGCAATTGTGGTGGCTGTAGTTGTGGTGGCTGTAGTTGTGGTGGCTGCAATTGTGGTGGCTGTAGTTGGGGTGGCTGTAGTTGTTGTGGTTGCAATTGTGGTAGCTGTAGTTGTTGTGGTTGCAATTGTGGTGGCTGTAGTTGTGGTGGCTGTAGTTGTTGTGGTTGCAATTGTGGTAGCTGTAGTTGTGGTGGTTGCAGTTGTTGTGGTTGCAATTGTGGTGGCTGTAGTTGTTGTGGTTGTAGTTGTGGGGGGTGCAGTTGTGGTGGTTGCAATTGGAGTAGCTGTAGGTGTAATGGCTGTAGTTGTGGTGACTGTTGTTGTGGTGGCTGTAGTTGTGGTGGCTGTAGTTGTGGTGGCTGTAGTTGTGGTGGCTGCAATTGTGGTGGCTGCAGTTGTGGCGGCTGCAATTGTGGTGGCTGTAATTGTGGTGGCTGCAGTTGTGGTAGCTGCAATTGTGGTGGCTGTAGTTGTGGTGGTTGTAGTTGTGGGGGCTTCAGTTGTGGTGGTTGCAATTGGAGTAGCTGTAGCTGTAATGGCCGTAGTTATGGTGACAGTAGTTGTGGTGGCTGTAGTTGTGGTGGCTGCAGTAGTGGTGGCTGCAGTTGTGGCGGCTGCAATTGTGATGGCTGTAGTTGTGGTGGCTGTAGTTGTGGTGGCTGCAATTATGGTGGCTGTAGTTGTAGTGGCTGTAGTTTTGGTGGCTGCAGTAGTGGTGGCTGTAGTTGTGGTGGCTGCAGTTATGGTGGCTGTAGTTGTGGTGGCTGCAGTAGTGGTGGCTGTAATTGTGGTGGCTGCAGTAGTGGTGGCTGTAGTTGTGGTGGCTGCAGTTATGGTGGCTGTAGTTGTGGTGGCTGCAGTTATGGTGGCTGTAGTTGTGGTGGCTGCAGTTATGGTGGCTGTAGTTGTGGTGGCTGCAGTTATGGTGGCTGTAGTTGTGGTGGCTGCAGTTTTGGTGGCTGTAGTTGTGGTGGTTTCAGTACGGCTAGTCGAAGTTTTGGTTGTATTTTAATTTGTTTTTTATATGATTTTTTTGTGCCGAGTGAAGCAAGCGTGTAAAGTAAGTGGGCGTTGTGAGATACGGAAATTTGCATTTGCATGTGGCTGTTGCTTTGAAGAGCTGAAAAAAATGAATAAGAAAAGGATGAAATACATATTGAAGAAGCAGAGAAACAGAGAGAATGAAATAGGTTTTTAATGCAAAAAAAAGTTATAAAAAAACAAAAGTGTGGAAAGAGAGAAAGATGATAGATGAATGATGAAGAGAATTACCTGAAGCGAGGTGGAAGAGGAACCCCAGTGTGGGACTTTGTACCAACTCCCTTTCACGTCCTTTGAAGCGCTTGAAGCCATCTTCGTGTTCAAACTCAAATGCACGCACGCACGCACTCAAGCACACACACACAATTGCAAAGGTCATGTAGATGAAAAGAACGGCTGGGATTGGCTGGAAGAAGAAGAATGGGCGGGCCTCAAACTCTTCTCCTTCACCACACACAGCTGCCAATTTATATAGAGCCAAATTGAAGACTGCCCAAGAATTGTTTTTTGTGGTTTTCCTCGGAGAAGAACAAAAGGATATAATTAAAATAATTAAAGTCACAATGTCATCATAATATCCCACTTATTCGGAGTAAACCTCATAAGACAAACTGTGTTTCTCAGAACTGAGACTTTCTGAAAGCTATGGAGTAAGTCAACAGTTGCGCCGCTAAATGATTGAGTCTGTTTGCGGAAAAGAGGAGTTTGTGGTCATCCCTGCAGCGAGTTAAAAGTTTGAGAAGCTCAAAAAATAAAAAAAATTTGTGAGAACTTTGTTTACAGAACTTTTTAACGAGGGTTGGGAAAGAATAAGAAGACGAAAGAAGACGAAAAATTGAAACGATCATTAAAAAATAGAAAAAGATCTGAGTTGAGGTGAGGACTTGAAGGAGGATGGATGACTATTTGACGTGTGGAACATGCAAACAGGAGTTCTCACTCAAAGATATTGTCAGTTTCATTGAACACAAAAGTAGAAGAAACTGCGGTGAAAGTGATGGTGGAAATAGCGTTGGTGGTGGTGGTGAAGGTGGTGGTGGGAGTGACAGCGAAGGTAGTGAGAAGAGTGGCAGCTCGATAAAGTTGCAAAAACCGGTGGAAAGATGGAGGTCTAGCAAGCAAGTTGCAGGTTTACCTTTCATTCAACCTTCTTCAACAGAAGCAGAAACAACCAAGGTTTCATCCTTAACTACAGCTCTCGAGTCGACAGTAACGACAGCTACAACAACACTCGAAACAAGGGCACCAAAAAAAGTAAGAACAAAAACCGAAACAACAACCATAACAACAACGAACACAACAACGAACACAACAGCAGCAACAAAAACTACAATGAAAACCACAACAGCAACAATTAAAACCACAACGAAAACCACACTAGCCCCAACCACAACAACGCCATTAATGATGCTCTACCCGTCAACAGAATCACAGCCCGCAACATCAACAAAAATATTGGCAACTTTGAGAACCACTACAATGATAACTCCAGCTACAACCACAACAACAACAAAAAAACTTCTAACAACAACAAAACTTCCAACAACAAAAACTAAACCTTCAGCAACACCAGCAGCAATTACAACAGCCACAAAAGCATCATCAACCTCTCAAAAATCTTTTTATACCAGTTCTTCCTTTTCCATGAAGCATCTGGCAAGCAGTCTCCTTCTACCTCTCGATGCGGCCACCATTATTACCTCCCCTACTACTATACCCACTACAACTACCTTTGCTATTCCTTTCTCCGCCACCACAGCCACCCTTGATACCACCACTGAGGCCAACAAAAATGGCTCTTCCAGTGTTCAACTTCAACCGAAACATGTACCACAACAACGGCAGCAACAAAACCCCCAACAAAAACAAAAACAATACCTACAACAAATTAAACAACAACAACAAGAAATAAAACAACAACTAAAACAACAACAAGAAATAAAACAACAACGACAACAACAACAACTAGAAATAAAACAACAACTACAACAACAACAACAACAACAACAAGAGCCCACAGAGCTGGCGTGTTCGTTATGCGGAGAAAGCTTCTCTTCTTCGTGGCTCCTTCTCAACCACGCCCAGCAACAACACCATTTCAACCTTCTGCTTCTCAGACCCCATCAGAACGGATCCGCCAAAACCTCTACAGCCGATGCCCGCATCTCTCTAACAAGTCAAAATGGCAACGCAAACAACCAAGATTATTCTCGAAGGTTTGATCATGGAAACTATGTAAGCTTCGAGTCTGAAAATTTTGACTCGTTTTCACACAGGACAAGCTTTGCCTCAAGCTCACAAGAGACTTCCAGTCATAACACTAGTAAACAAGGACTGGCTAAAAAGGTCGGTGAAAGACAGGCCACAGTTGTAAGAACTCTTCCCACTACACCCCTTCCCAAGCAACATAGCGAGGATACAAATAGGATTTGTTTGAAAAAGAGTAACCATTCTATTCGTTTCAACCAGCCAACAGACTTCAGTGTAGGTAGTAGCTCTACAGAAGAAGGAGAAGGAGAGGAAGAAGAGGAAGAGGAAGAAGAGGATGATGAAGAAGATGAAGGAGGAAAAGAAGATGAAGGAGAAGAAGAGGAAGATTATGAGGAAAGTGATACAATGGAAAAAGTAGTTTGTAAAGTTGAGCCAGGATTGAACGTGAAAGATGATAATAGAAGTGAGAAAGATGAATTCAATGGGAGGGTCAAAGAGGCGAGCAAATGTGCTGATGTTGAAGGAGGGAGTGGTGGGGATGAAAAGGAAGAACAGCGACTTGAAGAGTCTTTTTCGATACCATGTGCCAAGAGTCTTGACGTCATCAATGTCCTAGAACGAGACTCTAGCGAGAGATCTGCCTTCGTGCGTATTCAGCAAAGAAGCGGTCATGATGACGACGCTAACAGAAAGGAATTTTCTAGTACTTCATTTCCGCTCTACAATGCGAGTCTTTATGCTGGAATGGCTCACACAAGCACGCTGACACAGGCATTTCCACAAAGCACCTTCCCTCCTTCTTCCAGCGCCTCTCAAGACGTCTGCTCCAGGAGACTGATGCAACTGGCTGGCCACAAAAGCTTTCCTCTCTCCTTCAGCCACTTTGACACCAAAAGCACTACTTTCCACGCCAGCCACAAGCACTTTGAACAGCTAGCCAAGTTGCACCCCATCAACCCACTAGAGCATATTTTTCCTTTTTCCTCCCACCCCTCTTCCATCGCACATTCATTTTTCAGGGAGCAGTGTTTTGTCTGTAGAAAGGTCTTCCACCACCCACACTTCCTGGCAAAGCACTACCTCGAGGTTCACTCTATCAGAACACCATCCCTCATGAGCCCCATCCACGAACACTTCATGATGAGAGATCCATCCATCTTGGAGTTTTCTCATCCCTCCTTCTTCTCTTCCTTCCATCAGCTCCACCACGCACGAGTTGCAGATGAAGATGATGACGAGGACAAGGAGATATCTTCAACCAGTAGTAACCTACACAAGGTCATATCGAGTGACAGCGAACAGAAACAAGAATCCTCCCAAGCAGCCGCCAGACGTGAACAGTTGATTAAGAAGCCATCCTCAGCCAACAGTTTTCTATCAGAGGTGAGGGAGAGCAAAGACGAAGACAGGCATTCCAACGACGAAGATGGAGCAGTGTGTGTGCATTACAACGAACAAAAAAGAAAACTCCACCACACCACTCCATCCCATATCTCCTCCCGCTTCAGCACGCCCCTCTCACACTTTTGCAAAAGAACCAGACTAGAAGAAACCGACCTACCAGTCAACAGTGCTAAGAATCATCAGCCATTAAATTTCACTAGCCATCTGTCTGGAGAAATCTCTCTACCACAATCATCTTTCTCTTCCTTCTCTTCCCTATCTAAATACACAGTATCTTCAACTTTTTCTTTTTCTTCACTTTCTTCCACCCATCCTTCCATCACATCCTCTTTTTCAGTATCCCAACTTTTGGCTCCTTCCTTGAGCCTTATGACTGCTTCCGCCCTAAAGAAAAGAAACGACACATGTGAATACTGCGGAAAGGTTTTCTCTTTGTGACTCTTAGTTCTTTTGCTAAATTCTCTGCCATCAAGTATCAACAATTACTGATTTATTTTACAGCTGTTGAATTAAATATGCTATTCAGTTTACAACATTCTTACATAACTCCTTCACGAAAATTGGATTAACACCCAATTTCAAAGTAGTTATTCCAACAAAGCAAATAACTCACCAGGTTTTCAAGAACTGTAGCAACTTAACAGTTCACAGGCGTTCGCATACCGGAGAAAAACCTTACAAATGTCCCCACTGCCACTACGCATGCGCACAGTCCAGCAAGATCACCAGACACCTCAAGACCCATGGAATCTTGCCATCAGGACAATCAAAATACAGCAAGTACAACCGTGCTTTGTCGCTTTCGGAAGTCAGAGTGAGACCGAGGGATTTGCGCTCTTCGTCACCAGAAACGTCAAGAGTTGAGAGGTATGGCAAGAGTGAGGACTGTCAAGAGGACGAGCCCATAGACGTGCAGGAACTCAGCAGCAACCACCCTCCTCTCTCCACCGCCAAAATAGAATCATCCACAACATCATCCACTCCCAATGGCACCCATTCAAACGTCATCACCATCAACCCCAGCGCAAAAACATAAATATTCTGATGTTCCTATTAACCACTCAACATTAGGGGAAGACGTCTCTATTTTGAGTTGTTTTGATACTTTCCATTTCTAAGTCTTTGTTACTTTATATTTTCAAGTATTCCAGAGAAATAGTGGGTAAGCTTTCATAATGTATTTTCAAGTTTGCAAAAGTGCCACACATATGCATGAAATGCCTTGATGAGAATATGCCTTTGTGAACTTTATTTTTCAATAAAGACTTACTAAAACATTCTTCAACTAAAATGCTTTACACAAACCAACCCATTCCAAATATTCAGTGAAAAATCTTTAAATAAATTTAAAGAATCATCAAAACAACATATTTCCCAATAAAATGACTGTGCTTGACCACTTTGTTACGATTTTTTGAAGACTCATTCGCTGCCATCTTCAATTTCCTTCTTTCCTCCAAAGATCTTTTTAAAAGCATACAGTCCGAATAAAGTTCCATAGGTTGCTACCACAAACTGGAAATGATATATATTAAAACTTTGAAATAGAAAGAAAATTGGGAAAGGTGTGAAATTAGAGTTGAAAAATTAAAAAAAACTTCACCTAACAAATAATATTTAAAATCTAAAATCTAAACAAATATGTCAAAATTAGAGTTATATTTACGAACTATCTTGTTTGGGTCCATCATGAGAATTCTTGAATAGGTGTTAACAAAAATATGATAAAATATAAAAAAAAACAAACGTTGAATCTTCCACGGAGGGTGTACGAATTGAAGTATTTCCTCCAGCCTTTGAAGTTATAGTTGGGATCATTCTCTGACACAAAACCTCCCGACATTGTTACTGATGCTGATGAAATAGAATCAACAAAACTTTAATTTTTCATAATTTAAGCAACACTTGGGTAATGTCGTAAAGTTTTTTTTGTAGATATTTAACTTTATTTGGCCGATGATATTAGAATACTTATAATAGAATTCAATGATAAAAAGCATAACTGTAACTAACTTAAATAATAAAAAGTACTTTTGCAAACAAAAATTATATAGAAAAGTAGCTCTTTAATAAGAAATTGAACAGAACAGAGCGCAACAGTAACCTTGAGGATTCCAACTTTAAACGTTTCAAAGAACCGAAAAATAAACAAAAAACAACATTCAATGTTAGATTATTATTTGCAAATTGTCATGAATTTGAAATAATATATATTTTTGCATTATAAAAACTGACAATAAATAGATTTAAAATAGTCAAAATTTCTTTGATAATGGGAGTAATTTAAAAGTAGATGCGTTTAAACATATAAATTTGATTTCAAATATGATTTGAAATCGGTGAATGATTCGAAATGGGTTTAAAAGATTCTAAACTTTCGTTTATATCATATGAGGATGCTGCAAAAAGAGGTTATTATATTCATATAAGTTAATAATAAATTCGATTCTTTCTATCAATAAGAAAAAATTAATCAGGTTCAATAGAGGTGTCTTCGAGGTGACACCTTTTCATGTTTATTCGAAACGCTTAGATTTTCGAACATTATCGATTAGTTTAAAAATTATTAATTTTTTACAAAATTCGTTCTCGATATTTGCACAGTTACCAAAACTTTGAAGCATTACATTTTCACGCAATTTTTCAGATAAATCAAGATTGATATTGATAGTTAAAAGCAAAAATATTCAATAAGTTCATTCAATATGTAACCAATAAAATGCATGACCACAAATACTCATACACGAAAGCACATCCACATACAAAACCAACAGTACGCGAGGATGAGTTGAAGAAGTTGGCGGAGGCATTTAGGCGCCATTCCAACAGAAGTGGCAATTTGAGCAGGGCTATTTTCGCCAAGGAAGTCTTTGCTGACATGCTGCCTCCAGCCATCACTGATGTGAACTTTAAAATATTCTCTTAATATATCCGAAAACACATTTCTTTTTCATTTTTTCATTTTGTTTTTTCCATACATCAATGAACTCTTAAAACTAGCATCCAATAATTCACTTATACTACTCTTATTCCCACCATATATATTCTTCAAAGAATTCCCTTCACAATTACAATACTTCACAACCACTACTTTCACAAAGTTACTGTACAACAAGTTGGGGGGTTTAACCAAAGGACTTACATTTCGAGAGTTGTTGTGTGGCCTGGTGCTGATAAGCAGGTCCACAAAGACTGAGAAGATCAAGTGTTGGTGGGCAGGAAGGGGAGGGTTGTTAAATGAAGGGATTGAGGAAAGGATTTCTCTATACTTTTTCATGCTCCATCCTTTTGCACCCATCAAAAACACATCCAAATTAAAAAAAACACCATTTTGTTTATCTCAATTCATTCATTCATTCATTCATCTACTCATCGATTTATTAAACTACCGTTTACTCTTCTCAAACACATCTCTTTATCCACCTATCCATATCTTCACTCACCTATCATCCTAATTTTATCATCCGCCCATCTACCCATGTATTTTTTTACCCACCCATTCATTCATTTACTAACCTCCACTACTCACCAGTCCTCTTTGGAGTCTACTCCAATGATCCATACCAGAGTGTGGTGAGGAGTGAAATGGATTCGGTGGTCTTGAAGACTGAAGGAATTCTGCCCCCACAACTCAATGATTTGTTCAAAGAGGTAGTGTTGGCATGTTCTGGTGCCGGTGTCTTGTTAATTCTGTGGTATTGTTACTGATGTCGAGATTTCATTATGATGTGTTCATCAGTCGGGTTTTTGGTGTTTCATAGCCTTTTTTCATTTAAAAATCAAACTGTATTGATCACATTTTCCAGACTGATCAGGTGACTTTTGAAGTCTTTTCTGATTGGATGCTCACCAACTCCTCTTGTCTTTCAATCTCCCATTGGCTTCTGAATGAATCTCCATCATTATCATCACCTCCTGCATCTTCATCGTCGTCTTCTTCATCTCTATCCTCATTATCATCGTCATCACCATCTTCACTTGCTATCATCAGTGATAACACCTTCCTTTCCTTCTATCAAACGTTGGCAGGCGTCACACACCGTGAGTAAAGAATTGAAAAAATTATTTTGAAGTGTTTAAATCAAATTTATCTATTAAAATAATGATTATTAGAATCTTTTTTTCACCTTTTAATAGCGAAATGGTCATTCAAAAAGTGAATATATTCCAAAAATTCTCCGACACTTTTCCATTTTTATCCCTAGTGGACGAGACGGATATTGTGGAGTTGGAGCGACAACACACCTCCTTAAAGCACCAATCACCATCGGGTCTTTTTGACCAGTCCCTCTTCCTCCCCCTCACGCACCCTCCCCTCTCCCTCCCCATTGCCACTGGTCTGTTGCGGCTGATGGTGGTGGTTGAGGTGTTTCAGAAATAATTATCTGAAAGCAGACACGCACGCACGCACACACACACACACACACACACACACACACACACACACACACACACAAAGCGATGTTCAGAGCATTCGACGAGAACGACGACAACAACATCGACCTGAAGGAGCTGGCTTGTGGAATATCTGCCTGTTGTAGGGGACCTCAGGCCGATCAGCTCAAATGTGGGTTTGTCTGTGTGTATATGCGTTTGTATGCATGGGTGCTTTTATGTGTGTATTTGTATGTATGAGTGTTTTTATGTGTGTTTGTATGTATGTGTGTGTTTATGTGCATCCTCCAACTGTACCTAACACCACTCATACCTCTTTTCAACTTTTGATTTTTTCTACCATCACCATCTTTTCGTGGAATCCTCTTTTCTTTTTAACCTTCACTACTCACACCTTCGCCAACTACACCTCAACAACCACATCTCACCAACCACACCCATTCAGTCTGCTTCAAATTGTTTGATCGACGGAGGACGGGCAGTCTGGATCGAGAGGACTGTGAACAAATGCTGCACCAATTACTTGGCAGATATGCCTCTCCACAGGTGCCAAAACTCTCAAATGCTTTCTCTTCATAAACTTTGTAGAAGCAATCCAACGAACACTGAAGTATTGTTACAACTTGGAGAACAAAAAATTAACATAAAATGAAATAATAACGAATAATCAAATTAATCAGAGATGTTTAAATTGAAAAACTCGAGTCACAAAAGTTTTCGGAAATGAATGCCAAGAATCGCTAAGTGAAAGTTAAGCAGAATTAGTTGCCGTATTGAAAAATATTATGTATACAAAAGTATATACTCAAATAATTTATTTCCAAGTTAATTGTCTCAATCTTTGTTTTTCCAATACAAACTATCGATTTTATTTCCAATCAATTAACTTGGAAAATCAACGAAACGCTAGGATGTGGAGGCAGCGATGCGTGGCCTGGAGGAGAAAAGGTCTGTGGGCGCAAAAGAGGAAGGGGAGGGTTGGAGGGACGGGGGATTGAGTCAGGAAGACTTTATATTCTGGGCTCTTGAGCAGGCTTCTGTCAAGAACTTTCTGGCTCTCCTTGTGCAGGTGTGGTGTGGTGTGGTGTGGTGTGGTGTGGTGTGGTGTGGTGTGGTGTGGTGTGGTGTGGTGTGGTGTGGTGTGGTGTGGTGTGGTGTGGTGTGGTGTGGTGTGGTGTGGTGTGGTGTAGTGTGGTGTGGTGTGGTGGGGTTTATTGTGATGTGGTGTGGTGTGGTGTGGTGTGGTGTAGTGTGGTGTGGTGGGGTTTAGTGTGATGTGGTGTGGTGTGGTGTGGTGTGGTGTGGTGTGGTGTGGTGTGTTGTGGTGTGGTGTGGTGTGGTGTGGTGTGGTGTGGTGTGGTGTGGTGTGGTGTAGTGTGGTGTGGTGGAGTTTATTGTGATGTGGTGTGGTGTGGTGTGGTGTGGTGTGGTGTGGTGTGGTGTGGTGTGGTGTGGTGTGGTGTGGTGTGGTGTGGTGTAGTGTGGTGTGGTGGGGTTTAGTGTGATGTGGTGTGGTATTATGGTGTGGTCTGTAACAATGATAATAAAGTTATTTACAATAATAACAACAGTAAAAAAACTATAATAACAGTAATAATAATCTTACTTAAAACATCAAGAATAACAATAATAGCGTCATTATTTTTTAAATAATTCAATTAAAACGATTCAACTTCACAAACAACAAACCAGGTGTGTCATGTGAGTTTGGGATTAAAACCAAGAAACAAGCAGGAGGAGAGCAGTATCATTGTGTAAGTGCTGATGGGGATGAGGATGAGGATGATGATGAGGATGAGGATGATGATGAGGATGAGGATGAGGATGATGATGATGATGACTCATATTATTTATTTATTATAAATCTAATAATTTTTATTATCATTAATATTAACCTAATCAATTGCAACACACAGGCCTTGGTTGACGCGCGAAGAGAAAGAAGGACTGGTAGCAGGTCAGGTGGTGTATTTAGTGGCCTCTGATTGGTGGAACAAGTGGATCGATTACATTCAGGTGATGATGATAATAGTAGGTATGTTAATGGTGGTGTTGATGATGATGATGATACGTAAATCCGAAAAAATATGCTCTGAGGCTCATTTCCGACCACCCCGTTCCCACAGATGTTTAAAGACGTCACCCCAGGCGGTTTTTCGACGCCATCGCCACTGTCCTCCCTGGTCACTACACCAGCCAGCCACAAGACCTCCCAGAAGCAGTCAGGAGCAAATGCGGTCACCTTGGTGGGCTACCACAAGCACTCAAAGAGCTTCAGCACACCTCCTTTCTCCTCCAACCCTCTCTCTAATCCTTCTTCCAGTCCTTTTTCCTCCCTTCCGAGGTCCAAGAAAACCCTCAAAACAGCCACCCTCCCATCGCCCAGCAAGGCCTCTTATACCCTCAACACACCACCAACCACTCCACTTCCGCCCACAGCCACTGCTTCACCACCACCACCACCTGTCAACAATTCACCACTTGTCATTCTTCCATGCAAGGTGGTATATGCGTTTGAATGTTTTCAAACATCTTGAACCTGTGTGATCATTTCATTGTCAAGAGGCTCCGTTATCTTGTATGCATACTTTCGAGAGCTTGCTGACACTTGATATAACAAATTTAAGATACAATATTTATTTTTGTGCAATTTCACGCTTTTATATACAGACTTCACACATTTACAGAATTACAGACTTCACACATTTACAGAATTACAGACTTCACACATTTACAGAATTACAGACTTCACACATTTACAGAATTACAGACTTTACACATTTACAGAATTACAGACTTTACACATTTACAGAATTACAGACTTTACACATTTACAGAGTTACAGATTTTACTAAATTAGAGCGAACTCAATAGTCATGACTTCACCACATCACTACACACAGCATCTCATAACAACGCATTAATTTCCTCACACAAAAATCTCCCACACCTACACAATACCAACATTTTTCACACAACACACAAAAATGTTCCATCACACACCAAAACCTCCCACAATCCCCAAGCATCACACAACACCACACCACACACACCAACCTCCCACAACACCACACCACACACACCAACCTCCCACAACACCACACACACCAACCTCCCACAACACCACACACACCAACCTCCCACAACACCACACACACCAACTTCCCACAACACCACACCACACACACCAACCTCCCACAACACCACACACACCAACTTCCCACAACAGCACACCACACACACCAACCTCCCACAACACCACACACACCAACCTCCCACAACAGCACACCACACACACCAACCTCCCACAACACCACACACACCAACCTCCCACAACAGCACACCACACACACCATCCTCCCACAAGAGCACACCACACACACTAACTTCCCACAACACCACACACACCAACCTCCCACAACACCACACACACCAACTTCCCACAACACCACACCACACACACCAACCTCCCACAACACCACACACACCAACTTCCCACAACACCACACACACCAACCTCCCACAACACCACACACACCAACTTCCCACAACAGCACACCACACACACCAACCTCCCACAACACCACACACACCAACCTCCCACAACAGCACACCACACACACCAACCTCCCACAACACCACACACACCAACCTCCCACAACAGCACACCACACACACCATCCTCCCACAAGAGCACACCACACACACTAACTTCCCACAACACAACACACACCATCATCCCACAACACCACACCACACACACCAACCTCCCACAACACCACACCACACACACCATCCTCCCACAACACAACACCACACACACCAACCTCCCACAACAGCACACCACACACACCATCCTCCCACAACAGCACACCACACACACCAACCTCCCACAACACCACACCACACACACCAACCTCCCACAACACCACACCACACACACCAACTTCCCACAACAGCACACCACACACACCAACCTCCCACAACAGCACACCACACACACCAACCTCCCACAACACCACACCACACACACCAACCTCCCACAACACCACAGACGCCTTCTCTAACAGAAGAGGGAGCTCAGGTGAAGAGCGCGGTTTTACGAGGGCTGGACTATGAAGTGGTGCAGAGAGCCACTTGGAGGAGTCTGTGCCAGTGGTATGGAGCTCCCAGCATTACCCTGGCTAGGAAGGTTCTTTCTGGTGTGGTGTGGTTGTGCGGTGTTTTTTGATGATGGTGATCATGTGGGCTTTAGTGGTTATGCTGATGGGGTGAGTGGTATTGTGCTGATGGTTTTACTGAGACTACTTGGTCGCATGGGTTTCAACTAAATGTTCAGTCGCCAAGCTGGCTTGTTGCTAACCAACAACGATCTACCACACCAACGAAGACTCACCACAACAAATAAAATACCACTGACAGAAACACCACATCACCTAATAATCATCCACCACACCACCCACCTCACCGACCACCACACCACCCACCTCACCCACCGCCACACCACACCACCCACCACACCAACCATTACACCACCCACCACACCAACCATTACACCACCCACCACACCACATCAACACACCACACCACATCATGCCACCACTCACCACGCAGGTGATACCGACACCACGTGGGGCTGTTTTGGAAGTGCATCCGATCGTGCTGAAGCTCTTTAGACACAGGCCTTTGCGCACCCCCACCCCCCTCTACAACACCTCTTTCGCCATGGCCGTCACGCGTGAGGGGTGCTGGATGGCTGGGAGTTGTAGAGGACGTTGTTATCAAGGAAATGATAGGCTAGGGCTGGTGAGATAGGTTGTAGTTAGAGATGGTGGAGGAGCTGGTAGGGTAGGGTGGTAAAGAAGAAACAGTAGGATCACTGAGATGGTAGGGAGGAAAATGAAGGATAAATTCAAAAGGGGTCTTGGTAAAAATTACTTTTTCACTAGAAAAAAACTTTAATTTCGTGACAAGAACTTTTCATACTATGAAACTTCTCCAACCACCGCAGCTCCCACTCCCGATGCAGCTGTGGCGGACAAGCAGCTAGAAAAGTACCTCGCTTTCACAGCTGCCTTTAGCTGCCAGCAGCGACTGAGCAGCGTTCAGGAACTGTTGGCCTGCAAGCTACGAGTGGTGAGGGAAGACATCCGACTGTGGGACAACACTGATGAGGTGGTGGCGGCTGGGGCTGAATAAGAATAATAATAAATATAATATTAATATTTTAATTAAAAATAATGCTAAAAATTGTATATATAATTTTCAAAGTACCAATACATGCAATTGAGGTGCCTTTTAATACAGACCTATAACCACAAATACTCACACATATCCACAAATATTTTCACATCCACAAATACTCACACATATCCACAAATATTTTCACATCCACAAATACTCACACATATCCACAAATATTTTCACATCCACAAATACTCACACATATCCACAATTACATTTAGAATTTTGTCAACCACTTGACAGACAAGGATGGTGCTATTGGATGAGTTTGAGAAGACGTTGGAAGAGTTGAAGATGACTCACAACCACGCCATCCTGGTCGAAGGTGTTGCATGTGCTTGTGGCGTCGTCGCTATGTTGTTGTTAGGTACATAATTATATTGTTGTCTTTAACTAGACCCATAAAATTTCACCACTACCCCATTCACCTCCACAGTCAGAAACATGGACCTGACGTGGCCTGAAGAGATGATGCAGTTGACGAAGACAAGACAACTGGTCTCCAAGTCACACACTGGTTTGTGGATGTTATTGTTGTTTTTGTTGGTGCTGATTTGTTGCCTCTTTGGTTGCTTTCGACTTTGTTATTTTTGTTGGTTTTAATGGCTTCTTCGTTTGTAGAGTACTACCACATCACTACCATTACAACCACTTAGTCCACACAACCCTTTTTTATACCCACCCAATTGTCTCCACCCACCCAATTGTCTCCACCCACCCAGTTGTCTCCACCCACCCAATTGTCTCCACCCACCCAATTGCCTCCACCCACCCAATTGTCTCCACCCACCCAGTTGTCTCCACCCACCCAATTGCTTCCACCCACGCAATTGTTTCCACCCACCCAATTGTCTCCACCCACCCAATTGTCTCCACCCACCCAATTGTCTCCACCCACCCAGTTGTCTCCACCCACCCAATTATCTCCACCCACCCAATTGTCTCCACCCACCCAATTGTCTCCACCCACCCAGTTGTTTCCACCCACCCAATTGTCTCCACCCACCCAATTGTCTCCACCCACCCAATTGTCTCCACCCACCCAATTGTCTCCACCCACCCAGTTGTTTCCACCCACCCAATTGTCTCCACCCACCCAGTTGTCTCCACCCACCCAGTTGTCTCCACCCACCCAATTGTCTCCACCCACCCAGTTGTTTCCACCCACCCAATTGTCTCCACCCACCCAATTGTCTCCACCCACCCAATTGTCTCCACCCACCCAATTGTCTCCACCCACCCAATTGTCTCCACCCACCCAATTGTCTCCACCCACCCAATTGTCTCCACCCACCCAATTGTTTCCACCCACCCAGTTGTCTCCACCCACCCAGTTGTCTCCATCCACCCAATTGTTTCCACCCACCCAATTGCCTCCACCCACCCAATTGTCTCCACCCACCCAATTGTCTCCACCCACCCAATTGTCTCCACCCACCCAGTTGTTTCCACCCACCCAATTGTCTCCACCCACCCAGTTGTTTCCACCCACCCAATTGTCTCCACCCACCCAATTGTCTCCACCCACCCAATTGTCTCCACCCACCCAATTGTCTCCACCCACCCAGTTGTTTCCACCCACCCAATTGTCTCCACCCACCCAGTTGTTTCCACCCACCCAATTGTCTCCACCCACCCAATTGTCTCCACCCACCCAATTGTCTCCACCCACCCAATTGTCTCCACCCACCCAATTGTCTCCACCCACCCAATTGTCTCCACCCACCCAATTGTCTCCACCCACCCAATTGTTTCCACCCACCCAGTTGTCTCCACCCACCCAGTTGTCTCCATCCACCCAATTGTCTCCACCCACCCAATTGTTTCCACCCACCCAGTTGTCTCCACCCACCCAGTTGTCTCCATCCACCCAATTGTTTCCACCCACCCAATTGTCTCCACCCACCCAGTTGTTTCCACCCACCCAATTGTCTCCACCCACCCAGTTGTCTCCACCCACCCAATTGTCTCCACCCACCCAATTGTTTCCACCCACCCAATTGTCTCCACCCACCCAATTGTCTCCACCCACCCAATTGTCTCCACCCACCCAATTGTCTCCACCCACCCAATTGTCTCCACCCACCCAATTGTCTCCATCCACCCAATTGTCTCCATCCACCCAGCTGTTTCCACCCACCCAATTGCCTCCACCCACCCAATTGTCTCCACCCACCCAATTGTCTCCACCCACCCAGCTGTTTCCACCCACCCAATTGTCTTCACCCACCCAATTGTCTCCACCCACCCAGCTGTTTCCACCCACCCAATTGTTTCCATCCACCCAATTGTCTCCACCCACCCAGTTGTTTCCACCCACCCAATTGTCTCCACCCACCCAGCTGTTTCCACCCACCCAATTGTTTCCATCCACCCAGTTGTCTCCACCCACCCAATTGTCTCCACCCACCCAATTGTCTCCACCCACCCAATTGTCTCCACCCACCCAGTTGTTTCCACCCACCCAATTGTCTCCACCCACCCAATTGTCTCCACCCACCCAATTGTCTCCACCCACCCAATTGTCTCCACCCACCCAATTGTCTCCATCCACCCAATTGTCTCCACCCACCCAATTGTCTCCATCCACCCAATTGTCTCCACCCACCCAATTGTCTCCATCCACCCAATTGTCTCCACCCACCCAATTGTCTCCACCCACCCAATTGTCTCCATCCAATTGTCTCCACCCACCCAGTTGTCTCCACCCACCCAATTGTCTCCACCCACCCAATTGTCTCCACCCACCCAATTGTCTCCATCCACCCAATTGTCTCCACCCACCCAATTGTCTCCATCCACCCAATTGTCTCCACCCACCCAATTGTCTCCACCCACCCAATTGTCTCCACCCACCCAATTGTCTCCACCCACCCAATTGTCTCCACCCACCCAATTGTCTCCACCCACCCAATTGTCTCCACCCACCCAATTGTCTCCACCCACCCAATTGTCTCCACCCACCCAATTGTCTCCACCCACCCAATTGTTTCCACCCACCCAATTGTCTCCATCCACCCAATTGTCTCCACCCACCCAATTGTCTCCACCCACCCAATTGTCTCCACCCACCCAATTGTTTCCACCCACCCAATTGTCTCCATCCACCCAATTGTCTCCACCCACCCAATTGTCTCCACCCACCCAATTGTCTCCACCCACCCAATTGTCTCCACCCACCCAATTGCCTCCACCCACCCAATTGTCTCCACCCACACGCCAGAGAGAGGGGCGGCAGGCCTGAACAATCTGGGCAATACGTGCTTCATGAACTCAGCCCTCCAATGCCTCTCCAACACCCACCCACTCACCGAGTTCTTCGTCAGAGGCTTGCACTTGAAGCAACTCAACAGGTGCTGCTGCTGTTGTTGCTGGTGGTGGTGGTGATGATGCTGATGATGATGATGGTGGTGGTGGTGCTGGTGCTGGTGATGATGATGGTGAAGGTGGTGCTGGTGATTGTGGTAGTGAAATGGGTGGCATGGGGGGGAGGAAGGTAGTAAATGGGTGGCATGAGGGGGAGGAAGGTAGTAAATGGGTGGCATGAGGGGGAGGAAGGTAGTAAATGGGTGGCATGAGGGGGAGGAAGGTAGTAAATGGGTGGCATGAGGGGGAGGAAGGTAGTAAATGGGTGGCATGAGGGGGAGGAAGGTAGTAAATGGGTGGCATGAGGGGGAGGAAGGTAGTAAATGGGTGGCATGAGGGGGAGGAAGGTAGTAAATGGGTGGCATGAGGGGGAGGAAGGTAGTAAATGGGTGGCATGAGGGGGAGGAAGGTAGTAAATGGGTGGCATGAGGGGGAGGAAAGTAGTAAATGGGTGGCATGAGGGGGAGGAAAGTAGTAAATGGGTGGCATGAGGGGGAGGAAGGTAGTAAATGGGTGGCATGAGGGGGAGGAAGGTAGTAAATGGGTGGCATGAGGGGGAGGAAGGTAGTAAATGGGTGGCATGAGGGGGAGGAAGGTAGTAAATGGGTGGCATGAGGGGGAGGAAGGTAGTAAATGGGTGGCATGAGGGGGAGGAAAGTAGTAAATGGGTGGCATGAGG
>OX387254.1:3753011-3770511 GCA_947562095.1 Branchellion lobata
GGAAGAATGAATGGATGGATGGATGAATGAATGGATGAATGATTGAATGGATGTATGAAAAAATGAATGGATGTATGGAAGAATGAATGGATGGATGGATGAATGAATGGCTGGATGGATGAACGAATGTATGAAAAAATCAATGGATGTATGGAAGAATAAATGGATGGGTGGATGAATGGATGGATGTATGGAAGAATGAATGGATGTATGGAAGAATGAATGGATGTATGGAAGAATGAATGGATGGGTGGATGAATGAATGGATGGGTGGATGAATGGATGTATGGAAGAATGAATGAATGTATGGAAAAATGAATGGATGGATGGATGGATGTATGGAAGAATGAACAGATGGGTGGATGAATGGATGTATGGAAGAATGAACAGATGGGTGGATGAATGAATGGATGTGTGGATGAATGGATGTATGGAAGAATGAATGGATGTATGAAAAAATGAATGGATGTATGGAAGAATGAATGGATGGGTGGATGAATGAATGGATGTGTGGATGAATGGATGTATGGAAGAATGAATGGATGTATGAAAGAATGAATGGATGGGTGGATGAATGAATGAACGGATGGATGGATGGATGGATGTATGGAAGAATGAATGGATGTATGGAAGAATGAATGGATGGGTGGATGAATGAATGTATGGATGGATGAATGGATGTATGGAAGAATGAACAGATGGGTGGATGAATGGATGTATGGAAGAATGAATAGATGGATGGATGTATGGAAAAATGAATGGATGAATGGATGTATGGAAGAATGAATGGAAGAATGCAGCAAGGATGACCATCCGACAGATCATGCATTTAAAGCGCTTCCAGCACACCAGGGCCACGTGGGTGAAGTCGAACAGGGTGGTGAAGTTGCCCCTCCACAACTTTGACCCCTCGCACTATCTCGTGCAACTTCCTTCCACCCCCTCCAACCATGCCCCTCACAATGCCCCCCACAATGGCATTACCAATAACAATGAAAGCAATAATAATAATAATAATAATAATAATAATAATAATAATAATAATAATAATAATAATAATACCAATAGCAATAATAATATCAAAACTGATTTTTCAATTAATTCCATCGTTAATAACACTGATTTTTCTTACACCGCTGTCGCTGACACTGATTATGCTAATACTACCGCTATTATCAACAAGCATGCAAAGAATCAAGATTCGAGTATTATTCCTTCTAATACGATTAGTATTAACACGTGCATTAACGATACCACAGTGGCTTCAAGCGGTATTATAACCTCTCTTTCTCTTCCATCATCTTTCCATTCAACAACCATCGATAAAAACAACACCAACAAAACATTCCACTCATCCACCATTCAACAAAGTGAGTTCCACTTCTCGTCAGCAACTTTAGAAGCAGCATCAACAGCGACATCAACAACGTCAACAACGTCAACAACAACTACATCAACAACAACAACTGCATCATCATCATCATCATCATCATCATCATCACTAGCACCATCTATAACGCCGTCTTCCTCATCATCATCAAGCCGCTTCAACAACCACCTAGCAACCTCAAACAGCAACCACAACATTCTCTATGACTTATACGCCGTCTCTGTGAGAGCGTTGTTGTTGTTGTTGTTGTTGCTTTTTTTGTTGTTGTTGTTGCTTTTTTTGGTGTTTAAAGTTGTTTTTTATTATTAATCTTAATTTTTTTATTGTCGTAAAAATTACAATTAATAATAATAATAATAATAATAATAATAATAATAATAATAATAATAATAATAATAATAACTAATAATAATAATAATAATAATAATAATAATGATAACAATAACTTATTATTAAATCTGCCGACTGTTCCACCACCGCCACCAGAATCACATGGGATCGCTTGGATGTGGCCATTACATCTCGTATGCCAGGAATCCCAACGGCAGGTGGTACTGCTACAACGACTCCTCTTGCAAGGTGGTTGGGGAGGTCGGATAGCTGAGGTTGGTGGGGTTGGATGGATTGATGGGTTTGTCCATAGATGAGTGAATAATAGATTGGATTAATTACTGGATGAATGAATGGATAAATGAATGAATAAATAATGGATGGATGGATGAATGAATGGATGAATGATGGATGGATGGATGGCATGCAGGAAGTGACGGAGGAGCAGGTGAACACGGACACGGCGTACATGTTGTTCTACGCTCGCAAGGACCTGTGTGTCGAAAAGATACTGGGTGTTGTGGACGAAGATGGCGGTGGTGATGGTGGCGATAATAGTGGTGGTGGAGAAGGCGAAAGTGATGAAGAAATTGATAAGGAAATGAGGAAGATGTGTTTGTTGCAATGAGGTGGATTGATTGGTCGTGAATAATCATTATAACCAACCGGTTAGGCATAAGGAGGTTTATTGACTGGCTATGTTGAATGATTGATTGATTCACTGATATGAAAGGGTATACTGATATGGAGAGCACAACCTCTTTTACAGATAATAGCTTAAAAGTCTTCAGGGTCCTCTTGAGAATCGTATTGAACTTTATTCCCTTGACCAGTCAATTCGGTCATTCTTTCAGAACCTTCAAACCTCAACTTCATCAAGTATAAAGCGCGTTTCTATTTTTTCAAGTGGAACATAGTTTCTTGTTCTTCACTTCATTCACTCAGCCCTTCATCAGCGCCCCAACCAACCTCCAACTGCAGCCAACTTTTCTTCTGAATCACTGTTAATTGTACATTCTAGAAACTGAGCGAATCAAAACGATAATTTCTCTGGCTTCCAATCAAAAACACAAATATTTTTTCTGCGAAATATATTTTAATGATTTTCCCTCTGTTTGTGAAAGTAACATTCTAATCTAGTTTTCACACAATTGTAATTATTAATAACACATCTTTTTCTTTTAATTTTTTTGATAAATTATTTTTTTTTAATTTTCGATATTTTTCCAGATTTTCAACGATTAATAATTAAGTGAATAAATAATTAATGATCGTGAAATGACCAACTAATGTTGTTCTTGAGAACTAATTGTTTCGAATTTTGAAGCTACCAAATAAACTGATTAACCTTATAAATTTATTTCTTTTTTTGAAAAGTTATGAATAAATTCCAGGTTGATCTTCTTTCCGATCTTATCTCTATTACTTCTCTACTTTGTTTTTTTCATACTCTTTACTAGATCAAGTCCGCGAAAATAATAAATAAAGAAATAAAGAGAACTAATAGAGGTTAGCTCGGGGGAAAGAGAATCCCATGAGGAAAGCTACAAAGAACTTTCCAATCGTTTCTGAAATTTTTTCATAATTTTTTTACGAACTGTTTAAACAACAGTTTAAACAGTTCGTAATAAAGCTCTTTTGAACAGTGTCTGTTTTTTATAGTCTTCATTTGATTAAGTTCAGACATACGCTGGAAATATAACAAAAACACGGCGAATAGTCGAACTAAAAAAGAAAACACTGAAATATACGAGAACAGAGTGTTATCAGTCATAAAAGTCGGCATTGAACCTACGAAATAAACAAATCGCAAGAGAAAAAGTTGAAAAAATATTAAACACAATGAAATATTAATTTAAAGAAATAAATTAATTGAAAAATTTGAAAAAAATTGATTAAAATAGTTAAATTTGAGGAATGAAAACTCAGCGGCAATAACTGGCATCACGTTGGCAACGCATACGAATTAATCTGCGATCAGCGCCTTACGAAGTCTTTAGTAAGATTGGCTTACTTTAGACTTTTTTGGTATTTAATACCTTATAATCTGTTTAAAAATATTTCCGTAAAGCGGAAATTGTTTAACAAGTTCGCAAGTAGAAAACAAACGCCATACTATAGTATGGCTCGGTCAACACAGTGAATAGTACTGTTCATCTGGCATTTATAGCAGTTTTCTTGGCATCTTGTTTGACGGCGCATTAAAAATGCATTGATTATGAATGAATGTGGAATTTGTTATCTTGCACGGTTCTATACCTCTTTCTAGGACTAGTGCGGACATATATGAAGCTACCTAGACCATTAATGCCTTTATGCTAGCTAATAAATCCACATCAAGACTACAAACGAGTGTAGCAGTGATAGCTTATGCTTTGAAGAGAGATGTTAATTTGGCAAAACAATTCATGTCTCATAACACAATGGCTAATTTGAAGAAAAACATAGAACATTATATGACAGCAACGACATACAAGAAGAACTTTTGGATGCAGAGGATGAAGCTCAGAGGGAATTCAATCTCCCTTGAACATGCAGTGGAAAAGGCTGGTGGGCATGGTTGTTGAGAAGAAAAAAATTGAATCAACCTGTTTTTGAATATTCGAATAAGGTTTAAAAAAGTGAGACACCAGGAAAGTCTGTCTGGATACCACAATGGATGTATATTAATAGATGAATGCGTTGCCAACGTGATGCCAGTTATTGCCGCTGAGTTTTCATCATTCAAATTTAACTATTTTAATCAAATTTTTTTCAAATTTTTCAATTGATTTACTGTTTTAAATTAATATTTCACTGTGTTTAATATTTTTTCAACCTTTTCTCTTGCGATTTGATCATTTCGTAGGTCCAATGCCGACTTTTATGACTGATAACATTCTGTTCTCGTATATTTCAATGTTTTCTTTTTTAGTTCGACTATTCGCCATGTTTTTTTAACATTTCCAGCGTATTTCTGAACTTGATCAATCCCTTGAAATGCTTCCAACACTTGCTCCCCCTCTTGTTGGTAAGTTGGCAAACAGTATTTATGTAGCCATTGGTTTACAATGTTACTGCAATGTCTGTATTTCAAAAAAGAAAACGGCGGATTCAGCATAATTTTCAAAATCTTCGTAATCAGCTCAGCACTACTTCTAAATAAATCAACTTTTTTTTATAGTTTTTATTGAATCAAATCCAGAAAAACGCTGGAAATGGCCCAGAATATGGTAAACAAAATGAAAAAAAAACTAAAATCAACAACAACTGAATGTCATAAGAATTGTCAAGTTTCTGTTGCAAGAGATCAAAAACTGACTATAGAATCAAATTAAGAATTGAACCATAGTTTATATTGAGTGACTATTAAAAAAGGTTTCATCAAATTAGCTCCGAATAAGACGTTGGAATTTTTTGGACACTGAAAAGTTTATTTCAGAACTAAAGCTGTCTCCACTTTCAGCTGCCACAAGTCTTGATGTGGATTCAGCTTCTGACCTTTATAATTCCACTCTGTCAGGGATCCTTGACAAGATGATTCCTTTTAAGACCGTTAGAATATATGAAAGACCTCTGATCCATGGTTTGATCGGGAATGTCGTACTTCGGAATGTCTGAAAAGGAGTCAAGAAAGGATTTATATAAGGACCAAGAGTGAGAATGATTTTGCTGCAAGGCTGGGTCAGAAGAAATTCTACAAAAGACTGTGTAGACACAAGCGTAGAGATTATTGGAATAATAAACACAGTGATCCAAAAACAAAAAGGCTAACATTTGGAGCCACATCAATAGTGTCACTGGTCGAGGAAAGGGATCTTTTGATGACGGAATTCAGCCTGTTGAATTCCAATATTTTCTGTTGAAGAATGTTGAGTCAGCGAGGAACTCAATTCGAGCCAGAGAAAAACCCATTTATCTAGCTCATGCCCAAGAAGGTGGTCTCAGCAGATGAGGATGAGCTTCTCAAGGCTATTCAAAGGCTTCCCAAAAAACAGTGTGCGTCTGATCCAATACCCACTTGGCTTTTGAAAAAGGTTTCAGAAATGATTTCACCTTTCGTAAAAAGTATGGTCAATCAGTCTTTTTCTGAGGGAATTGTCCCAAAGTCTTGAAAATCGGCTCAGCTTACACCACTGTTGAAAAGCCTAGTCTTGATCACAACGTTGCTTCATCCTACAGACCCATTTCTAATCTGCCTGTTTTGTCCAAGTTCTCAAAGGCCTTGTTCTCAACAGAGTCACGAGCTATTTAAATAATTCAAACCTTCTCCCCACCCACCAATCAGCTTACCGTCGTCATCATTCCACTGAAACGGCTGTCACAAAAGTGCATTCAGACATTCTTGGTGTAGCCGATGATGGTAAGCTCTCCCTCCTCATACAGTTAGACCTGTCAGCTGCCTTTGACTTAGTTGATCACAGTATTTTGTTAAAATAGCTAGAAAGCACATATGGTTTTGATGGTCTCACACTGGAATGGTTCAAGAACTACTTGAGTGACAGATCCTTCAATGTACGCTGCAATGGGACAAAATCGGAATTTGTTGATTTTTCAGTAAGTGTCCCACAAGGATCTGTTCTTGGACCATTGTTGTTTTCTTTATACACTGGAGACCTTGAAAGAATAGTTATGAAATACAAGCTGGGATTTCATCAATATGCTGATGACACTCAAATATATGGCCACTGCAATAATGAAGGCACAAAAGAATTGCAGATAAGAGTGTCGGAGTGTGTAGATGAAATCGCATCTTGGATGGGAGCCAATTGCCTCAAACTCAACAGCGAGAAGACTGAGGTGATTTGGTTTTCTTCTCGTCAAAATTTGAAAAATATTCCGAGCTATTATGTCCGTGTATTAGAAAGCAACATCTTTCCATCAAAATCTGTAAAGAACTTGGGAATATCTATGGATAGAGACCTCACGATGTCAACGCAGATATAAAAAACAAAACAGACGTGTTTTACCTCTCTGCGTCAAATAAGATCCATCAAGGGATGTTTGGCAATGGACTCCTTGAGGACACTTGCATCGGCCTTAGTTTTAAGTCGTATTGACTATGGCAACATGGCTTTAGTCAGCTTACCTAAGGTAGCAACGCAGAGTATTCAATCCATAATCAATACATCAGCCAGGCTCATTACACGAGTAAGAAAATATGATCACATTACCCCTGTACTCAAGGAGCTTCACTGGCTGAAAATTGATGAAAGGATTCAGTATAAAATTACTCTGCAGATGTACAAGTCCAACGAGAGTCCTGCGTATCTGCCACGTGACCTAGTTCCAGTTGCTAGTCTGCCAGAAAAACAAAGATTGAGATCGGCTAAGTCAAAGGACGTTGTTCCCAACAAGCACAAGCTCAAATCATTAGGATTAAGAAGGTTCAGCGTCAGCGGCCTTAGTTGTGGAACAGCCAGCCTAACAGCTTAAAATCTTAAAATCTGAAGACTTACCTATTCAATAAATAATTCCCTTCATCATAATAATAATACTGTTCTTTTTTAGAAATAATTTATTTTTATTTTCATTTATTTACTTATTTAATTATATTTTCAATTTTTCACAATAGTTTCAATAGTGAGACGTTTTGAGTGGCCTCGAAACTCTACAGGGTTAATGCCACTATAATAATATTCATGTTTGTATTGTATTGTATTGTAAATTAACTAAAACTGGAATGTTAAAAGGTTTCAAGAAATTCAAAAGCAGAATTGTCTATTGAATCAAATAAATAAGTTTAAAGTTGGGATTTGAATCATATCTTAAAACCACATAACATAACTAATGTAGAGTTATTTCAAGTTATTTCTCTTTTCTTTTATTTTTTTTCAGCCATTTCTTATATTCACAAAGAAGTATGTTTGGATACCACAATTCCTAGTTTTGTGGGCTTTATCATCCACCCAACCATTCTGTTCAGAAGCTCGTTTAATAAGTCTTAAGTTTAATAAGTTTAATAAGATGATATCTCTAATTTTATGCTAGATCATAATAATGGGTTTATTTTAGGTGGTGACTTCAATTCATTGTCACATAATAGTCTTACACAAACTGGTCTTCAATCAATTTACTAGGGACCAACTCATAAAGGAAATAATCTTGATAGGTTATATGGTATCAATATAGATCCGAAGTTATTCAACCCTAATACTTATGTTTCCCATATCAAGACCTACCATCTTGGTGTTATTGCCTTGCCTCTTAACATAGCTCCATCTCACAACAATATTACACGTTCAATTCACACCTACCGCCGTCGACATCCCAACCAACATGAGACATGTCTCGATTACTTATCATCAAGCTTCTTTAATCTAACATATGATAATATCACAGAATCAGTTGATTCTTTCTATACTACAGTTAATAATATTTTAACAAGTTTTATCCTCTTAAACAAATAACTATAAAATCATCTGATCCTCCATTTGTTAACCCATTTGTTAAATCACTTCTCCGTCAAAAAACTGTTTCATGAGAAAGGAAAGATACACCAAGCTACATCAATCACTAATCAAATCAGAAATATTATTATAACTTATTACAAACTTTCATTAGCTCATAGTAAAAGAGGCAGCAAAGCAATGTGGAGCACAGTGAACAAACTACGTGGAAAAATTCCTCTTGCAAACGCTAACTCCAACATTGATGCCGATAAATTCAATAGCTATTTTGCTTCTACATCTAACTCATCCAACTATATTGAACCCACACATAAGCTATAAGCACCACAAAATATTAATTCTCTCACATTTTCCACCGTATTTTTTATTTTTTTAATAGTTCTTATTGAATCAAATCCAGACAAACGCTGGAAATGGCACAGAACGTGGTGAACATTCAAAATGAAAGAAAAAATAAATAAAATCAACAATAACTGAATGTCATAAGAATTGTCAAGTGTCTGTTGCAAGAGATCAACAAATGACTACAGAATTAAACTTATAAATGTCAAAAATTTAGAATTGAGTCATAGTTTATATTGAATGACTATTGAGGAATGCTTCATCAAATCAACCAAAACTGGAATGTTAAAAGGTTCTAGGAAATTCAAAAGCAGAATTGTCTATTAAATCAAATAAATGAGTCTTAAAATTTGAGAATATAATCATGTCTTGAAACCACATAATATAACTATTGCAGAGTCATTTCAAGTTATTTCTTCTTTTCTTTTTTTTTCTTCTCAGCCATTTCTTATATTCACAAGGAACTTTGGATACCACAATTCATTGAGATGCTTTCAACATTCGCTCACTTTATTTTTTTTTAAAGTTGGCTAACGATATTTTTGTAGCCGATTGGTTGACGATTTTACAGCAATGTCTTTTTCTTCTTCAGCCATTTCTCTAATTCACAAGTCCGTCAAGATACCACAAATTTGTGAAATGCTTTTTAAAACTTGTTTACTTTCTTGTTGAGTAATTTGGCAAACAGTATTTATGTAGGCGTTGGTTGACGATTTCACTGCAATGTCTGTATTTCAAACGAAAAAATGGCGGATTCAGTAATCTCTTTAAAATCTTTTCAAAATCTTCATAATCAGCAAAAACTATAACTCTTGGAAAAATTAATTTATTTATAACTAATATTTGAAACTTTAAATTTCAAATAGTCAATAAAAATAGTTCAAATAAAGAAAATTAAAGTAACGGCCATACAAGCTTTCGCGAAACCGGAAACTCTAAGTGGAACCGGAAACTTTAAGTGGAACCGGAAACTCTAAGTGGAACCGGAAACTCTAAGTGGAACCGGAAACTCTAAGTGGAACCGGAAACTCTAAGTGGAACCGGAAACTCTAAGTGGAACCGGAAACTCTAAGTGGAACCGGAAACTCTAAGTGGAACCGGAAACTCTAAGTGGAACCGGAAACTCTAAGTGGAACCGGAAACTCTAAGTGGAACCAGAAACTCTAAGTGGAACCGGAAACTCTAAGTGGAACCGGAAACTCTAAGTGGAACCGGAAACTCTAAGTTCCTAATAAAATTGTTCTTATGAAAGTTGCTCCAAAGGAACAGGATCTGATGGTCTCCCAGGCTGGTTTCTCAAACTTATTTCTCCCGTAATCTGTGAGCCCCTGTCGACCATCTACAACAACTGCTTCAGACAGGCATTTTTTCAGCTCAGTGGAGAAATAGTATTATTCACCCTATTGAAAAAATAAACAACCCGACCCAATCAATATCGCCCCATTTCCATTGCCTCTATTCTCTCTCGAATACTAGAAAAATACACAGTTAAAGACCATATCTAACCTTGTTTAACTAACCCCCTCATCAAGTCTAGACTTGATGACCAATTTGCCTTCAGACCAACTGGCTCACCCACTTCAGCCATAATTTATCTCACTTCCTTCATAACCTTTCTTTTAACTTCTAACAAATTTGTACGTCTTATTGCTTTAGATTTTTTAAGGCATTCCACACTCAATCATTCTACTCTCATCACTAACATGGCCTCATTACAACTTGATGATAGTATTCATAATTTACTCATTTCATTTTTTAAAAATAAAACCCATTTAACAAAATTTCTCAAAAAATCTTCTAGTGCCTTATCTATTAATTCTAGCGTGGGTCAAGGTTCGGTATTGGGTCCATCATCTTTTATTATTAATGAATCTTCTTTCAAACCTTTACATCCCTTCAATATAATGCACAAGTTTGCTGATGACACTTATCTTGTCATTCCATCATCTAATAGTAATTCCTTGCAGTTAGAATTAGAATCTTTATCTGAATGGGCTAAATTAAGTAATATTTCTTTTAATCTCAAAAAATCTTATGAATTAATTATACATAATAATTATAATAAAATAACACCCCCTAGTCTTCATCCATCTCTCCAACGAACTTCTTCCCTCACCATCCTGGGAGTCTCATTCACTGAAACTGGGAGTATATTGCTTTTATTTAGGAAAGTTAGGAGGAAGGGAGTGAAGCCTTATAAGTTTGTTAAGTAGGGATTTCAGTTGTTTTATATGTTCATTATTGGCAAATCCACGTATGATATAACGGAATTTCTAATTATATCTCGCATGAAATATGCAGCACTTTCATGGTGTGGATTTGCCAATAGCGAACATATAAAACAACTCCAATCTTTACTTAATAAACTTATAAGGTTTAACTACCTTCCTCCTAACTGTCCTAAAATAAAATCAATATTTGAATGTTTTGATGAACGCTTCTTCTCAAGAGTTGCCAGTAACCCGCACCATGTACTCCATCAGATCCTCCCACCTGTCAAGCCTACATCCCCTGATATGCGAAGACGAACGCACAATTACACCATAACAATTTACTCTTCCTACCAAGACAAAACATTCCTTCCTCGTCTTCTCATTACTCAATAAGCTCATAATACTCATTGTTCATCGTTTTTAATTTGAACCTTTCTTACTTTTTTTGCCCTTTTTGTAAGTTTAATGCTGACTTTTATGACTGATAACATTCTGTTCTCGTATATTTTAATATTTTATTTTTTAGTTGGATTGTTCGCCGTGTTTTTGTAACATTTCCAGCGTATGTCTGGACTTGCTTTAATAAAGAGTATAAAAACAAACTCTAAGACGACATCTGTACTTTACTTGAGTTACCGCTTTTAAAACTCAAACCTAGGCTAACTCGATCACACTTCACAGCGGAATAGGCCAATCATCAGGCCGCAGATGCAGAAGTGTTGAACACAAAAAAAACCATAAGGTTACGATGAGTTAATGTAAACGAAGAATAAAATTTATCAAAAAAAATAGAAACACTGATAAAAATTTTTAATGAGTATTAATTAGTCTAAATTAAATCAAGTAAATAGTAAGGTATATAAAATAGTTTACAATCATATATAAATATTGAGAAATGTTTCATGTTACAGAAAATGTCACACAAAAAATGATACAGAAGAACAAAAAAAAATTAATCAAAATGTCATGAGAAGTTTATGGAAATTTCATCCCCCTATTTTACCTCTATTATTTCTCAGCTTTAATTTCGTAAAGCTTTCAAAAATTTGTTGTTTAAAAAGTTCGTAGCAGAGTGCTTTTGAACAGTGTGATCAACGATTTGGTGAGATTAGATTAGAAATGTAAGATTCATAAATCTGACTCTATAGTCAATTTTTGATTTCTTTCAACTAACAATGGACAGTTTTAAAGACATTCATTCATTTTTAATTTCATTTCTTTCATTATTTCGCTTGTTCACTATTTTCACTATACCATTTCCAGCGTTTGTCTGCGTTTTGTTCAATAAAGACTATGAAAAAAAGGTTACATAAACGGAAATTTTAACGGTTTTTGAAATATTTCCAAGTTTGTTATTAAAACAGTTTTTTTAGTTTTTTTCATACAAATTTTGAAAAAAATTAAGCAAAAATTTTCAACTTTCTTAGATTGAGTTCTTTTTTAAAACCAGATTGTTAGTTTTTCCGATAGCCGGTTCTGAAAGTACTTTCAATTGCATTGATATGATATAGAATGCTCGTATAAGTGCCTATTTTTGTGTTAATTCTATTTTACAAAATTTCAGCTTAGGTCATAAAAGTTAAACTGTAGAGGTTCCAAAAACGTTGTCTTATTTATTTAATTTTATGATATTCTTTAGACATGGAAGAAGATTGGGTTACTCTAATGAAAAAAAAGGAAGAAGAGTTGGCTAAAAAGGTTTTCATTAATTTCCATCAAAAGCTTTGTAAAACTCAGTCCATTTGAAATTGAATAGGCTGCAGAACTCAAGTTGGAGGCCGAAACTCAAAAGGAGCCAGCAGAAGCCAGCAAAGAACAATCTTCCACTAAGGCAGGAGGTGATGCTCCGGAAACTAAAGAGGAACCGCCAAAAAAGGAAGATGAGCAAGAAGAACCAGGTTGAAAGCTTACCAAAAAGCCAATGAATTTTTAGTGAATCACTCATTAAATTAGCAATGGTAATTAATTCATTGTTTTTTCAGCATCCAAAGCCGACATTTCTTTGTTGAACAAGCTGCTTAGGTCACACCTCATCACCACCAAAAATGATATTGAGATTCTGCGTAAAGACCCAAATTCTCCACTCTTTTCCATCAAATCATTCGAGAAATTAAACCTGTGAGGAGCTTGATTGCAAATACCTTTTTTCTGCATTTTTTTTTCAGTCTTTCCAATCTAACTTTTTGCCATTCACACCCTACCACCAATCCATCTAGCAAAAGTGAACTGTTGCAAGGCATATATGAGATGGGTTTCAATGCACCTTCTAAGATCCAAGAAACAGCTCTACCCAGTCTTCTGGCTGAAAAGTTATTCTTCATCCTTTCACCACTAACTCACACTTTCACCACCATGACACCCACCTTCACCTTTCCACTACAGACCAGTGAACATGATAGCGCAGTCACAAAGCGGCACAGGAAAGACTGCTGCATTTGTGCTGACCATGTTGTCGAGAGTTGACCTCAACCTTCCATATCCCCAGGTAGGTCCATCCTTCCATTTGTAGTTGCTTCCAACACCAGAGGCTTTTTGGTGATAAATTAAAAAAAAAATTAGAAGTTTGTAACTCATGAGTTCAACTCACTTAAATAATAATAATAATAACGTTAGTTTATTTAAAATGCACAAAGGTTTTTTTGGGAATTTTTATCACCACTTCAACACCAGCAACAACAATCTGCAGTGCATCTGTTTGACACCAACATACGAGTTGGCCTTGCAGATCGGTGAGGTGACAGAGAAGATGGGCAAGTACATGTCTGGTCTCGACATCGGCTATGCCATCCGAGGGGTTATGGTGAAACGATACACTGCAGTGAACCATCACATCATCATTGGGACTCCTGGCACCATGATCAACTGGTGCTTCAACCAGCGCATCATCGACATGAAGAAGGTCAATGTGTTTGTCCTTGATGAAGCTGACGTCATGATCGACAAGGAGGGGTATCTTGACCAGTCTGTCAGACTCAAGAAGTTGGTGCTGTGGTGGCAGATGCTGTAGTTGCATGCTATGGAATGCGGTTTTTTGGATGTGTTTGAAAAAGGTTGTGGTATAAATAAAAAGAGGTGATGTGTGGTTGGGGTCATGAAGCTTTTTATCTCTCAAAACACAATCAGCGACATCAACAACAACGCAACTGCACAACAGACAACTGCGACCCGACTGCCAACTCCTTTTGTTTTCGGCCACCTACGATGACGAAGTGATGCGTTTCGCTAACGGTATCATCTCGGACCCCATGGTGATCCGACTGAAGCGGGAAGAGGAGAGTCTTTCCAACATCAAGCAGTTCTACATTGAATGCAAGGACGAGCAGGAGAAGTTCAGGGCCATATGCAACATCTACGCCGCAGTCACCATCGGACAAACCATGATCTTCTGCAAGGTATGGGTGCTTGTTTGTCTATATATATATATATATATAAAATTGTGTGTGTGTGTGTGTGTGTGTGTGTGTGTGTGTGTGTATGTGTGTGTGTGTGTGTGTGTGTGTGTGTGTGTGTGTGTGTGTGTGTGTGTGTGTGTGTGTGTGTGTGTGTGTGTGTGTGTGTGTGTGTGTGTGTGTGTGTGTGTGTGTGTGTGTGTGTGTGTGTGTGTGTGTGTGTGTGTGTGTGTGTGTGTGTGTGTGTGTGTGTGTGTGTGTGTGTGTGTGTGTGTGTGTGTGTGTGTGTGTGTGTGTGTGTGTGTGTGTGTGTGTGTGTGTGTGTGTGTGTGTGTGTGTGTGTGTGTGTGTGTGTGTGTGTGTGTGTGTGTGTGTGTGTGTGTGTGTGTGTGTGTGTGTGTGTGTGTGTGTGTGTATGTGTGTGTGTGTGTGTGTGTGTGTACTTGTTGTGTTCTAATTACATCCAGTCTTCTCTTCCTCTCCCTTCAGACCAGGAGAACCACTAATTGGCTTACGGAAATGATGGCTCGTGAAGGACATGCGGTATCTTTATTTATTCATTCTTTTTTTTGCTTCAACTTGTACTAGCAATAATTGTCTTATTGATCTCACCAACATCACGACCAGCATCTTCTTCATCCTCTTACCAGGTGGCTCTGTTGTCAGGGGAGTTGACAGTAGAGCAGAGAGCATCAGTGATTACCAGGTGATATTCCACCTTCATCACTCACCTCTATGGTCTTTTAATTTTTCACACGCACAAAATTCACATGCACACACCAGGTTCAAGGAGGGCAAAGAGAGAGTTTTAATCACCACAAACGTGTCAGCTAGAGGTGACTATTTGATTTTATAGGCTTGCTTTATTGCACCTTCAAACATACACACACACACACACACACACACACACACACACACACACACACACACACACACACACACACACACACACACACACACAAACAGGCATAGATGTAGAGCACGTGACGATGGTGGTGAATTTTGACTTGCCCACTGACACGATGATGAGGGTGGACTTTGAAACGTACCTGCACCGCATCGGCAGGACTGGGAGGTTGGTGTTTCCGCTGGTGGTGGTGGTGGTGGTGGTGGTGGTGGTGGTGGTGGTGGTGGTGGTGGTGGTGTTGGTGGTGCTGGTCGTAGCGATGATGATGGTGGGGCTGATGGTGATGGTTGTGAACGTAAAGTTGATGAATATATTACATTGTGATTATTTTCTTTTGAAAAACTGTAATTTTGTTGTAGTTTCTAGTGTATCTGAGGTTGCTTCAGTTTGCTCTCGTCAAATGAAAATATCTTCACTTAGTGACTTTCACGCCAGATTCGGAAAGAAGGGCTTGGCCATCAATATGATCGACTCTGAAAACTCCATGCAGATGATGAGGGCTATAAAAGCTCATTTCGGTTATCACTGTTGTTACTTTCGTTATTGCTGTTTCAATGTTTTTTTAAAAATAATCTTCCTGTTATGTAGTCCGATTGTTCTTTTTTTTGTTATAGCAGCTAAACTTTGTCTCCGTGGTTAATTTTTTTGAGAAAAATTTCATCTTTTGCTGCTACACCGACTTTAACAACAACAACTTCAAAAAAAAACTTCATCACAAAAAACGCTTACTTCAACACCAACAACGTCAGGTCGTGAGATCCACAAGTTAGACGCAGACGATTTGGACGAGATCGAGAAAAAGTGCTGCTAACCCTGTCCAAATTTTTTTATATTAACTTTTTTAACCTTTTGTCACATTCATATTTTTTTATTTATATATAATTATTTATTTTTTATTTATGGTATATTTTAGGTTTTTTATGATTTTTTTAATAAAAGTTCTTTAAAAAATTTCGAAGCCGTTTTTTATTTTTCCTTTAAAATATTTTTCATTATCAGTTCATAAAAATGAAATTTATCTTGTTGTCATGAATTAAAGTCCTTTTCACGTGTCAGTACATTGAATTCAAACAATTTCGCTGGAAGAATAAAAAAAATATATGCTAACTCAGTCGCTGGTGAATACTTGGACGCCTACTCTGAACACCTGTGTCACCACTCTAGATGTTGTTGCACAAGCTTGTAGCTTATGGAAGTGGGCATACTTGAGAGAGGGTTGGCATGTAGTCAGAGGCTCTTACTGTGCTTACGCCCTATGCCTTATATTTTAGTTGAACTATGGTGGCTGATGAGGTGATAGTATAACGGGTTACGAATTGTAGATTTGTTAGTGTGGTGGGGAGATTGTTGAGAGTGAATATCATGCATAAAATTTGTAAGGTGAGAAGTGAAATGCCAAAAATAAATGACGTTTATGTGGTGCAAAATCAAAAAGTGAAGAGTTTGTTTGAAAATGGAACATGAAATATTGAGGTAAATGGTTCAAAAATATGTCATGAAACAACCACAATTATGAATTTTTGTAGAGTAGAATTCATAAGTGAACTTGGTAACGAAGGAATATTGCAGTTCATTTGTCAGCAAGAATTCGTTCTAAGGTGCCAGTGAGGCCCAACACCGATAGCGCTCTTATCTGCAGACGTTAAAAGGAATAAGAAGAGACTGGGCGAATGTTTGAATGATTAAGTGTTCATCTTCCGTGCTAAGTCTAGCTTAAAATATTTTTTTACATAAATGTTAAAAAATAATGTACATACGTATTATACGCGACAACATCAAGTCATAGAAACTTAAAATGAAAATATATGAGTGGTTAATTTTTAAAATCAAGTGTCACTTTTCAGTTGGTTGGCGTTTGGCAATTTTTGACTTTCAACAGTTAGCAGTAAGTTCTCCGAGAAAAGTCTACGATGATTTTTTTAGAAAGAAAAGAGCTGAACTGAAAAATATAATAATAATAATAATAATAACAATAATAATAATAATAATAATAATAATAATAATAATAATAATAATAATAATAATAATAAAATAATATACAAAAAATAATAACTAATAAATAATAATAATAATAATAATAATAATAATAATAATAATAATAATACTGATACTAATAATAATAATAATAATAATAATAATAATAATAATAATAATAATAATATAAATAATAATAATATAAATATAAATAATAATAATAATAATAATAATAATAATAATTGAAAAGTTAAAGAGATGGGGAAATGGCTGGTGACTAGATCATGTACAATCTTTCAAACAATCCAAAAGTACTTTTTTGAAACGGATTTTTAAGTTTAAGAACATTCAGGAGACTAATCTAAAATTTTCAACTTGAAACTTGATAAACCTGTAGGCAACAATAAACTTTCATAATATCAGCAATAACCACAACAACAACAACAACAACGATATAACAACGTTCCGTCTTCTTCACACATTTTCCATGCAACAAACCTAAAATTTGAAGGGTATAATACCATTGATAAACTGCGCTTATTACGGTTAAATACAAGGTAACAATT
>OX387254.1:3775511-3795511 GCA_947562095.1 Branchellion lobata
GATGATGATGATGATGATGATGATGATGATGATGATGATGATGATGATGATGATGATGATGATGATGATGATGATGATGATGATGATGATGATGATGATGATGATGATGATGATGATGATGATGATGATGATGATGATGATGATGATGATGATGATGATGATGATGATGATGATGATGATGATGATGATGATGATGATGATGATGATGATGATGATGATGATGATGATGATGATGATGATGATGATGATGATGATGATGATGATGATGATGATGATGATGATGATGATGATGATGATGATGATGATGATGATGATGATGATGATGATGATGATGATGATGATGATGATGATGATGATGATGATGATGATGATGATGATGATGATGATGATGATGATGATGATGATGATGATGATGATGATGATGATGATGATGATGATGATGATGATGATGATGATGATGATGATGATGATGATGATGATGATGATGATGATGATGATGATGATGATGATGATGATGATGATGATGATGATGATGATGATGATGATGATGATGATGATGATGATGATGATGATGATGATGATGATGATGATGATGATGATGATGATGATGATGATGATGATGATGATGATGATGATGATGATGATGATGATGATGATGATGATGATGATGATGATGATGATGATGATGATGATGATGATGATGATGATGATGATGATGATGATGATGATGATGATGATGATGATGATGATGATGATGATGATGATGATGATGATGATGATGATGATGATGATGATGATGATGATGATAATGATGGAGATGAAGGTGATGATGATGATGATGAAGATGATGATGATGATGATGATGATGATGATGATGATGATGATGATGATGATGACGATGACGATGACGATGACGATGGCGATGACGATGACGATGATGATGACGATGATGATGACGCTGACGATGACGATGACGATGACGATGACGATGACGATGACGATGATGATGATGATGATGATGATGATGATGATGATGATGATGATGATGATACTGATGATGATAATGATGATGATGATGATGATGATGATGATGATGATGATGATGATGATGATGATGATGATGATAAAAATGTTGATATAAAGCTGGCGATAGTATAATTTTTTTTTGGACTCTTGAGCGGAAAACAAACAAGTAAGGAGGAAGGTGGCTGAGAAGGACATTGGCTACGAATCGTTTGTCAATAAATTAATCTCTAACTCTTTCAACACAACTATTGCTCTTTCATCACTGTTACTACAACCGCATATGTTGTTATAACGCAATGTCCATTACCACAGTCATCACTGAAATTCTTTCTACTTTTCGAACCATCACTTCATCTACTTTTCACCATTTTCACTATCATTATCAGCATCACTACGACAACCATCACCATTAGCATCATCATCACCACAACCACCACCACCACCACCAGCATCACAATCATCATCATTAACACCGCCACCACCATCGTCAGCACCGCCACCACTACCAACCAGTTCCTCGTTCAGATCTTCTTCTTCAAGCACCAGTCTATACTCCCCCACCACTTCACCATTGCTGCTCGCTTCTCCCCACGTGACCAAAGCTTGGTGTGGGTTGAGAGGAATGATGGAGGGGGGAGGAGGAGGGGAAGGGGGCAATGACCTAGTTGTGGCTTTCATTTCTTCACTCCAACCCCCAGTCTGTGTGGTGATGATGGTTGAGGTTGGTGGAAGTACGCTGTTTTGATAAGTAAGGATATGAACGGTTCGAATTGAAATTTAATTTTTTAACAACAAAAAATAATAAGAGTTAAAAGAGCAAACACAAAAACAACAAAACCATTGAAACACCAAATACGCCACCACTACCATCACCACGCCACCACTCCACCACCACCACTCCACCACCACCACCTCACCACAACCACCACTCAACAACCAACACTCCACCACCCCACTACCGCCACCCCACCACTACCATCACCCCACCACTACTCCTCCACCATCCCACCATTCACTACCACCCACCACCACCACCCACCACCACCACCCACTCCAGCAGCGTTGGAGGCTCTGACTCTGAAGGCGTAAGTGACTCCAGGTCTGAGACCTTCAACCACACAACACCTCTCTTGTCCTCTGTAGACAGTCGTTGTTGCTGTTGTTGTTGCTGCTGTTGTTTTTGTTGATGTTGTGGCTGGTGGTGGCGTTGTTGTTGCTGTAAGTGTTGAGAATTCTTTTGTTAATGTTTTTATTGGAACTGATGGTGGTGTTAATGTTTCTATTTTCGTTGTTGACGTAATGTTGGCTTTTGTTGTTGTTTTTGTCGTCGTTGTTATTGTTGTTATTTTTGTTTCTGTTGTTGTTGTTGCATCTGTGGTTGTGACGTCTTGTGTTTTGGGCGTGTCTTTATTTTTGAGTTCTGGAATTTTATCTTTGCTCGGGGTTCTCAATGTTTTGTCATTGTTTTCATAGATGATGGTTTCGGTGGTGTTTTTGTTTATATTATTGTTCTTGACGTTGTTATTATTGTTATCGACGTTTTTGAGGTTGTTGTTGACGTCTTTAGCGTTGTTGATATTGATATTTTTTATATCGTTGTTGTTGATGGTTTTGTTGTGGTAGTAAACCGTCGCAAGGTCCTCCTCTCCATTCAAGTCGTCCAGTCTGTTGATGCTGCTGCTTTTGCTGTGCTGGAGGACTGGAAAACCACCACCACCCCCCCTACCCTCATCAACCTCTCCATCACCACCATTACCACAATTATTCTTGCCACTAACTCCATTATTATCACAAACAACAGCACCTGCTTGATCACATTCATCACTGCTCTTCTGGTTTTCTTGACTTTTCAAATCCTTCTCTTTTTTCACATGACTTCTACTGCTCTTATTATTCTCTTTGGAGTTACTAATTCCAACATTATTGTTTTGATTATTATTATTTTGAATATTATTATTTTGAATATTATTATTTTGATTATTATTATTTTGAATATTATTATTTTGATTATTATTATTTTGAATATTATTATTTTGATTATTATTATTTTGAATATTATTATTTTGATTATTATTATTTTGAATATTATTATTAAATTTTTCTGTTTTCGATTTTTCAACGACCGTTTCCTTATCCCTTTCATCATCATCTTTATCATTTCTAACAATTCCTTTCTCTTCCTTATCATTCTTCCTTCCGTCAATCACATCTCCTTTTTTTGTCTCATCAGTTTCCTCACCTTTTTTGATATCGTCTTCAACGTTATCACATTCAGTTATTAAACGTTTTTTATTGGTGTTCTTATTATTAGCATTATTATTGTTATCATTATTATTTTTGTTGTTGTTTTCTCTAATGTCACACACATCAATGTTACTCAAGGCTGATGCACGTTCATAGTTGTTTTTTTTGTTGTTTGTTGAATTGTTGTTTTTATTGTTGTTTTTATCAGCGTTTCCCTCTAAGTCAATGCTTTCAAATTTATTATCGATTTTGTTGTTATTAGTATTAAAAATATTGTTGTTATTGTTGTTATTAGTATTGATAATATTAATATTATTATTGTTGTTGTTGTCTATGAAGCATGGCCTCATAGAAACTTCATAAACAAACTGTTGGTTTTTGGTGGTGTTGAAAAGAAGTCCTGTAACGGTTAAAAGTGAATTTTTTTAGTCAAAGGGAATTAAAAAGACCAAGGTGACAGAGGTACCTTGAAAGAACCCCTCGAATTCTGAAATAACTGAATAACCTTCCATCAGCTTTTGAGCCATCAGCCATTCATCCATCCAACCAGCCATCCATCTAACCAATCATCCCACCAACCAATCATCCCACCCATCAATCATCCATCTAACCAGTCATCTATCTAACCAATTATCCACCTAATCAATCATCTCACCAACTAGTCATCTTGCCAAATAATCATCCATCCAACCAAACATCCATCTAACCACTCAACCATTTAACTACTCATCCCACCAACCAATCATCCCACCAACCAATCATCCCACCAACCAATCATCCCACCAACCAATCATCTATCCAACCAATCATCCCACCAACCAATCATCCTACCAACCGATCAACCCACCAACCAATCATCCTACCAACCAATCATCCATCAAACCAATCATCCTACCAACCAATCATCCATCAAACCAATCATCCATCAAACCAATCATCCTACCAACCAATCATCCATCAAACCAATCATCCATCAAACCAATCATCCATCCAAGCAATCATCCATCTAACCAATCATCCATCAAACCAATCATCTATCCAACCAATCATCCATCCAACCAATCATCCATCTAACCAATCATCCATCCAACCAATCATCCATCAAACCAATCATCCATCCATCTAACCACTCATCCATCTATCTAAACAATCATCCATCCAACCAATCATTCATCCAACCAAGTATCCATCTAACCACTCATCCATCTTACTACTCATCCATCCAACCAATCATCCCACCAACCAATCATCCCACCAACCAATCATCCCACCAACCAATCAACCCACCAACCAATCCTCCATCTGTCTAACCAATCATCCATCTAACCAATCATCCCACCAACCAATCATCCATCCAACCAATCATCCATCCAACCAATCATCCATTCAATCAATCATCCATCCAACCAATCATCCCACCAACCAATCATCCATTTAAGCAATCATCCCACCAACCAAACATCCATCCAACCCATTATCCATCTGATCAATCATCCAACTAACCAATCATCCCACCAACCAATCATCCATCTAACCAATCATCCATCCAACCAATCATCCCACCAAGCAATCATGCATCTAACCAATCATTCATTTAAGTATCATCTATCTAAGCAATCATCCATCTAACCAATCATCCATCTAAGCAATCATCCATCTAACCAATCATCCATCTACCCAATCATCCATCTAACCAATCATCCATCTATCTAACCAATCATCCATCTATCTAACCAATCATCCATCCAACCAATCACCCATCTAACCAATCATCCATTTTACCAATCATTCCACCAACCAATCATCCATCTATCTAACCAATCATCCCACAAACTATTCATTTTCCAAATAATCATCCATCTGTCCAACCAATCATGCATCTAACCAATCATTCATTTAAGTATTATCCATCTAAGCAATCATCCATCCAACCAATCATCCATCTAACCTATCATCCATCCGATCAATCATCCATTCAACCAATCATCTATCCAAACAATCACCCATCCAAACAATCATCCCAACAACCGATCATCCATCTAACCAATCATCCATCTAAACAATCATCTATCAAACCAATCATCCATCAAACCATTCATCCGTCAAACCAATCATCCATCCAACCAATCATCTATCCAACCAATCATCCATCTATCTAACCAATCATCCATCTAACCACTCATCCATCTAACCACTCATCCATCTAACCACTCATCCATCTAACCACTCATCCATCTAACCACTCATTCATCTGTCTAACCAATCATCCATCTAACCAATCACCTCACCAACCAATCATCTCACCAACCCATCATCTATCTATCTAACCAATCATCCCACCAACCAGTCATCCAACTAACCAATCATTCCACCAACCAATCATCCATCCAACTAATCATCCATCTAACCAATCATCCCACCAACCAATCATCCAACTAAACAATCATCCCACCAACCAATCATCCATCTAACCAATCATCCATCCAACCAATCATCCCACCAAGCAATCATGCATCCAACCAATCATTCATTTAAGTATAATCCATCTAAGCAATCATCCAACTAACCAATCATCCCACCAAGCAATCATCCATCTAACCAATCATCCATCCAACCAATCATCCCACTAAGCAATCATGCATCCAACCAATCTTTCATTTAAGTATCATCTATCTAAGCAATCATCCATCTAACCAATCATCCATCTAACCAATCATCCATCCAACCAATCATCCATCTACCCAATCATCCATCTAACCAATCATCCATCTAACCAATCATCCATCTAACCAATCATTCCACCAACCAATCATCCATCTACCCAATCATTCATCTAACCAATCATCCATCTAACCAATCATCCATCTAACCAATCATCCATCCAACCAATCATCCATCTAACCAATCATTCCACCAACCAATCATCCATCTATCTAACCAATCATCCATCTAATCAATCATCCCACAAACTAGTCATTTTCCAAATAATCATCCATCTGTCCAACCAATCATGCATCCAACCAATCATTCATTTAAGTATCATCCATCTAAGCAATCATCCAACTAACCAATCATCCCACCAACCAATCATCCATCTAACCAATCATCCATCTAACCAATCATCCATCCAACCGATCATCCATCTAACCAATCATCCATCTAACCAATCATCCATCTAACCAATCATCCATCTAACCAATCATCCATCTAACCGATCATCCATCTAACCAATCATCCATCTAACCAATCATCCATATAACCAATCATCCATCTAACCAATCATCCATCTAACCAATCATCCATCTAACCAATCATCCATCTAACCAATCATCCATCACACCAATCATCCATCCAACCAATCATCCATCTGACCGATCATTCCACCAACCAATCATCCATCTAACCAATCATCCATCTATTTAACCAATCATCCATCTAATCAATCATCCCACAAACTATTCATTTTCCAAATAATCATCCATCTGTCCAACCAATCATGCATCTAACCAATCATTCATTAAAAAATTATCCATCTAAGCAATCATCCAACTAACCAATCATCCATCCAACCAATCATCCATCCAATCAATCATCCATTTAACCAATCGCCCATCCAAACAATCATCCATCCAAACAATCATCCATCCAAACAATCATCCATCCAAACAATCATCCATCTAACCTATCATCTATCCAACCAATCATCCCACCAACCAATCATCCATCTAAACAATCCTCCATCTAAACAATCATCCATCTAAACAATCATCTATCAAGCCAATCATCCATCTAACCAATCATCCATCCAACCAATCATCCATCCAACCAATCATCCATCAAACCAATCATCCATCCAACCAATCATCCATCAAACCAATCATCCATCCAACCAATCATCCATCCAACCAATCATCCATCTATCTAACCAACCATCCATCTAACCAATCATCCATCTAAACAATCATCCATCAAACCAATCATCCATCCAACTAATCATCCATCAAACCAATCATCCATACAACCAATTATCCATCTAACCACCCATCCATCTTACTACTCATCCATCTAACCAATCATCCCACCAACCAATCATCCCACCAACCAATCAACCCACCAACCAATCATCCATCTGTCTAACCAATCATCCATCTAACCACTCATCCACCTAACCACACATCCATCTAACCAATCATCTATCAAACCAACTATCTATCTATCTAACCAATTATCTATCTAAGCAATCATCCATCAAACCAATCATCCATCCAACCAATCATCCATCCAACCAATCATCCATCTAACCAATCATCCCACCAACCACTCTTTCATCTAACCACTCATCCATCTGTTTAACCAATCGTCCATCTAACCAATCACCTCACCAACCAATCATCTATCTATCTAACCAATCATCCCACCAACCAATCATCCAACTAACCAATCATCCCACCAACCAATCATCCATCCAATTAATCATTCTCCAACCAATCATCTATCTAACCAATCATCCATCCAACCAATCATCCGTTCAATCAATCATTCATCCAACTAACTATTCATCTAGCTAACCCATCATCCAACCTACCAATCATCCATTCAATCAATCATTCATCCAACTAACTATTCATCTAGCTAACCCATCATCCAACCTACCAATCATCCATTCAATCAATCATCCCTTCAATCAATCATCCCTTCAATCAATCATCCATCCAACCAATCATCTATTCAACCAATTATAAATATATCCAACCAATCTTCCATCTATCCAATCAAGCATCTATCCAATCATCCATCTAACCAATCATCTATCTAACCAATCATCCCACCAACCAATCATCCAACTAACCAATCATCCCACCAACCAATCATCCATCCAATTAATCATTCTCCAACCAATCATCTATCTAACCAATCATCCATCCAACCAATCATCCGTTCAATCAATCATTCATCCAACTAACTATTCATCTAGCTAACCCATCATCCAACCTACCAATCATCCATTCAATCAATCATTCATCCAACTAACTATTCATCTAGCTAACCCATCATCCAACCTACCAATCATCCATTCAATCAATCATCCCTTCAATCAATCATCCCTTCAATCAATCATCCATCCAACCAATCATCTATTCAACCAATCATAAATATATCCAACCAATCTTCCATCTATCCAATCAAGCATCTATCCAATCATCCATCTAACCAATCATCTATCTAACCAATCATCTATCCAACCACTAATCCATCCACCCTACCCCAGTGTAAGGTGAGAGAATGAGGAAGGGAGGGAGGAGAGAGAACAGGAGGGGAACAGAGGCCAGGAGGGAAGGACTTGGTGACCAGAGCTAGGAATTCGCTCCACTGTGGAGTGAGAAAGTTTTGATAAAACATATTGACTAAATAATTATCTTAATTTTTGCTGTCATCATATGTCATCTTTTTTTCTTTCTTCTTTTCATCTTTTTATTTTTTTCATTCCTCGACTACCCCCCAGAACCACCGCCATCATCATCCTTATTACTCCTATCACCGTCATCTTCACAATCATCACACCACCACCACCACCACCAACTTCATCCCTATCATAAAACCACAATCATCACCATCACCACCACCACGACTATCACTTCATCACTATGACCAATACTACGACTACGACGTCCACAACCATCTCACCACCACCCCCAACACCTTACCTGTCCTTGACCAACAGAGTTGACAGCAGCCACTCTGACGAAGTAGTGGCAGCTTGGCAGCAAGTCGAACACACTCATGTGCCTCACCACACGTCTGTGCATCACTTTGGAGTCTGTGGTGATGTGGTGTGGTGTAGTGGTGTGTTGTAGTGTGGTGTGGTGTGGTGTGAAGTGGTGTGGTGTGGTGTGGTGTGGTATGGTGTGGTGTGGTGTGGAGTGGTGTGGTGTGGTGTGGTGTGGTGTGGTGTGGTGTGGTGTGGTGTGATGTGGTGTGGTGTGGTGTGGTGTGGTATGGTGTGGTGTGGTGTGGTGTGATGTGGTGTGGTGTGGTGTAGTGTGGTGTGGTGTGGTGTGGTGTGGTGTGGTGTGGTGTGGTGTGGTGTGGTGTGGTGTGGTGTGGTGTGGTGTGGTGTGGTGTGGTGTGGCATAAAAAAACGTGGTGTTTTGATGGTCATTTTATAGTTGAGTGGTGTGGTGGTGAAGGTAAAATGATGAATTTATAGCAGTTCTAATGATATTATGATGAGAATGGTGATTTTAGGCTCAGATAGCAGTGGAGTTAAAGTGTTAGTAGTATAAAGGTTATATTGTTAGTAGTATAAAAGTACTGTTGTTAATGGTAGTGAGCTTATGTTGTTAGTGGTAGGAGGTTATACTGTTATTGGTATGAGGTTATGTTGTTAGTGGTAGGAGGTTATGTTGTTAGTGGTAGGAGGTTATGTTGTTAGTGGTAGGAGGTTATGTTGTTAGTGGTAGGAGGTTATGTTGTTAGTGGTAGGAGCTTATGTTGTTAGTGGTAGGGAGGTTATGTTGTTAGTAGTAGGAGGTTATGTTGTTAGTGGTAGGGAGGTTATGTTGTTAGTGGTAGGAGGTTATGTTGTTAGTGGTAGTGAGGTTATGTTGTTAGTGATAGGAGGTCATGTTGTTAGTAGTAGGAGGTTTTGTTGTTAGTGGTAGGAGGTTTTGTTGTTAGTAGTAGGAGGTTTTGTTGTTAGTGGTAGGAGGTTATGTTGTTAGTGGTAGGAGGTTATGTTGTTAGTGGTAGTGAGGTTATGTTGTTAGTGATAGGAGGTCATGTTGTTAGTAGTAGGAGGTTTTGTTGTTAGTGGTAGGAGGTTTTGTTGTTAGTAGTAGGAGGTTTTGTTGTTAGTGGTAGGAGGTTATGTTGTTAGTGGTAGGAGGTTATGTTGTTAGTGGTAGTGAGGTTATGTTGTTAGTAGTAGGAGGTTTTGTTGTTAGTGGTAGGAGGTTTTGTTGTTAGTAGTAGGAGGTTTTGTTGTTAGTGGTAGGAGGTTATGTTGTTAGTGGTAGGAGGTTATGTTGTTAGTGGTAGTGAGGTTATGTTGTTAGTAGTAGGAGGTTTTGTTGTTAGTGGTAGGAGGTTTTGTTGTTAGTGGTAGGAGGGTGAAGGGCTTCAGTGATGGAGGGTCAAGGGTTGGCAACACAGACCTTTGTACTGCCCCACTTGAACAACATAGTGTCTGACCTCTACTCCACCCGTGTCTGCAGGCTCGTCTGCAAAATGTTGAATCCACCTTTGAACACTCCTATCTATTCTTGAGTACATTTAAAAAAAAACATTTTTTTTGTTTTTCAATTTCATTCAGGACGGGTCCCTTCGGAACGTTCGAACGTCTTGAGAGGCATCATATGTGTTTTTGGTCGATGCATGGAATGATACTTGCAACTTATTCACCTCTTCCGCCAATCACATAACCATTCAATAAATGCTTTCTAGGCATTCATTGAATTTGATGGGAAATCAACATTTTTAAGGCTTCTTCGACTTTCCTGCGTACTTTGAAATCACTCAGTTGATTTTTATGTTTATTAACACTTTTTTTAAATTATTCTTTTTTTGATTTTAAATTATTATTTTCATTATTGTTATTATTTTTATTATTATTGTTATTATTATCATTATTATTATTATTATTTTTATTATTATTATTATTATTATTATTATTATTATTATTATTATTATTATTATTATTATTATTATTATTATTATTATTATTATTATTATTATTATTATTATTATTATTATTATTATTATTATTATTATTATTATTATTATTATTATTATTATTATTATTATTATTATTATTATTATTATTATTATTATTATTATTATTATTATTGTTATTATTATTATTATTATTATTATTATTATTATTATTATTATTAATCATAATAGTATTAATAATAGTAATAATAATGATAATAATAATAACGATATTATTATTATTATTATTATTATTATTATTATTATTATTATTATTATTATTATTATTATTATTATTATTATTATTATTATTATTATTATTATTATTATTATTTTTATTATTATTATCATTATTATTATTATTATTATTATTATTATTATTATTATTATTATTATTATTATTATTATTATTATTATTATTATTATTATTATTATTATTATTATTATTATTATTATTATTATTATTATTATTATTATTATTATTATTATTATTATTATTGTTATTATTATTATTATTTTTATTTTTATTATTATTATTTTTATTATTATTATTATTATTATTATTATTATTATTATTATTATTATTATTATTATTATTATTATTATTATTATTACTATTATTATTATTATTATTATTATTACTATTATTATTATTATTATTATTATTATTATTATTATTATTATTATTATTATTATTATTATTATTATTATTATTATTATTATTATTATTATTATTATTGTTATTATTACTATTATTATTTTTTTAACATTATTATTATTATTATTATTATTATTATTATTATTAGTATTATTATTATTATTTATTAGTTTTTTTATTTTTTTATTTTTTTATTCTTTTTTACTGATTTTACTTTTAAAATTATAATATTACGATAAACGCCTAACCCCAAAATAACGCCACCACAAACACCACCACAAACACCACCATAAACACCACCACAAACACCACCACAAAAACCACCACAAACACCACCACAAACACCACCACAAACACCACCACAAACACCACCACAAACACCACCACAAACACCACCACAAACACCACCACAAACACCACCACAAACATTTCCACAAAAACCACCACAAACACCATTACAAACATCACCACAAACACCACCCCAAACACCACCATAAACACCACCACAAACACCACCACAAACACCACCACAAACACCACCACATACACCACCACATACACTACCACAGACACCACCACAAACACCACCATATACACCACTACAAACACTACCCCAAACACCACCACAAACACCACCACAAACACCACCACAAACATTTCCACAAAAACCACCACAAACACCATTACAAACATCACCACAAACACCACCCCAAACACCACCATAAACACCACCACAAACACCACCACAAACACCACCACAAACACCACCACATACACCACCACATACACTACCACAGACACCACCACAAACACCACCATAAACACCACTACAAACACTACCCCAAACACCACCACAGACACCACCACAAACACCACCACAAACAACCTCACATACAACATCAGAAACATTACAAACACAACCACAAACAACACCATATGGTCCCATACTACACCGCTTGGTGAATCCTCAATGACATTCCTACTACACACCCTAGTCTTCTCAAATAATTTCAAATTCCTCTCAATCTTCTATACTTAAAGCTTGATAAGCGATTTGGAAGATGCAGACTGAGCTCAAATTAGTTAACATTTTTATACTCATATTTGAGTCATTTCGACGTTATAAATAGAATTTGCTCTTACTAGGGGGAAATCTAAAGAATAAATCGTCACAAAATTCATATAAAAAAGCAGATAGCAAGACATTAATCAAAGGAACCTTGACAGGCGTGGGCAGATTCTGTCTAAGGCACTCCGATAATAAGATTGTGTACAAAATGTGTGTATGAAAAAATGTGGAAGAGGTTGGTACAAATAAAATTTGTATAAGTTTGAAAGAAAAAATGAAAAAATGAATGAAAAAAAAAGAATGAAAAAAAAAGAAGATATGAATGGAAAGGAAGAGTGGGAGAATGATTGGTAGAGGGGATGGGAAAGAGGAAAAATACATGAAAAAAAAAATGGAACAAAAGAATGAGAGGAGGATTGTAGGAAGAACTCTCACCCCAGGCAATGACGAAGGAGTTGTGAGAAGGAGGGGAGGGTGTGTGGGGTTTGGGAACGGGAGAAGGGAGGTCTGGAGGCGTGGTGAAGGTGCTGCTGTCACTCCACTCACTCACACCCTCTTCGTTAAAAGACTGCAGCTGTGATGGGTGATGGGTAGGTGGTGGATGGGTGAGTGGTGGATGGGGGGGGGGGTGTTGGACAATTGGGTGGTAGATGAGTTGGTGGTGGATAGATGGTGGATGGGTGGTGGATGGGTGGGTGGTGGATAAGTGGTGGATGGGTGGGTGGTGGATGAGTGATGGATGCATGGTTGGTTTGGGCATCATCGGCTTGAATGAATACAATTTCGATATTCAGATAAATAATAAGCTGAGAAAGAAAGTTGAACTGAGAATTATCGGAGAATAGAAAATGACGTTAGAAGAAGTAAGGGAGCAGGGAGGGCTGATGAGACCCACCTTGAAGATGTATGTGGTGTGTCTGTGCAGGCCCGTCACTGTGAACCTCACGTCTGCACCACTGTACAAAACCTTTTCTGTTTTCTGAAGATCAACAAAATGCCAGTACAAACGCACCATTCAACGTAAACGCCATTGCACTGGCAACCTTTCAATTGTTCAAACAGAGAATAATGTTGTTATAACGACGATGTTTTTTTGAATCTTTTATTGTTATTTCATTCATTTTAACATTTTTATTTAATTTCATTCATTTTTTTTGAATTATTTTCATTCAGCTTGATGTTTGGCCTTCTTCTCATTTGAGTCTGCAAAATCTTTACCGGCCCACTTCTGACCCACTTCCTGAAACACCCTCGATACCCCATGCAACTTCATTCCTATTTTCGTTTCGTTTTTTGACAATTAATTTTTTCTTTTTCGATTCAGATTTTTGAAGATTTTGTTTCTGTGTACATTACTTCTTTTTTGTTCCATATATAAATGCGCTATATAAATGCTTTGATTAGATTGCATTAGATTCCGTTGTGTAATATGAAATTTTTAATTTTTTTAAAGTTTCTTGGTTTGGCGTATTATTATTTTTGTACATCTATTTGCATAGTATGGTCGCTTCAGTAGCTTTTCTCAGTGCTTCAAAAGCTAAATTTATTATCTTTTTTATCTTTTGTGTGTTATATTACGCTGCGCTGTGATTTATCATAGTGTTTTATTGCATCGTAAATTAAGTCACGGCAAAACAATACAATTGATTGCATGGGATTAGTTTATTGCGCGCTGACACGCTTCTTCAAAGCCGCCTGCATGCGGTGTTGAGGTGCCAGTGATTCCCCCTTGTGGAGGAAACCGTCGTGAGAAGACCACAACCTCTTATATGCTTATCGACAATCCCTTGAGTGCACATACTTTTCCATAGCCTACTAGCGCCATCCATAGCCTTTACAGCCACCTTAACAGAGGCTCCCACACCGTCCATAACGCAGTCCATGACACAATTCATAGCACACCATCAAAACCTCACAATATATTTTGCAAAGCCTTCCACAACATACTCCTCAAAGCACTCACAACACACTTCCTCCTTCTTTTTCGACCAATAAGTCAATGATAGCAACCCTGGCTAATGGCCTATCGGAGCGCTTCTGTTGCCTACCTAGCGCTTCACAATCTGATTTATTGTTGGCATTATTCATTTATTTGGGTTTTTTTATAATTTATTATAGTTTTTTTCATTTTAAGTGTTATTTATTTATTGTTTTTATGATGAGAATAGACAAAGAATGTTGCTTGTGTCAAGACCCGCCCTGTGGAAGAGTTGGCTTTTCTCAAACTCAACACCCTGTTATCCATCAAATAATTCAATTGAATAAATATATAAGTCAAATGAGTTCAATTATATTAACAAAATATATTAATTAATTCACTTTAATTAACAAAATATATTAATTAAAGCTTTATTTTTTTAATGCTAAGTCTACATTTCCAGGAAAAACAGCGATGTTGAGGTGGTTAAAATCTGAAATTCCTATGAAATAGTTTAGGAATTAACATGAGGTTTGTTTCTTATCACGTTTGCAATCTAATCTACGCTCTTTAATGTCCCATGGGCTGTATCCACTTGATTAATAGTCGTCGGCGTGGTTTATCGCTATTATTACTCAGTCTGAGTTGGTTTGATTCAATAATGTGTAATTTTTATTTTCTTTCATGTTTTGTATGACATTTTATTTTTTGTATATGATTCAATTTTATTTCATGATTCTTTTTTATAATGTTTCAAATACTCAAAACACTTCAAACCAACACACCTCACCACATCCTCCCGCAGCTCAGCACACCCACCATATTCTAACACACTCTTATACCTCTTCATGATCTACCAAACCTCACCGAAGTGCACCACATTCACCACAGTCCACTCCACTCTACCACACTCCACCACACCCCACCACACCCCACCACACTCCACCACACCCCACCACACTCCATCACACTCCACCACACCCCACCACACTCCACCACACTCCACCACACCCCACCACACTCCATCGCACTCCACCACACTCCACCACACCCCACCACACTCCACCACACCCCACCACACTCCACCACATTCTACCACATTCCACCACACCCCACCACACTCAACCACACTCCATCACACTCCACCACACTCCACCACACTCCACCACACTCCATCACACTCTACCACACTCCATCACACTCCACCACACTCCACCACATTCCACCACACTCCACCACACTCCACCACACTCCACCACACTCCACCACACTCCACCACACTCCACCACACTCCACCACACTCCACCACACTCCACCACACTCCACCACATTCCACCACTCTCCACCACACTCCACCACACCCTACCACACTCCACCACACTCCACCACACTCCACCACACCCCACCACACCCCACCACACTCCACCACACCCCACCACACTCCACCACATTCCACCACACTCCACCACACTCCACCACACTCCACCACACTCCACCACACTCCACCACATTCCACCACTCTCCACCACACTCCACCACACCCTACCACACTCCACCACACTCGACCACACTTACCACCCTCTACAACATTCTACCACACTCCACCACACTCTACCACACTCCACCACGCTCCACCCCATTTCACCACACTCCACCCCACTCTACCACATTCCAACCCATTCCACCACGCTTACCACCTTCTACAACATTCTAACACGTTTTACCACACTCCACCACACTCCACCACACTCCACCACACTCCACCACACTTCACCACACCCCACCACATACCACCACACTCCACCACACTTCACCACATTCCACCACCATAGCCTACCAGTCTGGGTTTTAGCATGGAAAGTTTGAAGGCCTCGTCATCGATCCTCTTCAGCCACTTGAGAGTGATAGAGGAGGGCGTGGAGGCAGAGAAAAGAGGTGGAAGTGGTTTTGAAGGAATGGTGGATCTGGTTCGATACACTGTGCTGCTGCTGAAGTCGCTGTGGTGGTGGGATTAGTGGTGGTTGGTGGCAGTTGGTGGTGGTGGCTGGTGGTGGTTGATGGTGGTTGGTGGTGGCTGGCTGGGGTCGATAGCGGTGGTAATAGTCCCAACAAAGAGTATGTGTGAAGAGGTTGTGGAAGTGGTCCAAAAAGTCAAACAACCCTATGAAGTATTATTTCCAATTACAAGAGCGCATAAAGTCGCAAAACACCGATGGATACAAAAAATTAAAATAATAAAAAACCTTTAATTTTAAAAACATATGAATAATAAGAACAAAACCGAAAAATGAACTTCCAAAAAACTAAACATAGGTTTTCCACCTTCTTCCCAGCGAGTTACAGACGGCCAGTCGGAAGGCGTATGAGCGACAAGGCACCAGGCCAGCCACTTCAAACTCTTCCTTGCTGCCACTGTACACCTTCACAAAGTGGCTGCTGCTGCCGCTGCCACTCTGGTTGTGTGTGTTTGTCCGTGTGTGTATGTTTGTTTGTGTGTATGTTTGTTCGTGTGTATAGTTGTTTGTGTGTATGTGTGTGTGTGTGTGTGTGTGTGTGTGTGTGTGTGTGTGTGTGTGTGTGTGTGTGTGTTTGTGTGTGTGTGTGTGTGTGTGTGTGTGTGTGTGTGTGTGTGTGTTTGTGTGTGTGTGTGTGTGTGTTTGTGTGTGTGTGTGTGTGTGTGTGTGTGTGTGTGTGTGTGTGTGTGAGCGTGTGTGTGTGTGTGTGTGTGTGTGAGCGTGTGTGTGTGTGTGTGTGTGAGCGTGTGTGTGTGTGTGTGTGTGAGCGTGTGTGTGTGTGTGTGTGTGTGTGTGTGTGTGTGTGTGTGTGTGTGTGTGTGTGTGTGTGTGTGTGTGTGTGTGTGTGTGTGTGTGTGTGTGTGTGTGTGTGTGTGTGTGTGTGTGTGTGTGTGTGTGTGTGTGTGTGTGTGTGTGTGTGTGTGTGTGTGTGTGTGTGTGTGTGTGTGTGTGTGTGTGTGTGTGTGTGTGTGTGTGTGTGTGTGTGTGTGTGTGTGTGTGTGTGTGTGTGTGTGTGTGTGTGTGTGTGTGTGTGTGTGTGTGTGTGTGTGTGTGTGTGTGTGTGTGTGTGTGTGTGTGTGTGTGTGTGTGTGTGTGTGTGTGTGTGTGTGTGTGTGTGTGTGTGTGTGTGTGTGTGTGTGTGTGTGTGTGTGTGTGTGTGTGTGTGTGTGTGTGTGTGTGTGTGTGTGTGTGTGTGTGTGTGTGTGTGTGTGTGTGTGTGTGTGTGTGTGTGTGTGTGTGTGTGTGTGTGTGTGTGTGTGTGTGTGTGTGTGTGTGTGTGTGTGTGTGTGTGTGTGTGTGTGTGTGTGTGTGTGTGTGTGTGTGTGTGTGTGTGTGTGTGTGTGTGTGTGTGTGTGTGTGTGTGTGTGTGTGTGTGTGTGTGTGTGTGTGTGTGTGTGTGTGTGTGTGTGAATGACTATCTGCAAAAATATGTGTTTGTCTGCAGTGATGAGTGGCTTCGATGGAATTCTTAGAAAGCACTCGAAATATCACCAATAAAAAAGCTGTCTTGAATGTTAATATTAAAAAATTGCTTTCAATTCAGAATCAAGAGTCAAAAGTTGATTCAGCAAGAGGATGTTGCCACTAAAAGTTGATTCCACGTAAACAATAAAAAATAAAATAGGGCCGCACTGAAGTGACGTTATCTTTCTCAAGTAGGTAGGCTGTTATGGTGCTACCATTATCGCAGGGAGCCTGAATAGGTGGTGATGATGATTATGAAGATGAGGATAGAAAGAAGAGGAAGAAGAAGAAAAAGAGAAATAAGAAGGAAGAAGGGGAGGAAGAAGAAAAAGAGAAATAAGAAGGAAGAAGGGGAGGAAGAAGAAAAAGAGAAATAAGAAGGAAGAAGGGGAGGAAGAAGAAAAAGAGAAATAAGAAGGAAGAAGGGGAGGAAGAAAAGAAGTATAAGGAAAGGGTTAATGATGATAAAATGAGTGGTGATGATGACAAGAAAAAGAAGATTAGGACGAGAGAATGAAAGAGGGGGAGTAGGACAAATGACAGAAGGGGAGTAGGATGAATGACAGAATGGGAGTGGGATGAATGACAGAAGGGGAGTGGGATGAATGACAGAAGGGGAGTGGGATGAATGACAGAAGGGGAGTGGGATGAGAGAATGACAGAAGGAGAGTAGGATGAGAGAATGACAGAAGGGGAGTAGGATGAGAGAATGACAGAAGGGGAGTAGGATGAGAGAATGACAGAAAGGGAGTAGGACGAATGACAAAAGGGTAGTAGGACGAGAGTATGAGAGAATGACAGAGGAGGAGTAGGATAAGAGAATGGCAGTAGGGGAGTGGGATGAAAAAATGACAGTAGGATGAAGAAATGGGAGCATAGAGGTAGAAAGAAAAAGAACACGAAGTGAGAAAAAAGTCATGATGACGTGTTGGTGGTGGTGTGAGGTGGGTGACGAGAGTGGTGATGAAGAAGAATAAAAAATGAGAAAAAAAGGATTTTGTTGATGGGTGTGGTGGAAAGAAAGGCAATGACACGGAGCAGAAGAAGAAACGACAGTGAAGGCTATGAACAAAAAAACATTAAGTACACAATTAGCGCCCGCAATTAACAAATCCTTTCGACAACGAAGGCAACAATTACAGCAACATCAACATCAACCATATCAACAACATGAACAGGAACTTTTATAACGCTATCTTATTATCAACCACAAAACTCATTCCTTCAACAACAAAAAACACCAACAAAAATCAAAGCCAACAAATCTCACAGCCACAAAAAACAACCTTAACCCCAACAACAACCCTAACACCAACAACAACCCTAACCCCAACAACAACAACACTAACACCAACAACAACACTAATACCAACACCAACATTAACCCCAACAACAACCCTAACACCAACAACAACCCTAACCCCAACAACAACAACCCTAACACCAACAACAACCCTAACACCAACAACAACCCTAACCCCAACAACAACCCTAACACCAACAACAACCCTAACCCCAACAACAACCCTAACACCAACAACAACCCTAACACTAACAACAACACTAATACCAACACCAACATTAACCCCAACAACAACCCTAACACCAACAACAACCCTAACCCCAACAACAACAACCCTAACACCAACAACAACCCTAACACCAACAACAACCCTAACCCCAACAACAACCCTAACACCAACAACAACCCTAACACTAACAACAACACTAATACCAACACCAACATTAACCCCAACAACAACCCTAACACCAACAACAACCCTAACCCCAACAACAACAACCCTAACACCAACAACAACCCTAACACCAACAACAACCCTAACCCCAACAACAACCCTAACACCAACAACAACCCTAACACTAACAACAACACTA
>OX387254.1:3805511-3810511 GCA_947562095.1 Branchellion lobata
CGCTAACAAAAAATAACTAAAAAAAACAAAATAAGCAAAAATGTTAAAGTAAATAACAAACAAAAGAAACAACAACAAAATAAACAAAAAAGGAAATAAACAACAATAACGAATAAATAGAAGAAAAAACAACATCTCCAACAATAACAACATCCCAGCCAGTACATATTAACAACACCCCAGCCAGTACATATTAACAACACCCCAGCCAGTACATATTAACAACATCCCAGCCAGTACATATTAACAACACCCCAGCCAGTACATATTAACAACACCCCAGCCAGTACATATTAACAACACCCCAGCCAGTACATATTAACAACACCCCAGCTAGTACATATTAACAACATCCCAGCCAGTACATATTAACAACACCCCAGCCAGTACATATTAACAACACCCCAGCTAGTACATATTAACAACATCCCAGCCAGTACATATTAACAACACCCCAGCTAGTACATATTAACAACACCCCAGCCAGTACATATTAACAACACCCCAGCTAGTACATATTAACAACATCCCAGCCAGTACATATTAACAACATCCCAGCTAGTACATATTAACAACATCCCAGCCAGTACATATTAACAACACGCCAGCTAGTACATATTAACAACACCCCAGCCAGTACATATTAACAACATCCCAGCCAGTACATATTAACAACACCCCAGCCAGTACATATTAACAACACCCCAGCCAGTACATATTAACAACACCCCAGCTAGTACATATTAACAACATCCCAGCCAGTACATATTAACAACACCCCAGCCAGTACATATTAACAACACCCCAGCCAGTACATATTAACAACACCCCAGCCAGTACATATTAACAACATCCCAGCCAGTACATATTAACAACATCCCAGCTAGTACATATTAACAACATCCCAGCCAGTACATATTAACAACACGCCAGCTAGTACATATTAACAACATCCCAGCCAGTACATATTAACAACACCCCAGCTAGTACATATTAACAACACCCCAGCTAGTACATATTAACAACACCCCAGCCAGTACATATTAACAACACCCCAGCCAGTACATATTAACAACACCCCAGCCAGTACATATTAACAACATCCCAGCCAATACATATTAACAACACCCCAGCCAGTACATATTAACAACACCCCAGCTAGTACATATTAACAACATCCCAGCCAGTACATATTAACAACACCCCAGCCAGTACATATCAACAACACCCCAGCCAGTACATATTAACAACATCCCAGCCAGTACATATTAACAACACCCCAGCTAGTACATATTAACAACACCCCAGCCAGTACATATTAACAACATCCCAGCCAGTACATATTAACAACACCCCAGCCAGTACATATTAACAACACCCCAGCCAGTACATATTAACAACACCCCAGCCAGTACATATTAACAACATCCCAGCCAGTACATATTAACAACACCCCAGCCAGTACATATTAACAACACCCCAGCCAGTACATATTAACAACATCCCAGCCAGTACATATTAACAACACCCCAGCTAGTACATATTAACAACACCCCAGCCAGTACATATTAACAACACCCCAGCTAGTACATATTAACAACATCCCAGCCAGTACATATTAACAACACCCCAGCCAGTACATATTAACAACACCCCAGCTAGTACATATTAACAACATCCCAGCCAGTACATATTAACAACACCCCAGCTAGTACATATTAACAACACCCCAGCCAGTACATATTAACAACACCCCAGCTAGTACATATTAACAACATCCCAGCCAGTACATATTAACAACACGCCAGCTAGTACATATTAACAACATCCCAGCCAGTACATATTAACAACATCCCAGCTAGTACATATTAACAACATCCCAGCCAGTACATATTAACAACACGCCAGCTAGTACATATTAACAACACCCCAGCCAGTACATATTAACAACACCCCAGCCAGTACATATTAACAACATCCCAGCCAGTACATATTAACAACACCCCAGCCAGTACATATTAACAACACCCCAGCCAGTACATATTAACAACACCCCAGCTAGTACATATTAACAACATCCCAGCCAGTACATATTAACAACACCCCAGCCAGTACATATTAACAACACCCCAGCCAGTACATATTAACAACACCCCAGCCAGTACATATTAACAACATCCCAGCCAGTACATATTAACAACATCCCAGCTAGTACATATTAACAACATCCCAGCCAGTACATATTAACAACACGCCAGCTAGTACATATTAACAACATCCCAGCCAGTACATATTAACAACACCCCAGCTAGTACATATTAACAACACCCCAGCTAGTACATATTAACAACACCCCAGCCAGTACATATTAACAACACCCCAGCCAGTACATATTAACAACACCCCAGCCAGTACATATTAACAACATCCCAGCCAATACATATTAACAACACCCCAGCCAGTACATATTAACAACACCCCAGCTAGTACATATTAACAACATCCCAGCCAGTACATATTAACAACACCCCAGCCAGTACATATCAACAACACCCCAGCCAGTACATATTAACAACATCCCAGCCAGTACATATTAACAACACCCCAGCTAGTACATATTAACAACACCCCAGCCAGTACATATTAACAACATCCCAGCCAGTACATATTAACAACACCCCAGCCAGTACATATTAACAACACCCCAGCCAGTACATATTAACAACACCCCAGCCAGTACATATTAACAACATCCCAGCCAGTACATATTAACAACACCCCAGCCAGTACATATTAACAACACCCCAGCCAGTACATATTAACAACATCCCAGCCAGTACATATTAACAACACCCCAGCTAGTACATATTAACAACACCCCAGCCAGTACATATTAACAACACCCCAGCCAGTACATATTAACAACACCCCAGCTAGTACATATTAACAACACCCCAGCCAGTACATATTAACAACATCCCAGCCAGTACATATTAACAACATCCCAGCCAGTACATATTAACAACACCCCAGCCAGTACATATTAACAACACCCCAGCCAGTACATATTAACAACATCCCAGCCAGTACATATTAACAACACCCCAGCCAGTACATATTAACAACATCCCAGCCAGTACATATTAACAACACCCCAGCCAGTACATATTAACAACATCCCAGCCAGTACATATTAACAACACCCCAGCCAGTACATATTAACAACACCCCAGCCAGTACATATTAACAACACCCCAGCCAGTACATATTAACAACACCCCAGCCAGTACATATTAACAACATCCCAGCCAGTACATATTAACAACATCCCAGCCAGTACATATTAACAACACCCCAGCCAGTACATATTAACAACACCCCAGCCAGTACATATTAACAACATCCCAGCCAGTACATATTAACAACACCCCAGCCAGTACATATTAACAACATCCCAGCCAGTACATATTAACAACACCCCAGCCAGTACATATTAACAACACCCCAGCCAGTACATATTAACAACACCCCAGCCAGTACATATTAACAACACCCCAGCCAGTACATATTAACAACACCCCAGCCAGTATATATTAACAACACCCCAGCCAGTACATATTAACAACACCCCAGCCAGTACATATTAACAACACCCCAGCCAGTACATATTAACAACACCCCAGCCAGTACATATTAACAACACCCCAGCCAGTACATATTAACAACACCCCAGCCAGTACATATTAACAACACCCCAGCCAGTACATATTAACAACACCCCAGCCAGTATATATTAACAACATCCCAGCCAGTACATATTAACAACACCCCAGCCAGTACATATTAACAACACCCCAGCTAGTACATATTAACAACATCCCAGCCAGTACATATTAACAACACCCCAGCTAGTACATATTAACAACATCCCAGCCAGTACATATTAACAACACCCCAGCTAGTACATATTAACAACACCCCAGCCAGTACATATTAACAACACCCCAGCCAGTACATATTAACAACACCCCAGCCAGTACATATCAACAACACTCCAGCCAGTACATATTAACAACATCCCAGCCAGTACATATTAACAACACCCCAGCTAGTACATATTAACAACACCCCAGCCAGTACATATCAACAACACTCCAGCCAGTACATATTAACAACACCCCAGCCAGTACATATTAACAACACCCCAGCCAGTACATATTAACAACACCCCAGCCAGTACATATTAACAACACTCCAGCCAGTACATATTAACAACACCCCAGCTAGTACATATTAACAACACCCCAGCCAGTACATATTAACAACACCCCAGCCAGTACATATTAACAAAAAAGAATACAACTACACAGAAACAAAATTATAAAAAAGCATGCAACAATATCACAACCACAAAAACACCACCAACAACCACAAGAATATCACCGCCACCAACAATACCACTAGCAACAACACCAACACAACACCACCAACAATAGCACTAGCAACCACACCAGCACAACACCGCCAACAGTACCACTAGCAACAACACCAGCACAACCCCGCCAACGGCATCTCACATAGTATCCGATCATGATGTTGTGGTTGTTGGCTCCAGGAGGATGAGAAGACAACACCACGTTAGTCAACACTCCTGTTGGGTGGTGAAAGCCTTTTTTTTCAATCATCCATCCATCCATTTATCCTCTCATCCCTTCATCCACCCATTCGTTTATCCTCTCATCCCTTCATCCATCCATTCGTCCATCCACTCATCAACCCATCCATCCACTCATCCATCCATCCATTCATCCACTAATCCATCCATTCATCCATCCATCCATTCATCCATCCATCCATTCATCCATCCACTTATTAAACCATCCATCTATACAGCCATTCATCCATCCCTCCATTCAACCATTCATCCACTCATCCGCTCATCTATCCATCTGTTCATCCGCTCATCCATCCATCCATTCATCCGCTCATCCATCCAGCCA
>OX387254.1:3823011-3825511 GCA_947562095.1 Branchellion lobata
TTTGAAAAGCTTTTAAAGATCTTTTGGAATTTATTTCGTCGTAATTTCACCATTGAAGTCTACTTTTCACCAGAAGTGCTAGTTGACAATTTTTTTAGAATTTTTTTTTGTAATTTAAACCTTCCTCGGTTTCACTATTGTTTCGTTTCCATTAGTTTCAATTATTTATTTTTATATCTATTTTTATTTCACCAACCTTACTTTTATTAACAACTGTTATTTTTATTAGATATTCTGCTATTTCGATCCATTTTTTCCATATTTCGAACCATAAATTCTTCAGTGGAGTGACGAATTTTGCTCAAGAGGTGTGAAGGCGTGAGTGATTTAAGACTTCTTCAATGGACAACACATGAGAACAGCACCCCAACCCCTCCTCCAGAGTCTAGCTACCCGCTTTAGTGATTGATTTGTGGCTGGACTGTTGATTCATTGTTGCTGGTTGAGAGATTAAGTGGTTGATTGATTGGTTTATTGCTCAGATGAGTGGTTGCTCAGTGATTGAAAGGAGCTTGTGCATGAAGTATGGAACATTTTCCGACACAACTGTCATTTGAACTTTTAAAACTCTTTACGACGTCAAGCTTTTTAAATTATCATACCAACGATGCATCCATCTTACACTCGTTATTGTTCATTGTACATACCAAGATGTGTGCATTATACAGCCAGCCATCATTTTGAAATTTAAATCTCTATCGTGTTCCTTCGCCTAATGACCTCTTCATTCCACATGTTACAGTCTCCTACTTGAGCCTTCAATGCCGACTTGAGTTTGCCAAGCCATGCAACAATTTTATTTTTTAGCGCTTCAACATACTCCACAAACATTGAAAAATTATTTTTTTCAATTTCCCACGTACATTCACTTTTCAAAAAAACATAAAAAGTGAACTTTCCACGTATCTTGAACATTCTTAAAAGTTGTATGAAGTTTTTTTATTTTGTGAGTGGATAAAGTATTTAAAAAGTATGCACTCGCATCATTCAAGCCACCAGCCACTAAGAGACAAATACCCATGATGGCATCCTGCAGCACTTCGTTCTCTTGGAAGATGATCGAGGCCATCTTGGGCACGCTTTTCCAGACTCAAACTTGCTTCAAGTCGTCTTCAAAGTCTTTCAAGCTTTTCCTTGCAAGCGCTACTTGTTCTCTCATTCCTGCAGCCTCTGTGTTTCTGTCTCTGTGCCTCTGTGCTTATGTGTCTCTGTGTCTCTGTGTCTCTGTGCCTCTGTGCCTGTGTGTTTCTGTGTTTCTGTGTCTCTGTGCTTTTGGGCTCTTGTATCACTTTATCTCTGTATCTCTATGACAATCCCACGTATGTCTTTCGCAGCGTAAGAGGCGCAAAATGTCCAAGACCAGTTCAGTTACATCCCTTCAGGACAATTATGACTGTTTCGGATTCAAAGGCTCATAAACGATTTCTAACTACTTTCAAGTTTGTGAATTTAAAATTTTAATTGTTAATTTAAGAAAAAAATGTATCAAATATCAATCAAAAGTTATCCCAAAATGAAGATTCAATCGTGATTTCAAGAGTTGTTATGCTTCAGCGCCATTATCGCACATTACTTGTTTTAATGAGTGTGCAAATAATGACAAAGTAACTATGGAACTCTGCAAGAAACTCTAATGTGATACTGCAACGGGTCTTCTTTGATCTACTCCGCTCTCCACCGACCCAATAACACATCAAGCACCTATGCATAAACACACATTCGTACGATCATTTACTATTTATAACACGATATGTGTCTGTGTGTATATATATATACTCATGTGTGACTGCGTTTGTAAATATGTGTTTATGTATGTGCATATGTGACTATATGTGCGTGTATTTAACATAAAATTAAATGTATTGCTTGATATGTATGTTTTTATTGAAGTCAGAGTCTTGTTCCACACAACATCTCCACACAGCATACACAAAATATCCCATCCACACAACATCCAATCCACACAACATCCAATCCACACAACATCCAATCCACACAACATCCAATCCACACAACACCCAATCCACACAACATCCAATCCACACAACATCCACACAACATCCACACACAACATCCAATCCACACAACATCCACACGCAACATCCAATCCACACAACATCCAATCCACACAACACCCAATCCACACAACATCCAATCCACACAACATCCAATCCACACAACATCCACACACAACATCCAATCCACACAACATCCTATCTACACAACATCCACACACAACATCCAATCCACACAACACCCAATCCACACAACACCCAATCCACACAACACCCAATCCACACAACATCCAATCCACACAACACCCAATCCACACAACATCCACACACAACATCCTATCTACACAACATCCACACACAACATCCTATCTACACAACATCCACACACAACATCCTATCTACACAACATCCACACACAACATCCTATCTACACAACATCCACACACAACATTCTATCTACACAACATCCACACACAACATCCTAT
>OX387254.1:3829480-3844480 GCA_947562095.1 Branchellion lobata
ATGGAGCGCTCTCTTAATGACTTGCGCAGACTTGAGGCCTATATACAATCTCAACGCCACATGCGCAGCCATTTATGAGGCGCTTAATTACTTAATTAGCTTCCATTTTCTTTCTTTCAACTTCGCGTACGCTAATATTATATCGTGTTTATTGAAGTTTCACTGAAAGTTCTTCATTGTGCTTGCCTTCCTCTCTCACCCGCTTCCTCTCTCACCCGCTTCCTCTCCCACCCGCTTCCTCTCTCACCCGCTTCCTCTCTCACCCGCTTCCTCTCTCACCCGCTTCCTCTCTCACCCGCTTCCTCTCTCACCCACTTCCTCTCTCACCCGCTTCCTCTCTCACCCGCTTCCTCTCTCACCCGCTTCCTCTCTCACCCGCTTCCTCTCTCACCCGCTTCCTCTCTCACCCGCTTCCTCTCTCACCTGCTTCCTCTCTCACCCGCTTCCTCTCTCACCCGCTTCCTCTCTCACCTGCTTCCTCTCTCACCCGCTTCCTCTCTCACCCGCTTCCTTTCTCACCCGCTTCCTCTCTCACCCGCTTCCTCTCTCACCCGCTTCCTTTCTCACCCGCTTCCTCTCTCACCCGCTTCCTCTCTCACCCGCTTCCTCTCTCACCCGCTTCTTTTCTCACCAGCTTCCTCTCTCACCAGCTTCCTTTCTCACCAGCTTCCTCTCTCACCCGCTTCCTCTCTCACCCGCTTCCTTTCTCACCCGCTTCCTCTCTCACCCGCTTCCTCTCTCACCCGCTTCCTTTCTCACCCGTTTCCTCTCTCACCAGCTTCCTCTCTCACTCGCTTCCTCTCTCACCCGCTTCCTTTCTCACCAGCTTCCTCTCTCACCAGCTTCCTTTCTCACCAGCTTCCTCTCTCACCCGCTTCCTCTCTCACCCGCTTCCTCTCTCACCCGCTTCCTCTCTCCCTCGCTTCCTCTCTCACCTGCTTCCTCTCTCACCCGCTTCCTCTCTCACCCGCTTCCTCTCTCACCCGCTTCCTCTCTCACCCGCTTCCTTTCTCACCCGCTTCCTCTCTCACCAGCTTCCTCTCTCACCAGCTTCCTCTCTCACTCGCTTCCTCTCTCACCCGCTTCCTCTCTCACCCGCTTCCTCTCTCACCTGCTTTCTCTCTCACCCGCTTCCTCTCTCACCAGCTTCCTCTCTCACCCGCTTCCTCTCTCCCTCGCTTCCTCTCTCACCCGCTTCCTCTCTCACCCGCTTCCTCTCTCACCAGCTTCCTCTCTCACCCGCTTCCTCTCTCACCAGCTTCCTCTCTCACCCGCTTCCTCTCTCACCCGCTTCCTCTCTCACCCGCTTCCTCTCTCACCCACTTCCTCTCTCACCCGCTTCCTCTCTCACCCGCTTCCTCTCTCACCCACTTCCTTTCTCACCCGCTTCCTTTCTCACCCGCTTCCTCTCTCACCCACTTCCTCTCTCACCCGCTTCCTTTCTCACCCGCTTCCTCTCTCACCTGCTTCCTCTTTCACCCGCTTCCTCTCTCACCCGCTTCCTTTCTCACCCGCTTCCTCTCTCACCCGCTTCCTCTCTCACCCACTTCTTCTCTCACCCGCTTCCTCTCTCACCCGCTTCCTCTCTCACCCACTTCCTCTCTCACCCGCTTCCTTTCTCACCCGCTTCCTCTCTCACCCACTTCCTCTCTCACCCGCTTCCTCTCTCACCCACTTCCTCTCTCACCCGCTTCCTCTCTCACCCGCTTCCTCTCTCACCCACTTCTCTCACCGGCTTCCTTTCTCACCCGCTTCCTCTCTCACCCACTTCCTCTCTCACCCGCTTCCTCTCTCACCCACTTCCTCTCTCACCCGCTTCCTCTCTCACCCGCTTCCTCTCTCACCCGCTTCCTTCCTCATACGCCCCATTATCCATTTGTTCATTTGCAAACTTCTTTTTTAAGCGTGAATTCATCCTCTTATCCGTTTTGTTATGTGTTCACCTATCCATTTGGATATATCCACCCATTCTTCCATCCCTCAATCCCTCGATCCACCCACCCATTCTTCCATCCCTCAATCCCTCTATCCACCCACCCATTCTTCCATCCCTCAATCCCTCTATCCACCCACCCATTCTTCCATCCCTCAATCCCTCTATCCACCCACCCATTCTTCCATCCCTCAATCCCTTTATCCACCCACCCTTCCATTTGCCCCTCCCCCCACTCACCTTGGATGACTTGTATTTGATGTTTCACACACACAGAAAATGTTTCTCCAGGGTCTACGTGGACGTTCACCACGTACTCCTTTTTATCCTTCTCCTCTTTTTTATCCCTCTCCTTCTTATCCCCCTCCTCCTTTTTATCCCCTTCCTTCCTCTTATCCCCCTCCTCCTTCTTATCCCCTTCCTTCCTCTTATCCCCCTCCTCCTTCTTATCCCCCTCCTCCTTCTTATCCCCCTCCTCCTTCTTATCCCCCTCCTCCTTCTTATCCCCCTCCTCCTTCTTATCCCCTTCCTTCCTCTTATCCCCCTTCTCCTTCTTATCCCCTTCCTTCCTCTTATCCCCCTCCTCTTTCTTATCCCCCTCCTCCTTCTTATCCCCCTCCTCTTTCTTATCCCCTTCCTTCCTCTTATCCCCATCCTCTTTCTTATCCCCTTCCTCCTTCTTATCCCCCTCCTCCTTCTTATCCCCTTCCTTCTTCTTATCCCCCTCCTCCTTCTTATCCCCCTCCTCCTTCTTATTCTCCTCCTCCCTCTTATCCCCCTCCTCCTTCTTATTCTCCTCCTTCCTCTTATCCCCCTCCTCCTTCTTATCCTCTTCCTCTTTCTTATTTCCCTCCTCCTTCTTATCCCCCTTTTTTTTTTCTCCCTCCATTTTTTTTCTCTTTCTCTCATCTTCTTTTTTCTTTCCTTTTTCACTCTTCCTACCCTCATTTTCCCCTTCCTTCTCCTTCCCTTCCTTCTTCCTCCTTTCCTTCTTCTTCCCTTCCTTCCCCTTCCCTTCCTTCTCCTTCCCTTCCTTCTCCTTCCCTTCCTTCTTCCTCCCTTCCTTCTCCTTCCCTTCCTTCTTCCTCCCTTCCTTCTTCTTCCCTTCCTTCTTCCTCCCTTCCTTCTTCTTCCCTTCCTTCTCCTTCCCTTCCTTCTCCTTCCCTTCCTTCTCCTTCCCTTCCTTCTCCTTCCCTTCCTTCTTCCTCCCTTCCTTCTCCTTCCCTTCCTTCCCCTTCCCTTCCTTCTTCTTCCCTTCCTTCTTCTTCCCTTCCTTCTTCCTCCCTTCCTTCTTCTTCCCTTCCTTCTTCTTCCCTTCCTTCTTCCTCCCTTCCTTCTTCTTCCCTTCCTTCTCCTTCCCTTCCTTCCCCTTGCTTTTTTCTTGCTTCTTTTTTTCATCTTTTCCTTTTTCATATATAACTCTTTCCTTTCTTCCATCTTTTTTTCTTCCATTCTTTTTCTTTTTCCTCTTCTTCTTCATTTCATTTTTTTCTTTTTTTTTCGTTTTATTTATTTTTGTTTCTTTTAATGAATCTTCTTTTCTACTATTGTTTTTTTTTCTCTCGTCTTCGTTTTGCTCTTCATCATCTTCTCCTTCGAACTTTGCTCCAAAATTATTTTTCATTCTTTTGCCTTCCTTTTCAGTTTTACTACAATTTGTTTCTTTTGTTTTTTCATCACCATCATCCTTATATTCTTTTTTTCTTCCCTTCTTTTCTTCTTCTTTTTTTTCTTTTGTTCTTCTTTCTTCTTTTTCCTCTTTTGCTTCTTTTTTGTCTTTGTTTTCTTTTTTTTTTTCTTCTTCTTCCCCTTCATCACTTACATCTTCTTCCTTTTCTTCTTCATTGTCTACATCCACGTCAGACATACCACAAACAGCGTAAACTTCGTTTTCATTAAAGTTTCCATACACATTAACCATTATCATTTTATCATCATCACCATACTTTTCGTCATCATCTCTTTCATCATCATCATCATCATCATCATCATCATCATCATCATCATCATCATCATCATCATCATCACCATCATCCTCATCATCATCATCATCATCATCATCATCATCATCATCATCATCATCATCATCATCATCATCATTATCATCATCATCATCATCAGCATCATCATCATCATCATCATCATCATCATCATCATCATCATCATCATCATCATCCTCATCATCATCATCATCATCATCATCATCATCATCATCATCATCATCATCATCATCATCATCATCATCATCATCACCATCATCATCATCATCATCATCATCATCATCATCATCATCATCATCATCATCATCATCATCATCATCATCATCATCATCATCATCATCATCATCATCATCATCATCATCATCATCATCATCATCATCATCATCATCATCATCATCATCATCATCATCATCATCATCATCATCATCATCATCATCATCATCATCATCATCATCATCATCATCATCATCATCATCATCATCATCATCATCATCATCATCATCATCATCATCATCATCATCATCATCATCATCATCATCATCATCATCATCATCATTATCATCATCATCATCATCGTCATCATCATCATCACCACCATCATCATCATCGTTCTCACCCTTACCACCACCATCATCACCATCATCATTATCACCATCATTATCCTTATCCTTATTATCAGCAACATCCTCATCGTCACACTCGTCATCATCACCAAAGTAATTAGGTTTATCATCAACTCTTTCAACTTTTTTAATTTTCTTTTCGTGATTGCCACTCGAACCTTCTTCAACTTTCCATCCACTCTCACCTTTTTCCTTGCCAGAATCTGTTTCTTTTTCTGTTTTTATTTTTCCATTTTTAATTTTGTCTTTTTTATTATTTATTTTTTCTTTGATTCCTTCTTTTTTTTTGTTTTTCATTTTTCCATTTTTTAGTTCTTCAACTTTTTCGATTCTGAACCTTCCACTCCTGTTATTTGTTTCTTTTTTTTCATTACCATTTTTTTTCTCCTTCTTTTTCAAACCATCAGAAATTTCAACAACAACATTTTCCGTATCAGTTTTTATTTTGTTTTCGTTTTTTGCACCTTTATAAAATACATTCACTTTCTTCGTTTGCTCATTCCCATACAAACTCATTTCCTCTTCCTTCATTTCATTCATCTTTTTTTGTTTTTTCCAAAAATATTCGAACTTTTCGTCTATTTCAGTAGCGCCGAGTTTTTTAGGTCTGTTGAAGGGACCACCGTGGTGGTACTTGACTCCTCCTCTGCAGTCACGACCGCTTCTGTGGTAAAAACCGCAGTTGCGGGAGTTGGAATAGGGGAAGGGCGGTGTTGCGAATGGGTAGTATTTGTGCGAGTTATGGCAGAAGACAGGTGGATCGGAGGGTCTGAAGTAGGGCAGAGAGCTGGAGTCAGATAAAGGTCTGTTGAGACCTGAGAAATGCCTAAGCTGCTCCAGACGGCTGGAGCCTTCGAAACTGAAGCCCTCGGAAGAGATGCTAAAAGAACGAGGAGGCTCCGTTTTGCATCCCTCCACCCAACAACCCTGCCTTGTTGCCTCCCCCTTCAACGTGCCCACCACCACCGCCCTCCCAAAATCTTTTCCCTTCAATCCATTCTCTTCAACCTTCTTCTTCCCTTCTTCTTCCATTTGTGTTTTTTTCTTCATGTCCACGGTAGCACTCCTCACAACCTTACCATCCCCATCACTCATCGATAAAGACTTCTTCAACCTGCTTGCTGCTTCTTCACCGCTCGTGTGTGTCTTTTTATCCGAATACACTGTTGGCCTCCATCCTCCATCACTAGCTGCTTTTTCTCTTCCACTTTCCTTCACTTTCTTTCCATCAACCAATGCCTCCACGCTCCTTTCATCTCTTCTTCCCCCAACCACTACATCTTTTTCGAAACTTCTCGCAACTTCAATCATCTTTTTCTTTTTTTTTCCCTTACCATTATTTTTTTCCTCATCATCTTCACCATCAGAATCTTCATTTTCATCACCACCATCCCCATCGTGTTCACGTCTCAGCAAAGCTTCTTCGTCGAAGAGTACACTGATCATATTGTCCTTCCTCTTGCCCTTCCTCTTGTCCTTCTCCTTGTCCTCCTTCATCTTGTCCTTCCTCTTGCCCTTCTCCTTGTCTTGCTTTCTGTAAATGTCTTCAATGAAAACGTCATCATCATCATCATCATCATTATACGCCTCATAATCACCACCACACCCAGCATCATCATCGTCGTCTTCCTCTTCATCAAATGTCAGCAGTGAGTTTGTGAACTTGGAGTTGTTGTAGCTAAGGTTTCGTTCGGGAGTTTTGCGATCACTTCTACCACCACATCCCCTGTTATTATTATTATTATTATTATTATTATTATTATTATTATTATTATTATTATTATTATTATTATTATTATTATTATTATTATTATTATTATTATTATTATTATTATTATTATTATTATTATTATTATTATTATTATTATTATTATTATTATTATTATTATTATTATTATTATTATTATTATTATTATTATTATTATTATTATTATTATTATTATTATTATTATTTTTATTTTTATTTTTATTTTTATTTTTATTTTTATTTTTATTTTTATTATTATTATTATTATTATTATTATTATTATTATTATTATTATTATTATTATTATTATTATTATTCTTCTTATTATTATTTTTATTATTATTATTGTTATTATTGTTATTATTATTATTATTGTTATTAATATTATCATTATTGTTGTTGTTTTTGTTATTACTATTATTATTGTTGTTTTTGCTGCTGTTGTTGTTATTTTTATTATCTTTATTGTTTTTTTTGTTATTCATTTCATCTTCATCTGTCATCTTCATCATATTGCCTTTGTCTCCTGCTGGTGAATCTGGCTTAAAACCGACTTTGGTCACATTATTGATCTTTGCTTTCAGATACGAGCTTTTTCCGATGGCAAATTGCTTCTCTAGCTCATCACTTCTCTTTTTACTGCCTTCATTATCGTTGAAAAGCGCACAGCTTCCTGCTTCATCGCTCAAACGTTCAGAAGCACGTTTTTCCTGCTCCACTGGTTCGTTTTGCATCACAAGACCTGAGTTACCATCTGTCCCCCTCCTTCCTACCACCCCTCCCGTGTTGTTCCCCCCCCTTCCTACCACCCCTCCCGTGTTGTTCCCCCCCCTTCCTACCACCCCTCCCGTGTTGTTCCTCCCCCTTCCTACCACCCCTCCCGTGTTGTTCCCCCCCCTTCCTACCACCCCTCCCGTGTTGTTCCCCCCCCTTCCTACCACCCCTCCCGTGTTGTTCCCCCTCCTTCCTACCACCCCTCCCGTGTTGTTCCTCCCCCTTCCTACCACCCCTCCCGTGTTGTTCCCCCTCCTTCCTACCACCCCTCCCGTGTTGTTCCTCCCCCTTCCTACCACCCCTCCCGTGTTGTTCCCCCCCCTTCCTACCACCCCTCCCGTGTTGTTCCCCCTCCTTCCTACCACCCCTCCCGTGTTGTTCCCCCCCCTTCCTACCACCCCTTCAGAGTTTTTTTCTTCCTTACCTTCTGAAAATTCCTCTCCTTCTCCCATTTTTTGGATGTTCTCTCTTTCTCCTTCTCCCGCACATTTTTTGTCTCTTTCCATCCCTGCAACTTCCCTTCCTCCCTCCATCCCTGCAACTTCCCTTCCTCCCTCCATCCCTGCAGCTTCCCTTCCTCCCTCCATCCCTGCAACTTCCCTTCCTCCCTCCATCCCTGCAACTTCCCTTCCTCCCTCCATCCCTGCAACTTCTCTTCCTCCCTCCATCCCTGCAGCTTCCCTTCCTCCCTCCATCCCTGCAGCTTCCCTTCCTCCCTCCATCCCTGCAACTTCCCTTCCTCCCTCCATCCCTGCAACTTCCCTTCCTCCCTCCATCCCTGCAACTTCCCTTCCTCCCTCCATCCCTGCAGCTTCCCTTCCTCCCTCCATCCCTGCAACTTCCCTTCCTCCCTCCATCCCTGTAACTTCCCTTCCTCCCTCCATCTCGAAGAACGTATTCAAACCACCCAAGCTTGCCACTCAAAGACAGAAAGAATCATGTTCGATGCTTTAAAAATATTTTTTTCTGTACAACAAAATTAATTTGGCTTTTTTATAGATTTTTTTTTGGCTTTAAATTTTTTTTGACAAAAATTTTTTTTTTCATTTTCTCTTTTTTTTTTTTTGGCTTTTTTTGCTCGAGACTTGCAATCTGCTTTCTCAGCACCAGTGCCTGTCAGAGATGTGTATAGCGCTTACTACACATCTCAGTGACATTGAATCTTTTTCTCTTTTCTTGTCAGCGTTTTTGTGTGGGTGGATGAGGGTGGGTTTATGTGTGTATGTGTGAGTGGGTGTGTGTGAATTGGTGTGAGTTGGTGTGTGTGTGTGTGTGTGTGTGTGTGTGTGTGTGTGTGTGTGTGTGTGTGTGTGTGTGTGTGTGTGTGTGTGTGTGTGTGTGTGTGTGTGTGTGTGTGTGTGTGTGTGTGTGTGTGTGTGTGTGTGTGTGTGTGTGTGTGTGTGTGTGTGTGTGTGTGTGTGTGTGTGTGTGTGTGTGTGTGTGTGTGTGTGTGTGTGTGTGTGTGTGTGTGTGTGTGTGTGTGTGTGTGTGTGTGTGTGTGTGTGTGTGTGTGTGTGTGTGTGTGTGTTTGTGTGTGTGTGTGTGTGTGTGTGTGTGAGTGGATTTGTGGGGGGTGTGTGTGTGTGTGGGTGGGTGGGTATGGGTGGGTGTGTGTGTGGGTGTGTTTTGGTGTATGTGGGTGTGTGTGGGTGGGTGTGTATGGGTGTGTGTGGGTGTGTTTGGGTGTGTTTGTGGATGTATGTGGGTATGTGTGAGTGTGTTTGTGTGGATGTGTGTGGGTGTGTGTGGGTGCGTGTGGGTGAGTGTGGGTGTGTGTGGGTGTGTGTGGGTGTGTGTGTGTGTGTGTGTGTGGGTGTGTGTGGGTGTGTGTGGGTGTGTGTGGGTGTGTGTGGGTGTGTGTGGGTGTGTGTGGGTGTGTGTGGGTGTGTTTGGGTGTGTGTGGGTGTGTGTGAGTGTGTGTTTGTGGGTGGGTGTATGGGTGTTTTTGTGGGTGAGTTTTTTGTATTTATGTCGTTGTGTGAATGTCACGTACGTAGATTGCTTGAATATTTATACTAAGAAAGGTTTTATAAAAATTTGACCACTTATCCATGAATAAAACAAATACGACATGGATCACTAATAAAATCCTAGAAATTAGCGTACATTGAAGTACATCTCGTCCAGGTTTGAGCTTATACGTTCTTTATTGGGTGTACGCTTCGGCAATAATCTCGTTAAACACCCCAGGGAATCCCCAAGAAACAGTGCAAGTAGATGAACCAACCACAGAACAACTCAGTCCTTGTTTGGAATCCGCTGATTCAGAATGTAAGCCAGAAAAGTTTATTGTCGGCTTAGAGAAAGCACTTGATACAAAAAACAGAGCAGTTTTTTTCACATAAATTGTCACTTTCGTGAAGACAAATACAATTATTTTTTTATTTTATTACGTATCTGGTTATATAAAATGTGAATTGGAAGTTTAGAGTTTGATTTTATGGCAAAAATCCGTTTTTTTAACAGCATATGGTAGGCTTTTAGGATTTATAAGAGACATTAAACACTTCTATATTTAAATTATTCGTACGGTTTTCCAGTTTTCAACCATTTTCATCAACGATTATTTAAACTATTGTCGCTAAAAATAATTTTTACAAGTAAATTATGAAAAAAAAAATTTAACTAAAAAATTTTCTAGAAGTCAAAGATGGACAATCATGTAACACCACTAGTTATATATTACTTTATTTTGTTTCTGACATGCGGTTACAGCGTCCTTCAACTTCGACAACTCACGTCGCTTCGAACGTTGCCCAAACAGATGACATTCCCGTTATAGACGCAAATATGAAAAGAAAAACACAGATGAGATGAGTGGAAAAGAAAGGGAATGAAAAAAAAGAGAGAGAAAGGAAAAGAAAGAGATGTCAAAGCAAGCATCTGCAGCCTGCAATGGTGGTCATTGTACGCCTTTGAAATTTTAGAACTTTTGGTTTTAGAAAAATAGGATACTATTATTGATCATTTTCATCTTCAACTTTTTTTTTTGTTCTTGGGGATTTGACTTTTAGTATGTGGTTTTTTTAATTTTTTAACACAATCGATAAATTTTGTTGGATTTAACTTTGTGTTTGAATCAAAATTTTCGTTTCGATAAATTAATGTTTTACTTTTTTTTAACTTTAAGCAAGTTTCACATTATACATAAATTATACTTTTTTTCGCCCATATTTCAATATAGTGAAACTACTTTTAAACATACACAGTAATTCAGGCTATTATATAAGTGCCACAAGTATCTGATTTAAATTGGACGCTGAAATCAGATATAGAAGATACTTTCATTATACATTTTTCGAATTTTTATTAAAGTTGTGTACTTCAAATTTTAATTTAAAAATTTACACAAAAAGTAATTTAAAAATATTAAAATAAAGATAAGATTAATAAGTATTGAGAACATTATTATATATTTTCTGAAAAAGTGTGTACATATGTTAATAAAAAGCTCATAAGGAAGTAACTCAAATATGAAAAGGCGGAAAGATGAGGGGTTTGTGGTTGACATGGGGAAAATAAAAATGGCAGGGCAAGGGGAGGATTTGGAGGCCTTGGGTGTGGACGTTTATGACCAAGTCGATTTTGAAAAAGGTCCAAGTTTTTTGGAAATGTATTTTTGTTTTATTCACATGTATGTATCATATTTAATGAAAATGACATTACGAAAATCCGAGAGATTTATAACGAACCTCATAATTCGACAAACTTTTCTTTAAGGTATTTTTCTCATGTTCATAGGAGGAATACTGAAAATACGTCTACACTCGTCCATCTACCTCCCATCACTTTCTACAGCTTCCATAATCTTTCATACCTCCCTCCCCCTGTTCAGGAGTATTGGAACAAGTACACAAGGAGATGAAGGAGAGGGAAGCACAAGAACTCAGAAACAAACTCACCACAATTCAGCAAGAAATAAGGCAGCTTTATCTTTAGATTCATAACCATTGTTCTTTTGAGAATAAAAGTAATCATAATTTGAAAAATTTTTTTACCATTATTCTTATCATCACAATCATAATTCTCATCATCACCATCCTAATTCTTCTTTCAGGCAGGTAACCAAACAAATAGATCGGATGTATGACTGGGAAAGAGAAAGACTGGAGAGAAAAGTTAGTGGTTCTGGTGGCAATGATAGTGATGAAAGTGATGTTGGGGATGATGATGATGAGGATGATGATGATGAGGAGGAGGAGGAGGAGGAGGAGAAAGAGGAGGAGGAGGAGGAGGAGGAGGAGGAGGAGGAGGAGGACAAGAATTATGATGAGAAACTGAAGAAGGAGGATGGAAGCATTCTCTATATGAATCTTTTCATTGGTTCATCTTTTTGTTACATTTTCTCTCACTTTTAAAACCACCATTTCAATTATCTCTAGTGCAATAATCACCACTGCAACTACAACCACTACTACCAACCACCACTGCAGAGGAAACAACAGCAGCTGTTGCAGGTGAGGCAACAAGTGTGTGAGCAGAATCTCACAAGGGTGTTGAGAGGTGCTTGTTGTTGTTTTTTAGTTGTTTACGAAGTTGCTTGTTTTTGTTGTTGCCAATTAGTTTTTCTTGTTGGTCTGTTTTTTTTCAATGTTTTCTTACATTGTAAAATAACTATATTTTTCTCTAAAAATGCATTTTTATTTTCAGAGTTAGCTGGAAGTGGTCATGATGATGAGGATGTTGGAGATGGTAGAGATATAGGTAGTTATAATAAAGGTGGTGGTAGTAATGATAATATTAATAATAATGATGATGATGATGATATTAGTAGGGATGATGGTAATGATGATGATGATGATGATGGTCTTGCAATCCTGGACCATTCATCAAAGATCGACAACAGCAAAACGCCTGAAAAAAGCCACCATGAAATCAGGGGTAATGATAATGATGATGATGATGATTTCAAAAATAATTGTGACAAATATAGAGATGATGGAAGGGTCAGTGGTGATGAGGAGGATGAAGAAGATGAGAAAGGTGAAGATGAAAAAAAAGATGCTGATGGAATAGAAAAGATGGAAAGAGTCGGAAAAAATAGAAGAGAGGTCAAAGTGAATTCCACTAATCTGTATGACAAAATAAAACTTAAAAGAAAATTAAAGGAAATTCACAAAGAGGGTCTTTGTGCTAGGGATGATGAGGAAGAAAAAGAAGAAAATGAGGTTGATGATGATGATGATGATGATGATGATGATGATGGTGATGGTGATGATGAGTATGACCCTTTCAATGACGAAGAGATTGATGATAAAAATGACGATGAAGAAGAAGAAGAAGCTACGTCACGTGATGACCACAGAGCTGCGAAGACAAAAAGTTACTTTCTACTTCTCTCTTCACCTGTATGGCTTCAAAACTGTTTTGGGCTAGCGCCACTGTAATAATATTGCAAGTTGAATAGGTTTTCCAAGCTTCAATTGTCTCACCTCAAAGGGAGGAAAGCGAAACAAAGCGGCGGGAAGCATACAAAGGAGGAGACAAGAAGAGGGACAAGGAAAGAGAAGTGGGGCAGAGACGACTATGATTTCGAACGGTACCTCAACAGACTGGAGTTGGTGCACTTTCCCTCTTTCTTCCTCCATCATCATTGTCTCCCTTCTCTTTCCTTTTCACCATCATCATCATCACTATCATCACTACCATCATCATCACCATCATCATCATCATCATCCTCATCATCACCATCGTCATCATCATCATCATCGTCATCATCATGTACAGTGCAGTCTTGAGGGAGGAAGACAAGGAGGGTCCAAAGAATGTGGTTGAGGATTTGAAAATGCCTGGGTCTCTGTGGAATGCACTCTACCCGTATGTGTGTTTGTATGTTTGTATATTTTTGCATCTCTGTGTATGCGTTAATTTTTATTATTTAATCGTTATTTTATTTTTATTTTGTTTTTTCACTAATTTTTTTCTCTATTACCATCACCACCACACCACTTCAAAACCACAGACACCAACAGATGGCTGTCAAGTGGCTGTGGAGACTGCATAAGGAGAAGGTTTTTGATTGGCTGAATTCATTTCTCAATATGAACTATTCTTATTTAACTTATTCTAACAATGGAATACTTGATTCTGTGATTCATTGAAGATCATTTTGTTTTTTCATGTTTTCCCATTGTTTCCATGGGATTATAGTTGTCACGTGGTTGTTACATGTGTCTGTTGCATGTGTGTGTTGCATGGTTGTTGCATGGTTTTTGCATGGTTGTTGCATGGTTGTTGCATGTGTGTGTTGCATGGTTGTTGCATGGTTGTTGCATGTGTGTGTTGCATGGTTATTGCATGGTTGTTGCATGTGTGTGTTGCATGGTTGTTGCTTGTGTGTGTTGCATGGTTGTTGCAGGGTTGTTGCATGGTTGTTGCATGGTTGTTGCGTGTGTGTGTTGCTTGGTTGTTGCATGGTTGTTGCATGGTTGTTGCATGGTTGTTGCTTGGTTGTTGCATGGTTGTTGCATGGTTGTTGCATGTGTGTGTTGCATGGTTGTTGCATGTGTGTGTTGCATGGTTGTTGCATGGTTGTTGCATGGTTGTTGCATGTGTGTGTTGCATGGTTGTTGCATGTGTGTGTTGCATGGTTGTTGCATGTGTGTGTTGCATGGTTGTTGCATGGTTGTTGCATGGTTGTTGCGTGTGTGTATTGCATGGTTGTTGCATGGTTGTTGCATGTGTGTGTTGCATGGTTGTTGCATGTGTATGTTGCATGGTTGTTGCATGTGTGTTTTGCATGGTTGTTGCATGTGTGTTTTGCATGGTTGTTGCATGGTTGTTGTTGTTGTTGTACGGCAGGTGGGAGGCATTTTGGGAGACGAGATGGGCCTCGGGAAAACTATTGAGGTGTCTGTTGCATCACTTGTTGGCAACTTTGAAGCACTTTATAATACTTTCAGTTATCATTATTCCATTTAATTTTTTCCATTTATATATTTTCATAATTATTTCTTTTATTCTGTTCTTTCTCATTCTTCCATCTCTCACTCATTTGTCCAGTTGACCTCTTTCTTATCAGCACTGCACGCCAGTCAGCTCAGAGACTGCGACTTTTCAGCTCATCAAGTCCTGTGAGTCTTAGCCTCGCCATTCCTTTCCAAACCACCAACCAAACCATTCCACCCTCTCCAAAACACTATTTCTTCCCAAACAACTCTCGTTTCCTATTCCCTATCTTCTTTTCAAACCATTCTCTACTTCATATTCATCTGCATAAAATTGGTATATTTTTTGTATGTATATCGTCTCCATTCACGCTTCCTTCATGGCGGCACCACCACCCACCAAGCACCTACCAAGGTCTGGGTCCAGTTTTGATTATCACTCCCTCCACCGTGATGGGGCAGTGGGTGGGGGAGTTGAGAAAGTGGGCGCCTCACTTCAGGGTGGTCCTAGTGCATGGGTCTGGTGGTAGTGGTGGCGGCGGTGGTGGTGGAGGTGGTGGTGGGGGTGGTGGTGGTGGTGGCGGGCATCGTTTTGGTAGTGGTGGAAAAACCAAGTCTAAAAAGGCAGTAAGTTGATTGTGGATTTGAATGCTGAATCTTTGATTCACTTTTAGTTTTCATTTTATTCCTTTCTCACTTCTTACCACAACCAACCAATCATATAGAGCAAACAACCTTTGCTTATTACGTTGTTACAAAAAATACAACCAGCCCTTCTACTCACCTGAAATACCTTGTGCCTCAGTTGCTTTCTTTGATGCTTCACAAATTGCATTTTTTATTGTTATCATTTTTTATTTATTTATTTCATTTTTTTTCAACTACCCCCCCCCCCCCTTAATTACCCTTCTCAAACACAAGGAGGCAATCCTGAAGGAGCTCTTCGGTGCCAGGAAACAGACAGTTCCCAAGACCTCCTCCTTGCCTTTCCATCCTCCCCTCGTCGTCATCTCTTCCTACAACACCGTCGTCATCA
>OX387254.1:3849480-3866980 GCA_947562095.1 Branchellion lobata
ATAATAATAATAATAATGACAATGACGATAATAATCTTACTTCGACTGATAATAATACTAGATCATATAGGAACGAAAAAAACGACAGCAGAAAGCACAAGAGACGGGGAAAAGTGGTGGTGGATGGTGGGGTGGTGGCGAATGCGGCAAGAATGGAACGGTTCAAGGGAGGAGGCAAAAGGAAGCAGCAGGAGGAGGAGGCAATTGAGTCGCACGTGCTTGCCAAGTTGTTTAGGAAGAAAGGTGCTGTGGTGATGGTCGTGATGGTGGTGGTGGTGGTGGTGGTGGTGGTGGTGGTGGTGGTGGTGGTGGTGGTGGTGGTGGTGGTGGTGGTGGTGGTGGTGGTGGTGGTGGTGGTCGGGGTGGTGGTCGGGGTGGTGGTCGTGGTGATGATGGTGACGATAGCTTTAGTGGTGATTGTGTTTGTCGTGGTCGTTGTGGGGATTGTGATGGAGCTGGGGGCGCTAGTGTGAGTGGGGCAGAGGTGGTTGGTGCTGGTAGGGATTCTTTTTTTGGGGAAAGAGATTTTCATTGACGATGGTATAGTTTTATTTTGCGATTGGCCGTTGCTCTCAACCACATGACCACTTCTTCAACCAATAGGAGTTCACAGTGCCCTGAAGCACGACAAAATTATGTCGAGTTGCTACAACGACCACCGACTGGTTGCCATGGAAGCAGACAAGGTTGCCGAAGAGGCCGTTGCTATGTTACAAAGGAGTCATGACAACAGACGTCTTTTAGGCGATAGGTGAGTTGGTGATAATCAGGGATGGCTGATAGATGTTTGAATAAATCTCAATTGGGCTTTTTTTCATTTTCAAACTAAAATATAAAAAAATGTTTCATAATTCAAATCTTTTCGAACCACAGGGGTCGCTTCGGAAGGGTAACGAATAAAGGACGTGGAAGTGAATTTGAAGAAGGGGAGGTTGAGGAGACCGAAGAAGAAAAAAGAGGAGGAGGGGAAGCAGGTGGAGAAGGAGGAGTAGGAGAGTCCAAGAAGCTTCCTTCTTCAAGCAGCCTGTTATCTCACCTCAAAGGGGTCAGAGTGGTCAAGAGTTTTGACAACGTACCTGAAAACAACCGCCAAGAAACTCTTTCTTCCTCCTCCTCTTCTTCCTTCTCTTCTTCATCATCAGATCCCACGGTGGAGCTGGCCAAAAGCTTGAAGGCCTTCATACAGGAGAACAACGGTGGCAACGACGGCTGGGTGAGTTCGATGAGGATCGTGGCCCGCTTCAGAGGCGCTGTGGACGCCAAGCGGGCTGCGGTGTTCAAGTGCCTTACCAGACGCCTGTGCCTCTTCAAGAAGGTGCATGGCATCGGATTCTACAAACTCAAGGATGACGTCTAGGCTTTCAACGCTTGCATAATAATGAAAATAAGTTTAAATACTTAATAATTAATTATCAATTAACTAATTAATTAATTATTTAATTAATTAATTTATCATTTGGTTAATTAATAATCTTATTTCAAAGTGTCAAGGAAGACCTCTTTAGGCTTCATTGCATGTGGGCTTCAACAATGGATCAAAAGTACTCGGGATTCGTTGATGGCCTATGAACTTTGGCTTCGGAATTTTTGTTGGGATCAATGTTTTTCTAAATATTTCTTGATAATTTTATACCACACGATACTGTTTTGTGTTCTTGATATTCTTGCTCTTCCATATCACCCTACCACAGTTAGCCCTCATTGAATTCAACCTGCCATCTTTATTCGTTTCAAACCACCAACGTGCTATTCCAAAGTTGATTGTATCTTGCGAAATTAAAAATAAAAACCTCGGTTTTAAAATTGAAAAACTGCTTGAAAATCTATTGGGAGGCAACTATCGATTTTAATTCAAAAAGTTCTTGACGATATCAAAGATTCTAATCTCCTCGAACATTTCTGAGACGCCAATGTAGATTACGGAATTTTTTTGAAGTAATTATAATAAACAGACTTATAGTATTATTAATACAAATAATAATGTCAATAAACAAGATTATAGTATTATTAATACAAATAATAATGTTAATAAACAGGATTATAGTATTACTAATACAAATAATAATGTTAATAAACAGGATTATAGTATTATTAATACAAATAATAATGTTAATAAACAGAATTATAGTATTATTAATACAAATAATAATGTTAATAAACAGAATTATAGTATTATTAATACAAATAATAATGTTAATAAATAGAATTATAGTATTATTAATACAAATAATAATGTTAATAAACAAGATTATAGTATTATTAATAAAAATAATAATGTTAATAAACAAGATTATAGTATTATTAATACAAATAATAATGTTAATAAATAGAATTATAGTATTATTAAAACAAATAATAATGTTAATCAACAGGATTATAGTATTATTAATACAAATAATAATCATAATAAACAAGATAATAGTATTATTAAAACAAATAATAATCATAATAAACAAGATTATAGTATTATTAATACAAATAATAATGTTGATAAACAGGATTAGATTATTATTAATACAAATAATAATGTTAATAAACAGGATTATAGTATTATTAAAACAAATAATAATGTTAATCAACAGGATTATATTATTATTAATACAAATAATAATGTTAATAAACAAGATTATAGTATTATTAATACAAATAATAATGTTAATCAACAGGATTATAGTATTATTAATACAAATAATAATGTTAATAAACAAGATTATAGTATTATTAATACAAATAATAATGTTAATCAACAGGATTATAGTATTATTAATACAAATAATAATGTTAATAAACAGGATTAAAGTATTATTAATACAAATAATAATGTTAATAAATAGAATTATAGTATTATTAATACAAATAATAAGAACAAAAATAATAGAATTTGTATAAGTAAAAATCATAATAAATTCAAGTTTTAATCTTCAAGCGAGCAATTAAAGCGTTTAAAGCAACCCCATCTCCATCCGTCATCCCCAATAGCTGGCTCCGTCCTCGTCATCCAAGTCAAAGCTGTTGTAACTTTCCGCACCCTTCAACTCACACCAACACCGTTCCTCGTCTGTGTCCAGAATCTGTCACGAGTTGTAGAGCTTTGTGAGGGGTTATTTCATTGTTTTATAATACTATTCAAAACATTAAGATTATATAAAAGAATTAAATCTAAAATTAACAAGGTCCCCTTCAGAGGGTTGTGGTTTATGTTTGGTTACAAGGGTTCATTGTGTTCAAGTGACAACTTAAATCTTCTGCCACAGTAACTGCATTTTTTCACATGAAAAATTTTTCTATGAAGCTATAAATCTCCCACAATGCGATCACACTCAATTGTTTGACTTGACACTGCGAATTTAAATAACGATGAGAATAGTAATATCAAAACTAATATTTCAAAAAGGCTCATATTCTTGTTAAGATTGTCATGGGTTCTGTGTGCTTGTCTGGGCGCTTTATGAATTATATTTCTTTCCAAAATTATATAACTGTTAACTATTATGTTAAATAATTAATGTTATTATTATTTATTGAGAAAAAGTTCCAAGGATTAGTATTGTATGTTTTATTATATATTCATATTAATGGGATTGTACTAGAAATATTATTCAGTTATATCGTTGAGTATCCTCCTAGCCTCCCTCCTAAAGTTGATGCTTCTGCACAAGGGGTGCTGCAGACAGGCCACCGGGCAGAAGAGGTGACTGCAGAACTTGTTCTCAATAACCTTGTGGGTTGTGGCATGTTGGTGTTGCTAAGAAAAATAAAGTGCTGAAACATCATAAAAATGTAAAAAAACCAATTCAATCTGATCAAAAAAGGTGTAATACGCCCTAGAATTATGTTCAAAGGCGCTCCTATGGAAACGGTTTTACTCGCTGTGGGCAACAAGAGAATTGGGTACTCTAAGACGGCATCTATACTCAAATATAATATAAGACGATACTAAATGATATATGACAGACACTTTAAAATACTCTCAAGCTTGAAAACAAAATAAATCTGAATAAGATATAATGATCAGAAAATACATGCGAAAACAACGTATTTCGCTTAAGAGGAATATAAAAATTCAAGATTGTTGGAAAGTTGTTGGGAGGTTGTTGTGAGGCTGTTGGGAGGTTGTTGTGAAGCTGTTGTGAGGTTGTTGGGAGGTTGTTGTGAGGCTGTTGGGAGGTTGTTGGGAGGTTGTTGGGAGGTTGTTGAGAGGTTGTTGGGAGGTTGTTGGGAGGTTGTTGGGAGGTTGTTGGGAGGTTGTTGAGAGGTTGTTGTGAGGCTGTTGGGAGGTTGTTGTGAAGCTGTTGTGAGGTTGTTGGGAGGTTGTTGGGAGGTTGTTGGGAGGTTGTTGGGAGGTTGTTGGGAGGTTGTTGGGAGGTTGTTGTGAAGCTGTTGTGAGGTTGTTGGGAGGTTGTTGTGAGGCTGTTGGGAGGTTGTTGGGAGGTTGTTGGGAGGTTGTTGGGAGGTTGTTGAGAGGTTGTTGGGAGGTTGTTGGGAGGTTGTTGGGAGGTTGTTGGGAGGTTGTTGAGAGGTTGTTGTGAGGCTGTTGGGAGGTTGTTGTGAAGCTGTTGTGAGGTTGTTGGGAGGTTGTTGGGAGGTTGTTGGGAGGTTGTTGGGAGGTTGTTGGGAGGTTGTTGTGAAGCTGTTGTGAGGTTGTGGGGAGGTTGTTGGGAGGTTGTTGTGATGTTGTTGTGAAGCTGTTGTGAGGTTGTTGGGGGGTTGTTGTGAGGTTGTTGGGAGGTTGTTGGGGGGTTGTTGTGATGTTGTTGTGAGGTTGTTGGGAGGTTGTTGGGAGGTTGTTGTGAGGTTCTTGGGAGGTTCTTGGGAGGTTGTTGTGAGGTTGTTGGGAGGTTGTTGTGAGGTTGTTGGGAGGTTGTTGGGAGGTTGTTGGGAGGTTGTTGGGAGGTTGTTGGGAGGTTGTTGGGAGGTTGTTGGAAAGTTGTTGAGAGGTTGTTGGGAGGTTGTTGTGAGATTGTTGGGGGGTTGTTGGGATGTTGTTGGGAGGTTGTTGGGAGGTTGTTGGGAGGTTGTTGGGAGGTTGTTGTGAGGCTGTTTGGAGGTTGTTGGGAGGTTGTTGGGAGGTTGTTGGGAGGTTGTTGGGAGGTTGTTGGGAGGTTTTTGGGAGGTTGTTGGGAGGTTGATGTGAGATTGATGGGAGGTTGTTGGGAGGTTGTTGGGAGGTTGTTGGGAGGTTGTTGTGAGGCTGTTGGGAGATTGTTGGGAGGTTGTTGGGAGGCTGTTGGGAGGTTGTTGGGAGGTTGTTGGGAGGTTGTTGTGAGGCTGTTGGGAGGTTGTTGGGAGGTTGTTTGGAGGTTGTTGGGAGGTTGTTGGGAGGTTGTTGGGAGGTTGTTGGGAGGTTGTTGGGAGGTTGTTGGGAGGTTGTTGGGAGGTTGTTGGGAGGTTGTTGGAAAGTTGTTGAGAAGTTGTTGGGAGGTTGTTGGGGGGTTGTTGGGAGGTTGTTGGGACGTTCTTGGGAGGTTGTTGGGAGGTTGTTAGGAGGCTGTTTGAATAACGTAGAAGCTCAACAAATGTACACTTCATCAGATTCATGAGTAGGTTTTGTGTTTCAGCTTATTCAAAGCATTGTCAGCCACTTACCTGAAGATTGTCGCTATCAACCACAGTCTCATCCAGAATCTTCCTCACCCGCATTGACACAATCTCTAAGGTGAAATGAAGATGCTTTATGAGAAAAAAAAAACTTCGAATATTTCATGAAATTATAACAAACACGCCAAGTTTATACATTGAAGAATCAAATAAAGTATGATGATGATATGTCACCATAACCATCATCTTCACCTTCACCGCCACTATCGGCACCACTACCATCCCACCATCATTATCATCATCATCATCATCATCATCATCATCATCATCATCATCATCGTCATCGTCATCGTCATCGTCATCGTCATCGTCATCGTCATCGTCATCGTCATCGTCATCGTCATCGTCATCGTCATCGTCATCGTCATCGTCATCGTCATCGTCATCGTCATCGTCATCGTCATCGTCATCGTCATCGTCATCGTCATCGTCATCGTCATCGTCATCGTCATCGTCATCGTCATCGTCATCGTCATCGTCATCGTCATCGTCATCGTCATCGTCATCGTCATCGTCATCGTCATCGTCATCGTCATCGTCATCGTCATCGTCATCGTCATCGTCATCGTCATCGTCATCGTCATCGTCATCGTCATCGTCATCGTCATCGTCATCGTCATCGTCATCGTCATCGTCATCGTCATCGTCATCGTCATCGTCATCGTCATCGTCATCGTCATCGTCATCGTCATCGTCATCGTCATCGTCATCGTCATCGTCATCGTCATCGTCATCGTCATCGTCATCGTCATCGTCATCGTCATCGTCATCGTCATCGTCATCGTCATCGTCATCGTCATCGTCATCGTCATCGTCATCGTCATCGTCATCGTCATCGTCATCGTCATCGTCATCGTCATCGTCATCGTCATCGTCATCGTCATCGTCATCGTCATCGTCATCGTCATCGTCATCGTCATCGTCATCGTCATCGTCATCGTCATCGTCATCGTCATCGTCATCGTCATCGTCATCGTCATCGTCATCGTCATCGTCATCGTCATCGTCATCGTCATCGTCATCGTCATCGTCATCGTCATCGTCATCGTCATCGTCATCGTCATCGTCATCGTCATCGTCATCGTCATCGTCATCGTCATCGTCATCGTCATCGTCATCGTCATCGTCATCGTCATCGTCATCGTCATCGTCATCGTCATCGTCATCGTCATCGTCATCGTCATCGTCATCGTCATCGTCATCGTCATCGTCATCGTCATCGTCATCGTCATCGTCATCGTCATCGTCATCGTCATCGTCATCGTCATCGTCATCGTCATCGTCATCGTCATCGTCATCGTCATCGTCATCGTCATCGTCATCGTCATCGTCATCGTCATCGTCATCGTCATCGTCATCGTCATCGTCATCGTCATCGTCATCGTCATCGTCATCGTCATCGTCATCGTCATCGTCATCGTCATCGTCATCGTCATCGTCATCGTCATCGTCATCGTCATCGTCATCGTCATCGTCATCGTCATCGTCATCGTCATCGTCATCGTCATCGTCATCGTCATCGTCATCGTCATCGTCATCGTCATCGTCATCGTCATCGTCATCGTCATCGTCATCGTCATCGTCATCGTCATCGTCATCGTCATCGTCATCGTCATCGTCATCGTCATCGTCATCGTCATCGTCATCGTCATCGTCATCGTCATCGTCATCGTCATCGTCATCGTCATCGTCATCGTCATCGTCATCGTCATCGTCATCGTCATCGTCATCGTCATCGTCATCGTCATCGTCATCGTCATCGTCATCGTCATCGTCATCGTCATCGTCATCGTCATCGTCATCGTCATCGTCATCGTCATCGTCATCGTCATCGTCATCGTCATCGTCATCGTCATCGTCATCGTCATCGTCATCGTCATCGTCATCGTCATCGTCATCGTCATCGTCATCGTCATCGTCATCGTCATCGTCATCGTCATCGTCATCGTCATCGTCATCGTCATCGTCATCGTCATCGTCATCGTCATCGTCATCGTCATCGTCATCGTCATCGTCATCGTCATCGTCATCGTCATCGTCATCGTCATCGTCATCGTCATCGTCATCGTCATCGTCATCGTCATCGTCATCGTCATCGTCATCGTCATCGTCATCGTCATCGTCATCGTCATCGTCATCGTCATCGTCATCGTCATCGTCATCGTCATCGTCATCGTCATCGTCATCGTCATCGTCATCGTCATCGTCATCGTCATCGTCATCGTCATCGTCATCGTCATCGTCATCGTCATCGTCATCGTCATCGTCATCGTCATCGTCATCGTCATCGTCATCGTCATCGTCATCGTCATCGTCATCGTCATCGTCATCGTCATCGTCATCGTCATCGTCATCGTCATCGTCATCGTCATCGTCATCGTCATCGTCATCGTCATCGTCATCGTCATCGTCATCGTCATCGTCATCGTCATCGTCATCGTCATCGTCATCGTCATCGTCATCGTCATCGTCATCGTCATCGTCATCGTCATCGTCATCGTCATCGTCATCGTCATCGTCATCGTCATCGTCATCGTCATCGTCATCGTCATCGTCATCGTCATCATCATCATCATCATCATCATCATCATCATCATCATCATCATCATCATCATCATCATCATCATCATCATCATCATCATCATCATCATCATCATCATCATCATCATCATCATCATCATCATCATCATCATCATCATCATCATCATCATCATCATCATCATCATCATCATCATCATCATCATCATCATCATCATCATCATCATCATCATCATCATCATCATCATCATCATCATCATCATCATCATCATCATCATCATCATCATCATCATCATCATCATCATCATCATCATCATCATCATCATCATCATCATCATCATCATCATCATCATCATCATCATCATCATCATCATCATCATCATCATCATCATCATCATCATCATCATCATCATCATCATCATCATCATCATCATCATCATCATCATCATCATCATCATCATCATCATCATCATCATCATCATCATCATCATCATCATCATCATCATCATCATCATCATCATCATCATCATCATCATCATCATCATCATCATCATCATCATCATCATCATCATCATCATCATCATCATCATCATCATCATCATCATCATCATCATCATCATCATCATCATCATCATCATCATCATCATCATCATCATCATCATCATCATCATCATCATCATCATCATCATCATCATCATCATCATCATCATCATCATCATCATCATCATCATCATCATCATCATCATCATCATCATCATCATCATCATCATCATCATCATCATCATCATCATCATCATCATCATCATCATCATCATCATCATCATCATCATCATCATCATCATCATCATCATCATCATCATCATCATCATCATCATCATCATCATCATCATCATCATCATCATCATCATCATCATCATCATCATCATCATCATCATCATCATCATCATCATCATCATCATCATCATCATCATCATCATCATCATCATCATCATCATCATCATCATCATCATCATCATCATCATCATCATCATCATCATCATCATCATCATCATCATCATCATCATCATCATCATCATCATCATCATCATCATCATCATCATCATCATCATCATCATCATCATCATCATCATCATCATCATCATCATCATCATCATCATCATCATCATCATCATCATCATCATCATCATCATCATCATCATCATCATCATCATCATCATCATCATCATCATCATCATCATCATCATCATCATCATCATCATCATCATCATCATCATCATCATCATCATCATCATCATCATCATCATCATCATCATCATCATCATCATCATCATCATCATCATCATCATCATCATCATCATCATCATCATCATCATCATCATCATCATCATCATCATCATCATCATCATCATCATCATCATCATCATCATCATCATCATCATCATCATCATCATCATCATCATCATCATCATCATCATCATCATCATCATCATCATCATCATCATCATCATCATCATCATCATCATCATCATCATCATCATCATCATCATCATCATCATCATCATCATCATCATCATCATCATCATCATCATCATCATCATCATCATCATCATCATCATCATCATCATCATCATCATCATCATCATCATCATCATCATCATCATCATCATCATCATCATCATCATCATCATCATCATCATCATCATCATCATCATCATCATCATCATCATCATCATCATCATCATCATCATCATCATCATCATCATCATCATCATCATCATCATCATCATCATCATCATCATCATCATCATCATCATCATCATCATCATCATCATCATCATCATCATCATCATCATCATCATCATCATCATCATCATCATCATCATCATCATCATCATCATCATCATCATCATCATCATCATCATCATCATCATCATCATCATCATCATCATCATCATCATCATCATCATCATCATCATCATCATCATCATCATCATCATCATCATCATCATCATCATCATCATCATCATCATCATCATCATCATCATCATCATCATCATCATCATCATCATCATCATCATCATCATCATCATCATCATCATCATCATCATCATCATCATCATCATCATCATCATCATCATCATCATCATCATCATCATCATCATCATCATCATCATCATCATCATCATCATCATCATCATCATCATCATCATCATCATCATCATCATCATCATCATCATCATCATCATCATCATCATCATCATCATCATCATCATCATCATCATCATCATCATCATCATCATCATCATCATCATCATCATCATCATCATCATCATCATCATCATCATCATCATCATCATCATCATCATCATCATCATCATCATCATCATCATCATCATCATCATCATCATCATCATCATCATCATCATCATCATCATCATCATCATCATCATCATCATCATCATCATCATCATCATCATCATCATCATCATCATCATCATCATCATCATCATCATCATCATCATCATCATCATCATCATCATCATCATCATCATCATCATCATCATCATCATCATCATCATCATCATCATCATCATCATCATCATCATTATCATCATCACCACTGTCATCACCACCACCTTATCAACTACTTACTGGCGCTGTAGTGGGGCAGCTCACAGACGAAAGAACGACTAGAGGAGCACTTCTCATCCTTCCAGGTGCCATCTTCATTCATGAAGGTGCAAAACTTGTCATCAGGGTCCTTCCAGTTGGTGTAGTTGAGCGGCGACCCATCTAGCCAATAGGTGGAGTCAGGGTCTTTTTTGTCCAGCTTGTACAGACCCATCCACAGTTGCTTCGCTTTGGGAATGTTGTCTCTGGGAAGTGTGGAGGATTGTTTGGTTGTGTGATTGAGTGATTGTTAGGGTAAATGGTTGTTTACTTTGGTGGTTGATTTTTTGGTTTTTTGGTTCTGTGGATGGATGGATGGATGGTTAGATCGATGGCTGGTTGGATGGTTGGATGGATAGATAGTTGGATGGATGGTTTTGTGGTTAAGAGGATGGTTGTGTGGCTAGGAAAAGCTCCCACTACAATGGATATATGAATTTTATTCAGAATCGCACTCTTTGTATTTCAGTATGAAGTCGTTTTCTCGAGCTGAGTCGATGATGACCAGTTCAGCTCCGTGACTCCTGCAGAGCTGCAGAGCAGTTGGTACGTCTTCTTTGGGTTCGGAAAAGTAGTAGTAAGAGTTTTCGAAGCTCACCCAAGGTGGCATCGGGGGTGGGTCGTCTGAGAGGAGGGTGGTAAAATGCGTATAAGTTTTATAAGAGAGGGTCTTATGAGGGTCTTATGTGGGCCGAGTTTTATGAGGGAGAGATCTCGAAGAAGGAGTTTTATGAGGGAGAGATCTCGAAGAAGGAGTTTTATGAGAGAGACATTTCGAAGAAGGAGTTTTATAAGAAAAGAGTCATGAGAAAAGGGTTTTAATAAAGAGCCCATAAAAAAGGCCGTATCAAGATGGAGTGGCTCGTCTGTGCCAGTGATGGTCTCAATGGTTTGTGATAAAAATTTTAATAAAAGTGAGTAATGATTTTTGGCCGCTAAAGGAATTTTAGTTTGCAATCTTGCTAACTCGGATATGTTTCTGGGCTAAAAGTGGGGATAAACGCTAGAGAGCTCCCACAGAGGAAAATGGGTACAAAGAAGACGCACAGTAACATTTTGAGGCGTGGAATGATTACGAAGCTGCCTTAAATGTTTGAGAGATCAGCCAAATCGATGGCTTTATTGATAGTATTATTAAAAAACCTTTTTCAAATGATAACCTGAGACGTCTTGATGATCAGAAAATAAACAATCATCTTGTGCTTGGAGATGAAAGGCTCCTAATGTGTAGTGTTTGTGGAGTAAGTGGTTGAAACAATAAGCCTATTGTGAGACGCTTTTAAGCTTTTAAAGACATTTTTATCGAATTTTATGACATCAAAGCATATGTTTAAAAATTCACGTTTCATTTCAAAGGCTTTTCCAAAATTTACGTAAGAACTTTCATGAAAAGCACATTCCTAGACACTTTGTTGTTACCATAGTAATTTCACCGTTGCCAACTCAATAAACATTTTACTTGTTTTATTTGGTATGTGAACTTATCCGTGATAAGATCATATAAGTTTTAAGTAAAACAAAAATTGTAAGATAAGTTCATAATTGAGCTTGTAAAGTACGTGTGAAATAAACATAATAAAATTCATTTCAAATTACTGGAACAAGCATCTAAAGCAGTATGAAGCATTTTGAAGAAGTAAAAGCATTTTTCATAAATTTTTGCATAAATAGTTTTTGGTTTTAATGTTCACATCAAATAATAACCACTTTCACCGTGTTCCGACAGCTGCAGAAGAGCTTGGGAGGGGCTCATAGAGGAGGCAAGGAAGATCCTTGGCACAGACTCAGTCTCAGCAGCACAGTCTCCAAAACGCTCAAAGAAAAAAGAGCATCTAAACACACAGAAAACCAAGACTATTTCCACGCACACAAAACACCACACAAGCAGTTAATGGAGAAAACACACCGAGACCATTTGGACATGCAGTTGGCGTCAGTGTACAACCACCACGAAGAGTTTTTAAAGGGGAGGACAGAAACCTGTCTGCAACAACTAACTCTTTCTCTCTCCGACCACTGTTCCGCCAGGAGGTTTGGAAAGGTGGAGTGTAGCGGGAAGGGCTGGGGTGAAGGGGTGGAATGTGGTGACATGGAAAAAAATGTGGTGGATTGGAAAGAAAAAATGAATTATTTTGATGTCCAACTAGATAAAAATTTGACTTTTTCATCGTCTTATAACCAATTAACATTGTCCTCAAGAAAAGACAAGGTCCCACGCCAGGAAACAACTTGTCCAGCCTGGAACACAGGCCTTCCTCCCACCACTACTTTAGATCCACAGCATCCTCTTAGAATCATCTATAGTGCCTCCAAGAAGCCCCTACACATATCTAAGAACTCCCTGAGTGAGTGCACCATTCTCTTTTAAATCGGAACTCACGACCGAAATTGTGTTTCGTTATTCAAGGTCTGACTTCAAAATTTGACGCGTGTTAGAGAGCATGTACCTGTTAATTAAGTTGATAATTGACGTACGTGGCTTGAAGGTGCTGCTGGTATGTGGGAATGAGTTATTGTGCTCTTCTAATGGAACACAGTTCCGAGAATTATACCCTTTTGATATGCGTGAATATTTTTTATTAATCGTGTGTTTGGTGGCGTGCAAACTGTTTAATATTAAATAAGGAATTAAATACTAAAGTTCCGCATGAGAGGCAGCCAGCTTGTGACCAAATACTCAAAAAAACAAATAAGAAGTCTGGAATTTTCAGGATAGAAACGTGAGCAAAATTATGAGAAAACACTAGCTATTAGAAAGCAAAAGAAATGGAAAAAGAAATCAATAATAAATGCAGAAAACATTAGCACGAACCGTAGCCGTAAATTAGCTTTTTAAATAATAAAAAGATAAAATTCTTAAAATAGCAGTATTTCCACTTATTTTGAGTGCGGAAAAATATATTATAAAAGAAATATTAAAAAATAACGTTAGGAGTGGGAGAGCGTTTCCGGATGTGGTTGGTTTTTGAGTGTTTTGTTCGATGGTCAGTGTAGACTGCCGTGAGAGTTAAAAATTCAATATTCAATAAAAATAAATATTTTTCAATATTTATTGAAAAATATTTAGACAAAAGCTTGAATTTTTGCATAAAATGCTTGTCGCACAAGCAGGCATGAAAAAATGTTCAAAGTCTGAGAGATATTCTGGAAAAGTTTGAAGTTCACAAATTATGAGTTTATTCAATTTTATTTTATTTTTGATACAAATGAATTTTTTCATTAAAATCTATTTTTCTTTCATTCAAGCTGGACACCACACTCAAACCACAAACAACGGATTCACAAGGAAACCCGATGGAGGATATTACACATCATGAGATTCTTCTAGGTAAAAGTTATAAATTACAAATTTTAAAAAAAGAAACTGCAAATTATTTTTTGATAAATTTGAAATACTTAAGAAACACGTGCAAAATAAACTAAAATTTGAAGACGTATCAAATATTTGAAATTCCTCGGAGAAAGCAGGCACATGGGAGAGGATTGCGCTCGAGGCGACAAGAATGACTGGAAAAAATTTTTGAACAGACTGCGCAGAATATAACCACGTGATTCAAAAAATATATGGAAAAACGAATGACTAAAAAGTGTATGAAACTCATGGTGCAGCTCTCACGCTTCAAAACTATTTACGGTTCACCGCGGCCCTGATCAAAATAAAAACGATTGACTTCCGGTTGCAGCATGAAAACACGGCGAAAGGCTCGAAGACGATGATCGACTCAAGTTTCTATTTAAGCTTTTGATGTTTTGCAATGAATCGAGATTTTGATGATTTATTTAATGCTTCTGTTCAAGGAAACCACTCAAACTGGATTCTTACTCAAAATAATTTTAACAAAAAAATAATCATTAATACCAACGGAAACTTTGATTAGTGGAAGAGACTGGAAAGAGATGTCAGAAGGCAGTTGACAGTGCGAATGTAAACCCGGTGACGCGTAGGTGAACGTCTTACCGGCTCTGCAAGCGCAAGGCTACTGACCAGTCTTATGATGGAGACTTGATGGGAAGTGTGTGCTGAAAGTTAATTATTCACGAATTAATTTATAGTTTCAAATCAGTTATTTACTTTAAATTAGAAGTATATAAGAAAAGTAAAAATAGAAACTGATTGTCATTAAAAATATTGAGGTTTGCTGTCTGGAGTTGCTGTGGGAAGGAGAGGCCTGAGAGGAACAAATGAAGAATTCTGTGTGAAGTGGTATCAACTACCCAATTTTCCGTCCACGCTGACCACTCAGGCGCATTATGTTAATGGTGCACGTCCAACAGACTTATCGATTTACATATAAGAACTTTTTACTCAATTCTATCTACAAACGTTGGTGTGAAAATGGAAAACTTTGGCGAGCTTGTTTCAACGGTACAAAAAAAGCTCATGAAATTTGTGAATTTTGAAAAGGCAAAATAACAACGCGTGTCTGCTGCAGTTTTAAAATTCAGCGCTACAAAACTAGTCTTATGTAGACGCGACGAGGCATACAAGGTTTTAAAAAAATTGAGAAGTGCTATTATGGGAATAAACGAAAAAGCCACGTACCAGAATTTGGGAGAGCTCTGTAAAATGGAGCAGGAGCAAGGAAAAGAGAGACAGCGAAAGAAGGCAACGACGAAAACGGAGAAATGGCGAGAAGATAATGCATACATATATTTAACTAAACTTTACTAAACATCTTTCAAATAATGCGACCAACGTATAGTCGTATCACCAATCACCAACGGCTTTGGGATCACGTGTGAAGGAAAGCCCCTCTCATTGGACCACACGACTAGCTTCGACCTTTAAAAGAGGGACATGGTTCAGTAGGTTAGGTGATGTTGTGTGCTGCGTGTGTCTGTGTGCGTGTTTTAGTGTGCTTTTGTGTGTGTCGAATGTGTGTGTATGTGCTTGAGATATGTACAAACTGAGTGTGGTTTCTTTTATTTGCATGCATACATGTGGCGTTTTGTGCGTGTATAAGTTTTTGTGAGTTCGTGTTTTTTTGAATGTGTTATTGTGTGTATGTATGTTTATATTTATCTGTGTGTTTATGTGTGTGTGTGTATTTATGTATCTGATGATATGTATTTGTGTCTGCTTTATTTGTGTTTTTTTCTTCAACTCTGGGTATTTTTGAATTCTTGTACATTTTTGCAATACGTTCAAAATGCATTTTTTTATAGAAGTGAACAAATTGTTTCGAAGTATCAGTTCTTTTGGCAACCGTCCTTCTGGTTATGTGTATGTGTGATTATGTGGGTGAGTCTGTGTGTGTTTGTTTGTGTGTGTGTGTGTGTGTGTGTGTGTGTGTGTGTGTGTGTGTGTGTTTGTGTGTGAGTGTGTGTGTGTGTGTGTGTGTGTGTGTGAGTGAGTGTGTGTGTGTGTGTGTGTGTGTGTGTGTGTGTGTGTGTGTGTGTGTGTGTGTGTGTGTGTGTGTGTGTATGTGTGTGTGTGTATGTGTTTGTGTGTATGTATGTGTGTGTGTGTGCGTGTGTGTGTGTGCGTGCGTGTGTGTGTGTGTGTGTGTGTGTTTGTGTGTGTGTGTGTGCTTGTGCGTGTGTGTATGCTTGTGCGTGTGTGTGTGTGTGTACAAAGAGTCATCATGGGTTTACGCCATTATACAATGACCGTCCTTCCTTTTAGGCGTGCATTGTTCGCGTTCACATTTAAACTTGGTTATTTTATTTTTATCTTGTGTTTGTATTTTGTCCGAAATCGCTTACCGCAAAAGTAGATTAGTTTAGATTATAAAAAATAACTTAATTTTTATCTAGAATTATGGCTAGTTACAGTGGTTGTAATCTATGTGGTCAGCGCGTGAGTAGCCTAGGCTGTAAGTCCTGAGTTCAAATTTGAATTAGAAGTGATCTGAACTCTGGTTTGGTCGCCTAATTTATTTTATTAGTTCTCTTTTCAACTGCATTTGTCAATATTGTTTAAAAAAGGTATTAATTATCCAAAGTATAATTATTCAGTTCGGTAGTGTTAAACAAAGGAGCATGCTACTGACACCCTATAATTACCCCACAAGCTGGCTGCCTCTCATGCGAAACTTTAGTATTTAATTCCTTATTTAATATTAAACAGTTTGCACGCCACCAAACACACGATTAATAAAAAATATTCACGCATATCAAAAGGGTATAATTCTCGGAACTGTGTTCCATTAGAAGAGCACAATAACTCATTCCCACATACCAGCAGCACCTTCAAGCCACGTACATCAATTATCAACTTAATTTACAGGTACATGCTTCTGCATTATCCAACACACATGTCCGAGCTTCGCACATCGAAACAGATGCACACTGATAGACACCCTCACACGCAGATATAATCTCAGTGGTGGATGCATAACTTTCCATGTTGCCTATTATTCCATCCCTAAAAAATTATAATAATTCTGAGCCTTGTTTTTTGCAGACGATATTTATTTTCAAATTCTAAAAATCTTTCAATTAATTATTTAGTGCTTTTGTGGTATCATTGAAAAATTATTTTATCAACTTTTGCGGTGTTTTCTGAGAAAGTTGGGGAGCCTTGTTCAGGCTCAGGTTAGATAAGGATTTTCAGCAAGAAAATACATAAATACACGCTCAAATCTTCTCATTTTTACTTCTTGCCTCAAAAACGATATAGAATGAGAATAGTTTTTTCAAGTCGAATGTGGAAATGCAGTTCTAAACGTATCGAAAATTCTTTTTATAATTT
>OX387254.1:3874480-3901980 GCA_947562095.1 Branchellion lobata
CAACTCTGCTGGTCGCCATCCCCAAGTTGTGCCCCCAAGGGCACGGAGAATATTCGTCCTCTTGGTCATAGCCTGGCATACCTTTTTAGCGTGCTCGCTGAAAGTGAGCTGTCGGTCGTATTGGACGCCTAAAAAGGTAGGAGCCGCGTTGAAGGAAAGGGGTAAACCTCTGATTGTAATATGCGGCTGCCATGACGCTTCAGCTGTGCATAGGCTGAAGAAAGAGACCTCACACTTGTTTGTATTAAGTGTGAGACGGGCATCATCACTCCACTTCACTACCTTGTCAACTTCTTTTTGGAGCTTCTTTGTCATATCTATTTTACTTCTTCCGCTGCATGCAATCGCCAGGTCATCGGCATAGGCACTCACGATGGTTGTATCTTCAAATTGCATGAGGAGATCATTAATATATATGACGAAGAGCAAGGGGGACAAAACTGATCCTTGTGGGAGACCTTCCTTGAAAGTTCTCGATCGCCCAACCTTGGCATTGACCCTGACGCGGGCTTGTCGGTTCGTCAGCCACGAACTGATCCACACCAGGAAGCGAGCCGGGATACCTAGAAGGTGCATCTTTTGCAGCAGACCTGTTCTCCAGACCCTATCATAGGCTTTGCTGAAGTCGAACAGGGTCATTCCTGTCCGTAGCCTCTCCGACGACTGGAATCCGTCAGAGATGTGTTGTGATAGGCGGAGGCATTGGTCCACTGTGCTTCGACCCTTCCGGAACCCGGCTTGCCATGGACTCAGCAAGGAATGCTCTTCAAGCCACCATGAGAGACGATTTACGATCATTCTTTCAAGTAGCTTGCAGATTGTTGATGTGAGGGCAATGGGCCGGTAACTGTCTACCGACTGTGGGTCCTTATCTTTTTTGAGAAACGGGATGATGACCGCATCCCGCCAAGACTGAGGGCACCAGCCTTCGAGCCAACTGTGGTTAAGAATTTTGAGTAGTTCTACCTCCACGTCGGCTGGAAGGTGCTTGAGAAGGTCTGGTGCTATTTCATCTGGACCCGCCGCTTTTCCCACTTTGATCTGTTTAAAGGCACTCTGGAGCTCGTCCTGGTGGAAAGCCTGTTCTGGGGTACGTCTAGGGCATCTCAACAGGGATTGCATATCCTGTCGATGTTGCTTGACTGCCAGTCTGCTCACTCGGTCGCTAGTCCTGCTACTAACGTTGGCATATTCTTGTATAAAAGCGTTCGCTTTGGCCTGATCACGGTGGTACAGTCGGCCTTTATATTGCAAAGCCTTTCCTGTTGGCTGTTGCTCTTTATTCTTGAGGCCCCGAACTGTCCGCCACGCTAACCTCGCGTCTTTTCCCGCTTTTATCTTTTCAAAGTGGTTGCGCCAGGACATGCGCTTTGCTTCTTCCACCTTTTCTGCCACTTCTTTGGATTTCTGCAGCCATGCTGTGCGGTTCAAAGCCAGGTTGCGACGAAGTCGGTTGCGCTCTTTCATGAGACACTTGATTTCGTCGTTCATGTAAGGAGTTTCATTTGTCCTGAGAACTCTGAGCGGTATGGTCATTGAGGCTGCTTTTTTCAAAGCTTCTGTGAAGATGAAGAGCTTCTTCGAGGGAACCTCTTCAGCAGCCAGCTCAGTGAGGGACTCCATGACAATTTCTTGGAACCTGGCCCAGTTAGCTTTGTGGTAGTTTGGACGAGTTTTAGTCTTTTGGTTTTCATAACCAACTCCCTGGTTCCACTTTATCAGCACCGGGAAGTGATCAGAGTTTAGCTCGTTCAGAACTGACCAATCAAAATTATTTGCCGCATCAGCACCTACCAGGGTGATATCCGGGGAGCTGAAGCCTGGACCTTGGTTGTTGCGAGAAGCTCGAGTGGGCGTGCCATCGTTGAGGACCAGCTTGAAGTTGTCTTCCGCCCATTGTAACAGTGTTGTTCCACGTTCGTCGGACCGTGCAACATCATCCCAGACGCGATGATGTGCATTGAAATCACCGCAGATCAAACCCTGAGCCGACGGTAGACTGGCAACGAGTTTTGAAAAGTCCCTCGTGTGTGTTGAGCTCTCCGGTGGGATATAGACGTTTGTGATGGAGATGGAACGTCTACTCGAGGTTGGTAGAAGTATGCACTGCTGTTCTAAGGGGATTACTGCGGGGCACTGGGGCACCGAGTATTGAAGGCCTTTTTTGATGTAAGTGATGAGGCCTCCACCTCTTCTTGTGTGAGTTCCGCTACCCTTCCTGTCCGTTCTGATAGCATCAAAACCTTCCAGTAGAGGGGTAGGGTCCTCCAAACCAAGCTTGGTTTCTTGTAGCAGAATGATGTCCACTGCGTACTTCTTTATGACCACTCGGAGTTCGGGGATCTTCGTTGCCAGGTAATCGCAATTCCATTGCATTACGGTCAGCCTTTTAAGGGTGTTTCGGGGCTTCTGTGGTGCTCCGTTCGACTGTTGGGTTGTCCCACTGTTAGGGGCGGAAATACAGGTCTGGCAGGTCCAGCTGTGGGTGCTTCGAAGATGCTCCAAGGCAGGCCTTGTTTGTGGAGCACATTTGAGGTGGAATCCTCTTTTGCATTCGGAGCACTCAAGTGAGGCCCTGTAGTTAGCCAGTCGGCCACGACATGCTGGGCACATTGTATTTTTTGGTTTCTTCTTGTTGGATATGTGGTTATTATTATTATTGTTATTATTATTATTATTATTATTATTATTATTATTATTATTATTATTATTATTATTATTATTATTATTATTGGTTGTGGGTTTGCCATTAGTGTTGTTGGAGGCTAAGTTGTTATGGTTACAGACGTGACAGCACCAATTTACGTGTGGTGCATAGCGGGAGACATTAGCACATTTCCTGTGGGAGATGCCACCGCAACTATGAAACCTGATGGCAATGCTGTTTAGTCTCATTTTCGTATTGCAGACACAGCATTGTTTATTTGTTCCCATCGCCTGCGTGATTGTTGTGGTTGAAGTCGCGAGTCCAGCGCAGGGCCTGCAGATGAAGCCTTGAGTTCTCTTTTTGTTTCGAGTAAGGCCAGAGCAAGTCCTGTGGTATGGCTGGCTGCAGATTGAACAGGTGATGGGGGTGATGTCACGTCTGATTGTCTTAGTGCATCCCCGGCACACTGGCCCGGGATTTACCTCGACGTCGCCCGCCTTCAAGAGGAGAGACCGGAGGTACAGGGCGGGATGTGCACCTTCGGCTATTGAAAAATGGGAGGTGGGAATGGAGTGGGTTTGTAGTTTGCGCCTTCCACAGCGCAGCTTGGTCGATGGGTTGGTTGGGTTCGAATGTCGCCACTTGGCGGCATCTCATTGGATACCACGTGAAGGTCCCAACTCTTATCCAACTGTTGTTGTTGTTGAGGGTGATCTTGTTGTTGTTGTTAAGGGTGATGTTGTTGTTGAAGGTGATGGTGTTATTGTTGTTGAGAGGGATTTTGTTGTTGTTGAGGGTGATGTTGTTGTTGTTGTTGAGAGTGATGGTGTTGCTGTTGTTGAGGGTGATGGTGTTGCTGTTGTTGAGGGTGATGGTGTTGAAGGTGATGTTGAGAGTGTTGTTGTTGAGAATGTTTTTGACGGTGTTATTGATGTTTCTGTTGTTCTTGTTGATGGTGTTGGTAGTGGGATGGTGATGTTGGTGGTGTTGCTGCTGTTGTTGGTGGTGGTGTCGGTTGATGTGGTTGTGATGGTGGGGTGAAAAGGCTGTTAATGGTGAATGATATGTATTCACGAATACCATTGTGGCTCTTCGTTCTGAGAAGCTTCTAGGCCACTCCAATGGTTGCATTGTAGGGGCTGTGTTGATTTACGAGGTGATAACTAAGACATGACCATCACCATGACGACCAGTTGAGTGGAAACAACCCATTCTTGCATGGAGACAGCTCTGATGACAGTGCCAGGAGCAAGGTTCCTTCTTAGTCGTAGCCTCTCTTTTTTTTGAATAATATTATCTTTCTTTGGAGTACGTTTTTCTTTATTTTTCCATCCTCACATGGTCACGCGGCACGATGATTAATTTTGAAAATACAATTTTTTTAAATTATATTGAAAAACAATTTTTCAATCAGGTTGATCGCTTTTGTCAAAAACTCGACCAGGTGCGTTGGAATTCAACATGGATGGGTGGAGGGAAGAAATGACGAGGATGATATAATTAGATATAGAGTATTTAATGATATAAAGTCGTAATAATTAAGATTAAACACATTTCAATAATAGTAAGTACTCCGATTTTTTTAATGAAACAATATATAAGTATAAGATAATACAAGTGATGGATGGCTTGCACCGACAACACTGATGTTCTCCAGATCATCAAGGGAGACATGCGTTACGTGCACATGGAGTTGGACGACCCGGCTGGCAACTCCTACGTGCAGGTGCCCGGGTGGGTGCATGGAGGGTGCATGGTGTTTGCATGGTGTTTGCATGGTGTTTGCATGGTGTTTGCATGGTGTTTGCATGGTGTTTGCATGGTGTTTGCGTGGTGGGTGCATGAATTGGTGCATGCATGGATGCATGGAGAGTGCATGGATGCATACACGGAGGGTGCATGGGTGGATGCGTGATGGGTCGGGTGAGTTGGTGGGTCGATGCATGGATGGGTAGGTAGGTGCATGGGCGGGTAGGTAGATGCATTGAACCACACATGCGGCCATGCTTTCAGTCATACATCTACCATCCATCCAACTTTCAAACTACATGTCCAGCCATAGATCCAACAACATCTGTCTTCAGAGCCTTAAGGCACCGCTGGAAGACCCACGTCTGGTTCACCACTACTACCAACGAAGCAAGGAACAGGACGATGAACTGGGAATCAACGACATGAAGACTGACAATTATTGATCTTATTATAATTTATTTTTATTTATTATTATTGTTATTATTATTATTATTATTATTATTATTATTATTATTATTATTATTATTATTTATACATGGTTTTATCATTTTTTTATTCAATTATGTTTTTGATGATAACTTCTCTAGTATTTCAATATTTTTATTTTCCTTATTTCATTTTTTCGTCTTTTATTTCTCTAATAAATAATACTAAACAGATCGCGTTGCATTTTTATTAAATTCCTTCTACCAGGTGTTTCACCATTCATCCTTCAATCCGTCAATTTGTCTGCAAAGTAAATGCAACACTGCTTCTAAATCATATTTGTGTTAATAATAATAATAAGTTATTTTTTTAATTATTTTTATTTTTCTCATTATTATTATGAATAGTATTACTACTACTACTACGACTACTGCTACAACCACTACTACTACTATTATTATTATTATTGTTGTTGTTTTTGCTATTATTGTGATCGAGTCAACGACTCAACCACAATACTTGTTCAACTTGCACTGCGTGCCTCGTCACAAAGACACCGTTAATAGGCCATCTAATTGCTTACTGCACTCGCGTTCAATGACTCGACGAACCCTCTCATAAATAATGGCATCTCCGAGACTGCATTGTCAAAATTTCATTATTTTCGTTATTGTTTTTTTTATATTAATACAGCGATAGAATTATTGAAACACCAGCTTCATTATTGAGACTTCGTTAATAGCTTCCTTATTGTTTTCAAGACATCCACTCAGTTGTCGAGCTCGAGAAGTGATCGACTTAGTCGTAAAAGCCTCTTTGGCCACTCGAAGGATGCAAAGTTGGTGGCGACAGAGTCTTTGTGGGACTTTGTGCAGTCTTACGGAAGCTTCGCTTGTCTGTGGAGCTTTGATCGGTCCATGCAGTAGTGGTGGGAAGAAGGGAGGGGTTGTTGTAGTTACGGGTCGTAGATGTTGATGATAGCTTCGAAAACTTAAAAACCTGCCAGCGTTCGTACCACGTTCAACTTTTTGCTGTTTTCAAAGCCATCTTTTTTGCAGAAGTTGTTGCTTTTACTTTTTTTTTTCATAGTATTTATTGAAGCAAATTCAGACAAATGCTGAAAAGAGCACAAAACATGGCGAACAATCAAAATGAAAGAAAAGAAAGCAACAATAACCGAATGTCATGAGAACTAATCTATTTTAAGCAAATGAAAAAAAATTAAAATCAACAATAGCTGAAACTCATAAAAACTGTCAATTGTCTATTGCAAGAGATCAAAAACTGACTACAGAAACAAATTTATAAATCTCAAAATTGGGAATTGAATCATAGTTTATATTGAATAACTACTGAAGAATGTTTTAACAAATTAACCAAAAATAAAATTTTAAAAGGTTCTAAAAAATTCAAAAGCAGAATTGTCTATTAAATAAAATAAATGAGTAATAAGATTTGAGAATTGAATCATATCTTAAAACCACATAACATAACTATTGCAGAGTTATTTCAAGTTATTTCATCTTTTTTTTGTTTTCCTTTTCAGCCATTTTTCATATTCACAAGGAGGTTTGTCTAGATACCACAATTCCTTGCAATGCTTTCAAAACTCGCTCACTTTCTTGTTTTTCAAGTTGGCAAACGGTATTCTTGTAGCCGACTGGTCGACGATTTTACATCAATGTCTTTTTCTTCTTCAGCCATTTCTCTAATTCACAAGTCCGTCAAGATACCACAAATTTGTGAAATGCTTTTTAAAACTTGTTTACTTTCTTGTTGAGTAATTTGGCAAACAGTATTTATGTAGGCGTTGGTTGACGATTTCATTGCAATGTCTGTATTTCTAACGAGAAAATGGCTGATTCAGCAATCTCTTTAAAATCTTTTCAAAATCATCGTAATCGGCAAAAACTATAACTCTTAGGTAAATTAAATTATTTATAACGAATATTTGAATTATTAAATTTCAAATAGTTAATAAAAATAGTTTAAATAAGGAAAATTAAAGTAACGGCTATACACGCTTTCGCGAAACCGGAAAAAATAATGTTCATAATCTTATTTTTGCTTTTGCTGTTGTTGAAAGCTTTCACTTCAAATGTGCTTTTTGAGTAGAAAATTCAAGACGTTTTCAAGGAGTTAGCGAGAAAATGTACAGACATAGATTGCCTAAAAACTACTTAAGAATTTCGAACACTGCAGTTTTGAGTACACAAGTGCCAAGTCGCTACAGAACACCCAACACTCTTGTCACAGCGAGACTGTAACATACTATCAAGCAACAGAAATTGATATACATAAGCATTCTATTACCACATTAAATCTGTCTTGCCGTGAACACTTAATTATTATTATGCCCTGTAGTACCTTATAATAATTATACACTGCGGGTTTAAAGCTAAATAGATTCCTCAACTGAACCACACAGCTCCTGTGATGCAATAAACAAGCTTCGTTTTCGAACTCCCGCCAAGAACTGCCTTCTCCAAGGCCGCCCTTCTCGACTACAGAGTTACAAAAATGTTGCAACGGTGTTAACAGAGAGTTACAACAAAAAACATTGTTACAGCAAAGTTACAGCAGCTAACAGTGTTACTACGTTTCCCTCGTTAGCAAGATTTGCATGCTTCTCGTAAGGCTGTAAATGTTGTAGTTGTGTTGTTGTTTGTGTAGCTTCTTTTGATGATGTTATTTAAGACAGTTTCTTGTTAAATTTGTTTTTTTAGTATTTTAATCTTTAAAATCAAATTTGTTTTTAATTTTTTATTTTGAGAAAGTCACTAAAAATGACAGTTATTTTAAAATGGTTATTGTTTTTTCAAATTATATTTCAACTCAAATATTTCTTCATAGTAACAGCACTTCCATGTTATTACCATACATATATATCAATGTTTCTCAGAAATGTTATCTATATATGCACACGCGTATGAGCCAATAATGCTTCTCCGAGGGCTTCTAGTTCTGTTATACATGATACTGATACAGGATGGCTTATAAGGGACAAAGCTGGCATGGGCAACTTGGTGACAGAACGAAGGAGATGCGCCAATCTTTGGGTGGTTTACTCTGTTTGACTTTGTAGAGTAGAGAAGAAGAAGTTAACTTTGTAAAGTGGATTGGAGGAGAGTACAGTAGAGTGGGAATATACGGTATTGGAGTGGAGTGGAATATACAGTGTTGGAGTTTGGTAAAAATAAAAAGTCATCGTCAAGTAGACTAGGAACGATCTTATGAAACAGTAGTTTAAACAACTGTTTTCAAGTTTTGAAAGTTGAAGCAGGTTTGCGAGGCTTTTGGCACGGCTATTGTGTGTAAGTTCCACAAAAGGGTATTCCAGAGTTAAGTTCAACTATTTGATGAAATTTTATGTTTTTACATAAAATAAAATAAAATACTATTTATTTATTTTCCAAAAACACTTTTAAAGCTCATGGCGATGATGGGAATGCTGATGAAGAAGACGACGACGATGGTGATGATGGCGGCGTTGATAACGATGATGACAAGTCTGGTTGTCTCATCACCTCTTTCGGCAGGTCGTTAAATCTTTGGAGTTTGTATATTGATAGGAGGCAGAAGATTTATGGCATCAGACTCAACAGTTTTACATTAAACGTTCTCAATAATTCACTCTGGCACGTAATTGAAGGCACACTCCAAAATTTGTGTCAATCAAGCTCTTCTATACTTTGATGGTGTTTTCCTCTATCGACCTTCGAGAATTAATTAAGCGTAAATCAAAGGCCACAAAAAAAGGAAAAAAAAGAAGTAGAAAAAGGAATAAATATTTTTTAGAAGTTTATTTTCAACTTAACTTTGTTGAAAAAGAGTTTTAAAAGTGAAATAAAAATTAAGTTATTGTTGAAATGAAGAAGATGGTGGTGTTGTGGAGAAACAATCCATGAAGATGAAGCATTGAGGGATGCAGTACAATTAGACGGCCAAGTATGTTAAGTAGAAGCACACTCGAACTAGCAGACCAACACGCTTTAATCACCTTGTTTGCCTGCTTGTTTGTGTTTGTTTGTTTGTGTTGTTTGCAGTGTTTGTTTGCTCATTTTATTTTTTTATTTTTTTATGTATGTTTTTTGCAAATGTGTTTTTAAGCATTTTTCCGGCAATGATTTTATAATGACTTTATCATAGGTTTCTATCCCTTCAAATTTTAAAGTTCGCAATTAAAATAGTTATAAAAAAATTGCAACTTTTATACGAATATTCATAAGCACATTCGAGGACTTCAATAATTGTAAGTTTTAACTAAATTTTTTAAACGATTTACTTTGATTTATTTCTATTCAATTAATCCATTTGCATTTCACCAATGTACCAACTTGACTTTCTATGGAGTCGTTATAGAATGAAATCGATTCGACGTGAAACCAACAAAAAGAAGAATAATAATAAAACTAAGCTAATGAAAATGAAAAAAATTTGAAAAAAAACTCTTAAAAGGAAATTAATGGAACTGAAAAAAACGAAAAAAATTTAAAATTCAAAAACAAATAGAATAAAGTCAAGGAATGCATATGAACGAGGGTAAATTGAAACAAGGCCATTTCTTTGCCTCGAGTGCATTGAACTTTGTATTCGGCTCTTCCATGAATTTCACACCACGAGTGTGGAGGGTGTATCTACTGGCCCGTCTTAAAGTATTCCCAGTATGGAGCGATGTCAGCTTCCAGCTAGCTCATAAATATCCCGAGTTGATGCGAGAATGTGCGCTGCGTGAATTTAATGGTGTTGTCGTTTGGGCAATCTTTTGTGTATGGCTTGAAAAATAGTTAATAAATGATGGAAGGATGGAAAATCTTGTGACTCGAAGTCGAAATCAAAAATAACCGGTAAACGGACATACACACAAGTTAACTCATATTAATACAAAGAAACAAAAAAAAACAATCAAACATACAAAAAAACAAACATATAAACAAACAAACCTACATAAAATACAATATACAAAGATATACATACCTACAGGACCACCCATCCGACGAGAATCGTGCTTTCTTAGCGTTGACTATGGTTCGTGTGTACTGGCCCTAGAAAGGTGAAAAAATAAGAACAATAATAACAATAATAAGAATAATTAATCAAATTATATAAATAATTGAAACATAGAATAAAAAACATGAAAACACTGAAATAAATAAAGGAACAAAGAAACAACAAAATTAATGTTGAAAGTTAGAAAAAAAAACACTTGTGGAACTAACACTTGTAAGAACATTAACAACAAAGACAAACTATCTATGAAAACGGCAGTAACAACAGTAACAACAATAACAACAGTAACAACAATAACAACAGTAACAACAATAACAACAGTAACAACAATAACAACAGTAACAACAATAACAACAGTAACAACAATAACAACAGTAACAACAATAACAACAGTAACAACAATAACAACAGTAACAACAATAACAACAGCAACAACAATAACAACAGTAACAACAATAAAAACAGTAACAACAATAACAACAGTAACAACAATAACAACAGTAACAACAATAACAACAGTAACAACAATAACAACAGCGTCAACAACAATTTTTAAAATAAATAACACCTTTAAAGCAACGACCTACATGCTTGATGAATCTCAAATGAAATCATCAATCACCACAAAATGACCCTCTTCCATTCTGTCAGGTGGTTCTTTCACAGCCAATCACAGTCGTGCAGGGCGTTTAATTGGACCGGATGTGGTGGTAACAGCAACAACTTCCGGTCGCGAGGAGAGTGTTACGAGAATTGTGGACTTTCTGACCGCACTCGCCAAAATCATCATCATTACCGTTTTTTTGCGTCTCCTTTCACTCGTTCTCCTCCTCCTCATCATCATTATCGCTTCCGTCAGCGTCGTCGACGTTATCTTCCTAATTATTTGTTGCATCAGTCGCAACACTACCAACAGCAACAACATCAACTGCAGCAGCAGCCGCAACAAGGACAATCACTACAACATTCTGTCGCAGCTCTCCAACAAAAAGTTCCTCTCTTGCAGCCTCAGTTGTGCTTGTGCGTACACACGCAACCACTGTTGCTGCAGTTGCTTCTCATGCAGCAACCACTGCAACAACAGATACAACAAAATATACAACAGCTGCAACAACAACTAACCCTGTTGCAAAATTTTCAACAACCTTCACACCAAGCCGCTCACAAGAAACCGCCCTTGCAGCTTCCACAGTTTGAAAACACACGTCAGTCTTTTCATTCTGCCTCTGATTTTTCCAATTTTCCCAAAGATCACCACATAAGCAACAAGAAGTACTCCAAGAGTTCCCATTATAATAACCCAGAAAAAGATGGAAGCCAGAAAAGATTGGAAAAAGATAAAAAAATAATTTATGAACCGAGCGACTACGCCAGCAACTACCAACAGCCACACCACACCAGCCCCCTATACAACTCCATTGATGACTACAACTACAACGATTATAATAACATCGACTACAACAACTACAACCCCGACAACATCAACAACCACAACAACAACAAAGGATCTTATGGACAAAAGATGTACGAACCAGCGGCCCTGCAAAACATGGACGAGTTCAGACAGAGAGCCACAACCAAGCATCCATCCACACATACACACACATACACCAAAACTGCCAGAACCAACAACTATCACAATGAGGCGAACAACTATCCAGTTCCTTCCGATGACCATCACAACGACAAAATCCACAACTACCACGACAACAATGAACCCACTTCAAACAACTATCAACTGCCTAGAAAGAACCATCAAGATAATCAATATCAACACAGTAACAACAACCACAACCACAACCACCACAACAACCACCCCAACCACAATCATCATACCAACCATCCAAGCAACCACAACAGCAACCGCCATAGCAACAGCAATGACCACAGCAACGAGCGACAGCAGACGTTCAAAGACAGCGGTGCTACAGAGGTGCTGGCTCGATTGCCCAATGAGAACTTCTTCCTGCAGGAGAAAAAGTCTGACGTCATCACACGCATCAGAAGAAGTGGGTGGACGAGTGGTTGAGAGCATGGGCTGGCAATTAAATATAATTTTTTATTTGGAATTTCAGTTTTTGAGAATATATTTTTAAAGTATATTTTTCAACAAAGTTCAATTAAAAATCTGTTCAAAAATGAAAAAAACTTGTTGATGTAACTGAAGCTTATTCATTCACCCTAATCTTCATCCTCTCTTTCCACTCTGCAGAGATGTGCCAAAAAAACCACTTCCATGGGCCATGTGAGCAGAAAGTAGAGAGATGGGCGTACGACCGGAAAAAGAGATCTTGCGTGACGTTTCAATATGGCGGCTGTATGGGCAATGAAAACAACTTCCGGAGCAGGAAGGCTTGCGAGGAGTACTGTGGGAGCTTGAAGAATTTTTGAAAGAACTCTTTGTTTATGTTGTTGTTGTTTATGTTGTTGTTTAATGTTGTTGTTGTATTAAATGTTATATCATGAATTGGATGGTGTCCATGCTGATTGGATGTTTTTTTACGTGCAAACTTTGTTGTTGATCGTTTTCTTTCAGACCACGTGGCCTTTTTTCACACTTTAATGCAACATAAAATACGCGCTACATAAAGGTAATATAAATACATGCTGTTCACTCACCTACATCTTAACTACGTCGTTATTTCGCCAAAATTCGTCGGTTATTTTTAAAAGTGGATTGAGATTTGTACGAGCAGTCACACCACCACAGTACATATCATTGACAATTCGCGCTGTCTTGATGGCTGAGCAACGTATTCATACTTCGACGTTTATGACTTTGAAATCACGACTTCATCTTCGTCTCAGGTATTAAGCTTGTAATTCCCACTAGTATTACAGACGCCATTAATCAACTTTCATGTTTGATTTATTATTAAAAATATTCACTAAAGCTCTTATCAAATCGAGTATTTCCAACTATAATTTGCAATTTCGGACTGAATTTTGAAACGGTTTGCATGTGTATTGAGAGTGTTGAATGTGTTTGGGACTTCGTTTTAACCTTTTATAACTCAACCTCTCACGAGTGGCAGCACTTGAGGTAGCTTCAAAGCCATAAAGTTTACAGCGCTTGAAGCCTTCGAAGCATTTGATTGACCTGAAAGCTTTATTGTCTCGCGTTGGCACGGCTTCTTCAGCTTGCATACCTCCCAACGACTTCAAACTCGCGTGAGGTTGTGCCATCTTCAATTTTTGTTCTTTTTCACATTTACTGCTGTTTCTTTTTTCTATTTCATCAATCAAATAATTTTTTTTCAATAAAAAAACAAAAATAAAGCCCGTTGCCATCAAGTCAGAAGAAAGATAGCAATATCACTATTATCATTGTCATTCAAAAAGTTGGAGAACAAAAAAACAAGGAAGTTTGAAACATTAAAGATAAGTTCCAAACACATGTTCTTTTCACCTCTGAAAGCATAGTGGAGTATTCCCTGCATGAGCCTCCCACCTTGATACTTCCCACACGAGGAAGCCTGCGAAACGCTCTCCTCTCTTCCTTCCTCAGTATGCATTTTTGTGAATCGGTTTAAGTTATTTTTTGCACTTGAAAAAAAAAAGTACCTAAGAGATCGAATCATGAACGTACTTATTTTTAAATACCTGTCACAAATTGCCATCTAATCTTATCTAATTTAATTTAATTTAATCTAATCTAATCATTTATATAGCGCTGATTCACACTGTCCAAGAGCGCCATCCATCCAATTTACCACAGTAGTGACAAACAAAAAAAACGTATCCACAGAAAAGTTTCAAACAGGTTTTTGATATGATTGAGTTGGTGGTAAAACGAAAAAGGTTAAAAACAGAAAAACATTGAAGCAAAAATTATATATTTCAGTGCATCTTCAAATTTTTCATTTTCAGTTTTCTGAAGGATTGACTCCACAATGGTCACCGAGTTCAACCGTTCATAAAATCTCTGCCACTGTGTCTCAGTTTCACCTCCTTGTCCATCAGGCTCCTGAGACTTCTCAAGTTTCGAGTCAACTTTATGGTCGTCCACACGCCCAGCCTCAAGTCCTGTCCGCAGTGGTTGGAAGAGAATGGGTGTTGTTGGAAAAGAAGAAATGTTGTTTTGAAGGAATGAAATAAAAAAACCAGTTTATATTTTTATTTGCCTTTTCCATGTCTTTCATTTCAATTCTGAACTTTCTTATCACAACATCTCCACTATTTCTTTTAACGCACTCAACCACCCACCTGCCCACTCACCTTGATTTCAGCAAAATCGAGAGCGAGAAGATTTTCTCCATTGATCTGTCTCTCCCTGAAGGTGCTGACGCACTCCTTCAAGTTGTGCAGCACCAGCCACTTGAGGACCTGCAGTGCGAGGCGGCCGCAGTAGTCCCAGAAGTGGTAGTATGAGATCGACATCCTCAAGCTTTTGAGAACAGTCTACTCAGTCTACTGAGAACAGTCTACTTAGTCTAATTACAAAAAACTACCCATTCTAATGAGAAAATGGGAAAAAAATTTCACTATGAGGCAAACTTCACTATGAAAAAATGTCATTATGGTACCAGCAACAAAAAAAACACCTGAGTAACACTCCACGTCCCAGCCCTTGAGACGCAGCTGTAGATGACAGTTTCCTTCAAGGGTTCCTTCTCTTGCAACACCACCACACCCTCCTTGCTGCTCTGTTGCGTGTGGCATACTGTATGAGCATTCTTGGTGGTGGTGGTGAAAATGGTGGTTTAAGCATGATGGTTGTGCTATGGCTAGGCTGGTGATGGCATGGTTGGACTGGTGATGGCATGGTTGGGCTGTTGGTGGCATGGTTGGACTGGTTGTGGCATGGTTGGACTGGTTGTGGCATGGTTGGACTGGTGGTGGCATGGTTGGACTGGTGGTGGCATGGTTGGGCTGGTTGTGGCATGATTGGACTGGTTGTGGCATGGTTGGACTGGTGGTGGCATGGTTGGACTGGTTGTGGCATGGTTGGACTGGTTGTGGTATGGCTAGGCTGGTGGTGGCATGGTTGGACTGGTGGCGGCATGGTTGGATTGGTTGTGGCATGGTTGGACTGGTTGTGGCATGGTTGGACTGGTTGTGGCATGATTGGCCTGGTAGCGGCATGATTGGACTGGTGGTGGCATGATTGGACTGGTGGTGGCATGGTTGGACTGGTTGTGGCATGGTTGGACTGGTGATGGCATGGTTGGACTGGTGATGGCATGGTTTGGCTGGTGGTGGCATGGTTGGACTGGTGGTGACATGGTTGGACTGGTGATGGCATGGTTGGATTGGTTGTGGCATGGTTGGACTGGTTGTGGCATGGTTGGACTGGTTGTGGCATGGTTGGACTGGTGGTGACATGGTTGGACTGGTGATGGCATGGTTGGATTGGTTGTGGCATGGTTGGGCTGGTTGTGGCATGATTGGACTGGTTGTGGCATGGTTGGACTGGTGGTGACATGGTTGGACTGGTGATGGCATGGTTGGATTGGTTGTGGCATGGTTGGACTGGTTGTGGCATGGTTGGACTGGTTGTGGCATGGTTGGACTGGTGGTGACATGGTTGGACTGGTGATGGCATGGTTGGATTGGTTGTGGCATGGTTGGGCTGGTTGTGGCATGATTGGACTGGTTGTGGCATGGTTGGACTGGTGGTGGCATGGTTGGACTGGTTGTGGCATGGTTGGACTGGTTGTGGTATGGCTAGGCTGGTGGTGGCATGGTTGGACTGGTGGCGGCATGGTTGGATTGGTTGTGGCATGGTTGGACTGGTTGTGGCATGGTTGGACTGGTTGTGGCATGATTGGCCTGGTAGCGGCATGATTGGACTGGTGGTGGCATGATTGGACTGGTGGTGGCATGGTTGGACTGGTTGTGGCATGGTTGGACTGGTGATGGCATGGTTGGACTGGTGATGGCATGGTTTGGCTGGTGGTGGCATGGTTGGACTGGTGGTGACATGGTTGGACTGGTGATGGCATGGTTGGATTGGTTGTGGCATGGTTGGACTGGTTGTGGCATGGTTGGACTGGTTGTGGCATGGTTGGACTGGTGGTGGCATGGTTGGACTGGTGGTGGCATGGTTGGACTGGTTGTGGCATGGTTGGACTGGTGGTGGCATGGTTGGACTGGTTGTGGCATGGTTGGACTGGTTGTGGCATAATCGGACTGGTGGTGGCATGGTTGGACTGGTGGTGGCGTTGCAGAGTAGTGACGTAGCTTATGATTACAATATACATTGAGACAGTGTTTGGTTAAAAGGCGGGGATTAAAAACTACATACCACCACTGAAGTACTGTGAGAATCACCAACCTTAATGACGGCGCCATGGAGAGGAATGCGGACTTGACCGTCTTTGAGGGACATCTTCGACACGCCACTGAAGTCCTTCCATGGCAGTTTCATATTCTTGGGGTACTTGAAGAAGAGATTCTTCCTTGGAGGAGGGATAGGGTTTTTTATTGTGGGCTTTGCTAACGACCGTCGTACTGCTTGCGATGCTGGACATGGTTGTAGTGAGGAAGGGTGGGAATGAGGATGTGAAAGATGTTTGGGATGGAAACGAGAACGACCATTTGGACGAGGCTTCGATGATTTCTTCAGGTGAGGTCGTGATAAAGAGTGTTGATGGTTTGAATATGGATTTGGATGGATATTAGGTGGGTGGTTTAAATGAGGGTGTATGAGGACTTTTGGATGAAGAGTTGATGGGTGGGTCAGTTGTGGTTGTGAAGAAGAGTGTGAAGAAGATAAAGAAGACTGTTGATGAGGTTGTGAAGAGGGGTGTGAGTGAAGATGTGATAGCTGATTCAGGTGAGGTTGGGATAGCTGATTCAGGTGAGGTTGGGATAGCTGATTCAGGTGAGGTTGGGATAGCTGATTCAGGTGAGGTTGGGATAGCTGATTCAGGTGAGGTTGGGATAGCTGATTCAGGTGAGGTTGGGATAGCTGATTCAGGTGAGGTTGGGATAGCTGATTCAGGTGAAGTTGGGATAGCTGGTTTAGGTGAAGTTGGGATAGCTGATTCAGGTGAGGTTGGGATAGCTGGTTTAGGTGAGGTTGGGATAGCTGATTCAGGTGAGGTTGGGATAGCTGGTTTAGGTGAGGTTGGGAAAGTTGACTTAAGTGAGGTTGGGATACATGAGTTAGATGAGGCTGTGAAGGGGAATGGTGTGAGAGAGAGGATGGATAAGACTGCGATGGGTGGGTTGGATAAGGCTGGGATGGGCAGGCTGGATAAAGATGCGATGGATGGTTTGAATGAGGATAAGATGTGTATTGTGGCTGAAGGTGTGATGGGTGATTAGGATGAAGATGGGGTATGCAGTTAGGTTGAAGATGTTCTGTGGGTTGGAGTTGAGTTTGTGGTGGATGACGTGGTAAAGGATGTGGTGGAGGATCATGCAAGTGGTTGAACTGAAGCTGTGATGAAAGGTGGGGTGGATGATGCGATGGTGGAAGAAATTTAGGGTGTAAAGGAGGATGAGAATGAAATGAGGGAAGAGGTGTAAAATGTGACGAGGTATGGGATTGGGGATTGGATGAGAAATGTGATGGAGGGTTTGATGAGCGGTATGATGAAAGATCAGATGGATGTGAATGATGGCTGTGAGATCGACTGTCAGATTGGCTATTAGAAGGACTGTAAGATTGACTGTGAGATCGGCGGTGTGATGAAATGTGTGAATGGCTGTGTGGTTGGCTGTTTGCTCGACTGTGTGACGAAAGGTGTGGTTGGCTGTTTGCTCGACTGTGTGATGAAAGGTTTGGTTGGCTGTTTACTCGACTGTGTGACGAACGGAGATATAAATTTGAAGGTATTTGGTTTGAACTTGAATGTGGAGGTGCTAGCGTTTTGGAAGGAGAAAAGAGGATGAAATGAGAATATATTTTCTCGTTTGCTTTGACTTGCTCACTCGTGTTCGGGCACTGGCGAAATTTTTGGTTTATTGAAGATGTTACTCCGATTGATTTTTTCAGCGGCGAATTCAGTACGGTAGCTTTCTGTGCGGGTGAGTTGAAGGCCCAAGACTTGGTTATGTAGGGAGTTGTTGGATGAGACTTTTGAAAAGCTTCTTCTTGCTGTGCTGACCTTTGTTGCGGTGCCCTGTGTTGCATAGGCTTGTGCGACGTTTGTATGAGTGTTAAATTTGGTTTTGGTTGAAAAAGTGAGGTAAAGGCGGTTATAGCTTTTGGTGGAGATATTGAAGGTATTGTTGGTGCTTCTAATGGCCGTGAAGTTGATTGTGGCGTAGCTTTGCGTGAGTGTTTTGATGTTGACGATTTTTTTTTACTGAATAAAAATTTCCTTATGGAAAATTTTTTGAATAACTTTTTGAAAGTTTTTTGAGATTTTGTTTTCGTCTTGTTTTCCTTCAGTTGAACGCAGTTTTTAAAAAATGAAAGTTGTGTCTTTATTTGGTGTTTTTCTTTTTTGTATGTTTTTTGTACTTGTTGTGGTATAAATAATAGTTGTTGTTGAAGTTTTTGTTGTTGTTGTTGTTGTTGCTGTTGAAATTGTTTTCTTTTTAGATTTGTTTGTTGTTGTTGTTGTTGTTGTTGTTGTTGTTGTTGTTGTTGTTGTAGTTGTGGTTGTTGAAAATGTGGTTGTTGTAGTTGTGGTTTTTGTAGTTGTGGTTGTTGTAGTTGTGGTTGTTGTAGGAGCTGTTGAGATTTTTCTCGTTTTTGTAGTTGTTTTTGTTGTAAAAATGGTTGTGGTTGTTGCTGTAGAAGTTGTAATTTTTGTGGTTGTTGTTTTGAATGTTGGAATTGGAAAAATTGTTGTGGTTTTTGTTGTAAAAGTTTATATTGTTGTTGTAGTTGTTGTGGTTGATGTTGTAAAAATTGTTGTGGTTGATGTTGTAAAAATTGTTGTGGCTGTTGCTGTAGAAGTTGTAATGTTTGTGGTTGTTGTTGCTGTTGTTGCAGCAAGGCATTGAGGCCGGTCTGGTAAATGAACTGGTCCAAGCTGTTGTAGGTGTCAGAATTATCAGCCAATTCATCGGGATGAAGTTCATCATGGACGTTGTCCAGTGTTTGCAGGGGGTTTGAGTGTGCAGAAGGTTGTTGCAGTGGCTGGTCAACAGATAACTTCAACTTATCTTTGTTTTTTTCTTGTTCGTGATTTTTTTTGTTTGTGAGTAGCTCTTCATTTACGTCTCCTTTCTTTAATCCTTCTTTGTTGAGTTTTTTGTCAATATTTTTTGTCAAAATTTCAATTGACTTATTTTCCGCTCCATTCTTCATTGCTTCACTTATGATTTGGTCTTTTGACTCTTCAGTCAGTTCATTTTCACTCACTTTTTCTACCGCACAGTCTTTTATCCCTTTTCCCACCATTTTTTCAACCTTTTTTTTATTTTTCACCGTCTTTTCATTTTCTTTCTTCTCCCTCTTCTTTTCCTTCCTCTTTTTTTTCAAACAACTTTCTCCCCCTGCTTCAGTGCTCGCTGCAACCTCGTGCATCGCCTTGTCTCGTTTGCTGCTCTTTTTACTGTTACGTAAGAGGTTGAAATGTCATCGTGACATCCACTATGCTAGGCACGTTTATCTAATATGAGCTAAGTACTAGTAGTAAATTCACTATATGGGCGCTCGGCAGTTAAGCCATAACCCATCGACCACTCTCGCTATCCCTTTCCGGCTAGTCCGTACCGGGGGCGAGTAAGATCTCCTGATGGCGCACATGAGAGGCTCGAACGAGCACTTCAGCCCACCGCATGCCTCCTCGACACATTATTCTTTACTACATTTATTTATCAACCTCACCTAACAGGTAGTGACTGATCTAACCCATGGAAGTTTCCATTTTTTACTTAAACTAAGCTATTATCCTCTACCTAGCACTGTAACCACTACACCTGAAGCTATTTTTCCAATACATTTTCCTGAGCTAATCAGGAAATTTGTAAGGCGTCCTTCAGCACTATGTTCAAAGGCGCTCAACAATGAGTTTGTAACGACAAGGTTGGTCACGAAGGTGTTGCGGTGGTATCGCTTACCAAGTTTCGAAAGCATTCATTTAATCCAATCTAATCAAAACATTTGTAACGCGCCTTTTAACACTGTTCATGAAAGAAACCTTAATGTCTTTGTTTTTTTAGTCAGTTTTGCTCCTATTCCACATTTAGGTTTTTCACAACATAACAGTTTTGTTTAATTTTTCTTTGTTCTTCTGTTTTATTTTTTGACATTTTTTTGATAGTTCCTGTGACATGAAACATTTTTCATTAGTTATTTGATATGATTGTAAGTTATCTTTCAATTGCAGCTTTTAAAGCTCATCACCTTGACTCTCAGTTTACACCTCCATCCTTTGTAACATTGTTTTTTTCTTTTTTTTCTCTAACATCTGCGCCTGTGGCATGAAAATAAGCCTATTTCGCTGTAAAGCATGAACGAGTAGGCTCAGGTTTGAGTTTGGAAAGCGGCAACTCAAGTGAAAAACATACGCCGTCCTAGAGTGGCCTAGTCACCTAGCAGCCCACAGCGAAAAACTCTGTTTTCCTGGGAGCGCATTTGAAAATGCTAAAAAACGTTTCACAAATGTTTTGCTTAAAATTTTAGCTTAGTTTGACATTAATCCATGGCATGCAGCAACTTGAACTGCCTGGGCATGAAAAAAAGTGGCAAGTAGTAAGCAGTAACTACCTACGTTGGTTTATGGGGGAAGACGACCCAGAGAGCAGGCTTTTTGTCTTATTCCTCCAACTTTTGGGTTCCTTCCTCGGTTCCTCCAAACTAGGCACTCGTTTCTGAAAAATTCGTGGGAATGTTGGAAATAAAAGAACGTTACATTTATTAAAAGGGTTTTAATAGAAAAGTAAAATATACTGTGGTCAATTTTATTGTATTTTGTGTATAAGTTGCAAAGTACATTATATTTTGTGTACATGTTGCGAAGTACATTATATTTTGTGTACATGTTGCGAAGTACATTATATTTTGTGTACATGTTGCGAAGTACATTATATTTTGTGTACATGTTGCGAAGTACATTATATTTTGTGTACATGTTGCAAAATACATTTTATTCGTTGGAAAGCGATCTTTTTGGAGCAAGGGAATTTAAAAGACGAGGATGCTTGAGCGTGCCTTAGGTTATCGCTATTACAAAACTACTCAGAATGTATATTAACTATACTCCTTGATCGACAAGAATGATTCTCTAGCGAATGGTTTGAAAAAAGGTTTTGAGTTGGCTAGAATTATATAACGATTTTCTATATAAATTGAGAACATCCCCACATAATAAATGACTACACCAATCTAGCACTTAATTTACACTTCATCTTTTGCAAAATTTTGAATGATATATTTATGAATGAGTCATCTTTATAAATAGTGAATTTTTTGAAAACATATAATAAAGTTCTTTGAATAAATATTCTCAAGTTTTAAAGAAATGTAAGAGTTACGAATAAATATAAGAGAGTGTTGAATAAATATTTAAATAAATTTTAAATAAAGATTAACGAGTTTTAAATAAAATAAAAAAAAAGTTTTAAAGAAATATAGAACTTTTTTAAACTTCGTTTAATTTTTTTCACTTCATGAAACCTGCCTTGAACTTCTTGAAGCGGACATTCGACTGGTGCGGGGTCCCAATGTGCATTTCTGCACTCTGCCCTATCGTCATCGCCTCTATCACTCTCTCTGGTTGTTCTTTCTGTAGTGTTAGGGTCTATTACTCTGTGTGTGTGTGTGTGTGTGTGTGCGTGTGTGTGTGTGTGTGTGTGTGTGTGTGTAGGGGGGGGGGGGTTTAAACTAATTGAAAATTCTTTCAACACACTTATCACGGACATACTTCATCCATCTTTCCATTCAAAACCATCATTGCATCAACGATCATGGTTCTATTGATTTATAAAATTTACCTTAATTTGACTTTAAAAGCCTTCCAAGTACACCCCAAGTTTGTATTAATACAAAAGTGAAATACAAACAATACACCTATATTTTGCACTAGTTTGGAACATTTATAATACCAGGCTAATAGAGGCCCATAATTTCGTGTGTATAGCTAGCGTTATCTTCGAGCATAGTAGAAAATTCTCGAACTATTTATATTTTGAGTGAAAGTTCCAAAAACAAAAAAACTCTGTGTTGGAACTTCTCCAATCTGATAGCATCGTAACTTTAACCATCACATCGATCTAAGCTAATCTAATAAAATCATTGGTACAGCGCTGTTCCACACTGTTCCACACTGTTCAAGAACACCATTCTCTGTTCATGCTTACAACCTTCTTTGGCAAAAGAACTTTTTTGATAAGAGTCACAAGACCATTAAGCGAATCTCTAGATCTAGAGCTAAACACATTCTTCCATTCATTTTCGCTATTCTGTCTCTTGGGACATTTGTCTGGGTTGATGCCCGTTGGAGAAATCTGTCATTGCGTATTTTAGTCTGATTAAGTTTAAGATAACTAAATTGAAAAAGTTGAAATTTGATGTTTTTGATGAAAACATGGAAACATTAAATAGTAAAGTTTGAAAATTTAAAAAAAGAATACACAACCGTTTGCGGAGTGGTTCTCGTTTCACGAGTAATCTTCTCTTTTTTGCAATTTTTTCCATGAATTTTGTTGAAAAAATGATTGGTATCAGCTTTAGGAGAAAGATTGGCAAAAGAAGAAGAAGAAGAAGTAGAAGAAAAAGAAGAAGAAGAAGAAGAAGAAAAAGAAGAAGAAGGAGAAGAAGAAGAAGAAGAAGGAGAAGGAGAAGAAGAATAAGAAGGAGAAGGAGAAGATGAAGAAAAAGAAGAAGAGGAAGAAGAATCAGAAGAAGAAGAAACTTTTTTTGACGAGCCTGAAAAGTCAGAAGAGTCTCTTTTCTGTTTAAAGTGTGACAGAAGCTTCATGGTCTTCTCGATGTTCAGTTTATTTCTCATATGCTTCATGATCCGCTTTTTCAAAATGCTGGGACTCTCAAAGCTATTTTTGTCTTCTTTTTTTTTTTCATTCTCATCTTCGTCTTCTTTGTCATCTTTTCCTTCTTCATCATCATCATCTTTTTCTTCTTCTTTTTTGCTCTCTTTTTTTACTGTTTGGGCTTTTTCATCTTCACAAAGTATCTTTTTGAATCTTACTTTTTCGTTCTCAACTTTTTTAGTTGATTTATTATTTTTTTTGTTTTTACTTTTGGGTGTTACTTTAACTACAGAATCAACTTTTTTTTTTGAGGAGATGAATTTTTGTTCTTCGAGTAGCTTCAATAGCTCCCTTCTTCCTACGTCCATTCTTCTTACACCTTGTCGCTAAGCGTTTATCTTTGTGATATGATAGCTCCGTTTTGAGAATCTTCTTTAATAATATTTTTCAAACAAATCATTATTTTTTATTTTTTTAGTTTTTTTCATAATATTAGTATTATTATTTTAAAACGTCATTCATGCAAAGTTATATTCTAACTTTATTTTTAGTCGATCAGTTTTAACGTTTTAGTAATGTATTAATATTTTTGTTGAATATTTTTGAAATTATCTTAGTTAATAAATTATTTTTATTAAAAATTACCTGAAACTACTTATTATTTCTGACTAACTTTTTCAATGATACATAACTTTTTTTCTCATTGTATGGTTCAAATGAACTTGAACTTTAATCTATGGAATATTGTTTTATAGCTTTTACTAAATATGCAATTGGAAATGAATATATTTTTGTTCTTTAATTGGATTGAAAAATGATTTCGAGTTTAAGTTCATTTTTACGATTCATTATTTATTTTTAAACGTACCCAACTTGTATAATGCCGCTTATGCAGGATCTTTTAAGTGCTACACGCCATCTTTGTACATTGGTGTATTTACTGACCCAATTTACTGGTTTATAAATTCAATATTGGGTTTCAAAAAGTCACTAAATGAAAATAGTATATAAAATATCTTGAATTTAATTTTTATTTAATTTATATTGATATTATTTTAACTTTGTAAACAATAGTGGACACTTTCGTGGACTCCAACACTAAAGTTAGTTTAAAAAATTAAGGCCACAAATGAGTTCGGCTGTGGCCACGGCGAACACCTCTCTGGTGCTCCCGAATAGTGGAGGTCCTCGGGCGGCCAGCAGGGTTCGCAGTGCCGCTCCCTCTAGAAACAGCTCTCGGACACCCTCTACACGGACCCCCATTCAGCCCATTCCTGAGTTTTCGCACAGGGATGCTCTCAAATCTATGAAGGTATTTGCCTTTCATTGAAACTTTGATTTTTGGTCAAAAAAGTTGTCTATGAAAATGTTTCAAATAGAATACTAAAATGTCTGTTTATTTTATTTGAATCTTAAAGTTAAGGAAACAAAATGAAGCCGAATTTTTCTCTTATAGGTTTCATTTTCACATCGATTTCACAAAAATGTTTTTTGACTGTTTGACCAGATTTCAAAATTATAGAAATTCAATATGTTTTTACAAAATCAAGTTAAAAAAAATTATATGGAAAATTATAGATTGATAATAGACTTTAAAAAATAAAATGCTAGACAAAAATCTATTTTTTTATTTGATTTCAAAACATTCCTTCAACAGAATCAAAACAGAGTAAAAAATAATCGAGTAGGTGATTTTCATTAAATTTCAAAAATAAAAAAATGCACTTAAAAACAACTCAAGCAGTTCAGGCTGCTCATACATTTCAAAAGTTTTCGAAATCAGCACTAACATTTGGTCCTATATCTTAATTTATTTTTTTCTTGCTAGGCTAGAATTACAACATCATCTTTAAATGTTCCATACATTTCATTTTTCAAAATTTTCAGACCTCTATTTTTCTTTTTTTTGCCACTTTTTTGTTGTTGCCTGCTTGATTACTCTTACACATCCTAAAACCAACCTCTTTCCACCACAGTATACAGAGTCTTCTGGACTAACCCACAGCAGGTCGATTGGCTCTTCTCGACTGAGAGAAGAACCACATATAGGTATGTATGATTTTATGTGGTCGGGCATTATTTTGTGTGGTTGTTTAGGTTGGTTTGTATACTTCCACATGTTTGTATGTATGTATTTTTGTGTCATTGTATGTATGGTGCTCCATACAATTGCTTGTAGGTAGTTTTGTATGGCTGCATGTTTTTGATTTAGCTTGTTTATATGTGTGTCATTTCACATGCTTGTGTGTGTGTTTCATGCGCCTTGTACTTCATGCTAGTTACGTTTCTCAGTGTGTGGTTATTTTTCGATCCCCAGTGGTTTTATGAACTTTTCAAATTACGTTTTTCTATAACTTCACAATGAGTTCAGTTTTCATTTAAGGGTTCTTTTTATTGCTCTTTTATTTCACCCTTCAAATTATGTCGTTTTTATTGATACATTTTTCACATCCCTATTTAATCTCTCCAACCATGCTTATTGCCTATCACTCCAAGAAATCATTACCGCCTACCACAGGAAAGTACAAGTTGATAAAGACGATCGGAAAAGGGAACTTTGCTAAGGTAAAACTCGCCAGACATTTGCCTACTGACCGAGAAGTGAGTGGGGGGGGTTTGGTGGGGGTTTGAGTGTGGTAATCATAGAGATGTTTGTTGAAAGTGGTGAGATTGGCTTTTAAATATTGACGACGATAAGAAGTATGAAGATGATGATGTTGGTGTTGATGCTAACGATAATGATGAAGCTTTTCAGTAAATATGATGATGATGATAGTGATGATGACGACGACGACGACGACGATGATGATGATGATGATGATGATGATGATGATGGTGATGAAGCAGCGTGTGTGCAGTAGCGTGGATGAGTATTATGATAGTGACAGATGGAGGCGATGAAAGTGGATGTATAAACATTGCTCTTGTCGTCTTTTGTTCAAGCGCTTTACAACAGAGATAGCGGTGGTAGTAGTGGTGGTGGCGGTATTGGTGGTGGTGGTGGTGGTGGTGGTGGTGGTGGTGGTGGTGGTGGTGGTGGTGGTGGTGGTGGTGGTGGTGGTGGTGGTGGTGGTGGTGGTGGTGGTGGTGGTGGTGGTGGTGGTGGTGGTGGTGGTGGTGGTGGTGGTGGTGGTGGTGGTGGTGGTGGTGGTGGTGGTGGTGGTGGTGGTGGTGGTGGTGGTGGTGGTGGTGGTGGTGGTGGCGGTATTGGTGGTGGTGGTAGTGGCCGTTGTTTACTATGAAGGATGGTTAAATAAATTGATTTTTGATCCGTGATCACCCGCATGTGATGTTATGTTGAATCACAAATGACAGCCAAAACAGGTTTTCACCGCTGCTTTTAATTACCCATTAAAGTTTGATTAGCCACTCATTAACGACATCTTCTTGTAGAGGCATTGAGATTATATTCATACGATGGTGATAATGGTAATAATATTCATATAGGGCTACTACTATTTATATACAAACCACTTTTACTGATAATAAACAATTGAATTACAGAATAAAAACAAAAATATATGGGTTTTGTTTGAACTCTGCAGTGCAAACAATGAATTATAAGCCTGGTCACTTTACTGTTGAGAAACCTTCTTAATGATAATTTAGTGGGGAAACTCGGTTACTTGCCTTGGTGCTTTTCAAATAAGCTAAGATTAGATTTATTATTAAAATACCTTAACGTTGTCGTTATAGGTAGCAATAAAGATAATCGACAAGACGCAGCTGAACCAATCCAGTCTACAAAAGGTACTTTTCAATCTTCACTTGTCACTTACTGGCTGATCACTCAAAAATATTCATTTTTTTCGAGCCTGTTTAATGATTTTTCAATAAATATTCTTTAAGGAGTTGATACACACAGTTCAATGGTTCTTTGAAATAATATTCAATAAATCAATACTCACAACTTGGATTATCGGATGGAGCGCCTCAATATTCGTTGCTGCTCGCCACCTTGCCATCAATTTCAAGCTCGCTATTGTTTTGTTGTGATGTTTTCAAGGCAATCCTTGTTCTCTGGTGCACTCCCGATGCCTGCTTGTTGCTATAATTGATGAGTAGCATCACCTTACCGGTGCTGTTAAATATTCGAAAGTTCTTTTCTTCATCAGAAAGCCACCTCATTCTAAAGCACTTCCTTCTATGCTTGCGTTTATGTATTTTTTTATGTGTGTGGATGTACGAGTTTATGTATTTGTGGATGTATGTGTTTATGTTTGTATTTATGTATGTATTCATATGGCTGATGCATGTACCCGTGAATAAATTAAAAGATAAAACTCACGAAGTTTCTACAAGTGAGTGTTAATGCTCATGCTGTAATTATTTTTATTTATGTGTGTTTTTCTATCTGTGCGTTTCCATGCGTGTATGTGTGTGTACTAGTGTGTGTGTGTGTGTGTGTGTGTGTGTGTGTGTGTGTGTGTGTGTGTGTGTGTGTGTGTGTGTGTGTGTGTGTGTGTGTGTGTGTGTGTGTGTGTGTGTGTGTGTGTGTGTGTGTGTGTGTGTGTGTGTGTGTGTGTGTGTGTGTGTGTGTGTGTGTGTGTGTGTGTGTGTGTGTGTGTGTGTGTGTGTGTGTGTGTGTGTGTGTGTGTGTGTGTGTGTGTGTGTGTGTGTGTGTGTGTGTGTGTGTGTGTGTGTGTGTGTGTGTGTGTGTGTGTGTGTGTGTGTGTGTGTGTGTGTGTGTGTGTGTGTGTGTGTGTGTGTGTGTGTGTGTGTGTGTGTGTGTGTGTGTGTGTGTGTGTGTGTGTGTGTGTGTGTGTGTGTGTGTGTGTGTGTGTGTGTGTGTGTGTGTGTGTGTGTGTGTGTGTGTGTGTGTGTGTGT
>OX387254.1:3906980-3941980 GCA_947562095.1 Branchellion lobata
ATAAAGTTGGAACTTTAACAAGGGATGCTAAGCTGTAAAGGAAGATCCACCTTGTGGACTTGAGCATCTTCAGCTGTATGCATTTACTGCTCCTTCGGTGCTTGCAGGCAAGAAGTACGATGGGCCTGAGGTGGACGTGTGGAGTCTTGGAGTGATCCTGTACACCCTCGTCAGTGGCTCTCTGCCTTTCGATGGACAGAACATCAAGGTGCTGATGGTAGTGGTGAGGCTGTGCTGCTGGTTTTGGCGATGGTGGCTGTACTGGTGGTAGTGGTGGTGGTTGTGCTGGCGGTTGTGACGTTTCTCATTTATACATTTTTACATTCATACATTCATCTTTGAAAACTTCCATCGAATTGCACTGCATCTGGCAATATGTCCTTAATTAAGTTCCAACATTTCAGCCTTCTTTTTTATTTATCTCCCACATTCCATTTCCACTTTTGTTTACTTTTAACACTTCATCCATCCATCCACTCCACCACCTTAGACCCTTCCTTCCAGCAACAACTCCACTTCATTTTTCTTCCTTCAACTCCATCAACAACAACAATCAGCTCGTACCACCCAGCACCACCAACAGAAACTTCAACAACCATTGAAACTCTCACCAACCACAACAACCACCACCACCGCCACGACAACAACCACCACCACCGCCACGACAGGAGTTGCGAGAGAGGGTGTTGCGGGGAAAGTACCGCATTCCCTTCTACATGTCCACCGACTGCGAGAGCCTTCTCAAGAAGTTCCTCATCCTCAACCCCCTCAAACGGGCCTCTCTGGAAGTGCGTGTGTGTGTTTGGTTGTCTGGTTGTTTAGTTGGTAGGTTGGTTGATTGGTTTGTATTTATGAGTGCGTGTGTGTAAAGCTCTATGTCTGTGTGGGTCATCCATGGTGTTGCCGCCTTTGAATTGTTAGTTTGGAGGATTTAAAAGTGAATTTTATCGATTTTAATTTTTTTTCGTCCAACTGGCGCCTTGCTTGCTTTGTTTTCGTTGTAAAATTTTATCAATATCAGCATCATTTGCCTAAAAAAAACAATTTATTTGAATAAAAATGAAAAAATAATTTTTTTGAATAAATATGATATTAACATCAGTTTCTCAAATAACAATAAGAACAACAATACTTATTGCAATAACAACAACAACAATAGTTTGCGCCTTCCACAGCGCTGCTTGGTCGATGGGTTGGTTGGGTTCGAATGTCGCCACTTGGCGGCATCTCGTTGGACACCACGTGAAGGTCCCAACTCTTATCTAACCATGTGCTAATGTCTCCCGCTATGCACCACACGTGAATTGGTGCTGTCACGTCTGTAACCATAACATTCCAACCTTCTCAAAAACTAATCACACAACCTCCAAACAACCGAAAAATTCAGCGTGCCCAGCACGTCGTAGCCGGCTGGCTAACTATAAGGCCCCACTTGAGTGCTCTGAATGTAAGAGAGGATTCTACCTTAAATGTGCTCCACAAACAAGGCCTGCCTTGGAGCATCTTTGAAGCACTCACAGCTGGACCTGCCAGACCTGTCTTTCCGCCCCTAACAGTGGGACAACCCAGCAGTCGGACGGAGCACCACAGAAGTCCCGAAACACCCTTAAAAACCTGACCGTAACGCAATTCCCTTGCATTACGGTCACGAGGGATATTTCAAAACTCGTTGCCAGTCTACCGTCAGCTCAGGGTTTGATATGTAGTGATTTCAACGCACATCATCCCGTCTGGGACGATGTTGGACGGTCCGACGAACGTGGAACAGCATTGTTCCAATGGGCGGAAGACATAGATGCTGATGCGGAAAAAAGCTTTGATTGGTCAGTTTTGAACGAATTCTGACCACTTCCCGGTTCTGATAAAGTGGAACCAGGTAGTTGATTATGAAAACCAAACGATTAAGACTCGTCCGAACTACCACAAAGCTAACTGGGCCAGGCTCCAAGAAATTGTAATGGAGTCCCTCACTGAGCTGGCTGCTGAAGAGGTTCCCTCGAAGAAGCTCTTCATCTTCACAGAAGCTTTGAAGAAAGCAGCCTCAATGACCATACCGCTCAGAGTTCTCAGGACGAATGAAAATCCTTACATGAACTACGAAATCAAGTGTCTCATGAAAGAGCGCAATCGACTTCGTCGCAACCTGGCTTTGAACCGCACAGCATGGTTGCAGGAATGCAAAGAAGTGGCAGAAAAGGTGGAAGAAGCAAAGCGCATGTCCTGGCGCAACCACCTTGAAATCATAAAAGTGAAAAAAGACGCGAGGTTAGCGTGGCGGACAGTTCGGGGCCTCAAGAGTAAAGAGCAACAGCCAACAGGAGAGGCTTTGCAATATAGAGGCCGACTGTACCACCGCGATCAAGCCAAAGCGAACGCTTTTATACAAGAATATGCCAGCGTTAGTAGTAGGACTAGCGACCGAGTGAGCAGACTGGCAGTCAAGCAGCATCGACAGGATATGCAGTCCCTGTTGCGATGCCCTAGACGTACCCCAGAACAGGCTTTCCACCAGGACAAGTTCCAGAGTGCTTTTAAGAAGATTAAAGTGGGAAAAACGGCGGGTCCAGCTGAGATAGCACCAGACCTTTTCAAACACCTTCCAGCCGACGTGGAGGTAGAACTACTCAAAATTCTCACCCACAGTTGGCTCGAAGGCTTTCAGTCTTGGCGGGACGTGGTCATTATCCCGTTTTTCAAAAAAGATAAGGACCCACAGTCGGTTGACAGTTACCGGCCCATTGCCCTCACATCAACAATCTGCAAGCTACTTGAGAGAATGATCGTAAACCGTCTCTCATGGTGGTTTGAGGAACATTTATTTCTGAGTCTCTGGCAAGCCGGGTTCCGGAAGGGTCGAAGCACAGTAGACCAATGCTTCCGCCTATCACAACATATCTCTGACGGATTTCAGTCGGAGAGGCTTCGGACAGGAATGACCCTGTTTGACTTCAGCAAAGCCTATGATAGGGTCTGGAGAACAGGTTTGCTACAAAAGATGCATCTTCTAGGTATCCCGGCTCGCTTCCTGGTATGGATCAGTTCGTGGCTGACGAGCCGACAAGCCCGTGTCAGGGTCAATGCCCGTCTCACACTTAATACAAACAAGTGTGAGGTCTCTTTTTTCAGCCTATGCACAGCTGAAGCGTCATGGCAGCCGCATATTACAATCAGAGGTTTACCCCTCTCCTTCAACGCGGCTCCTATCTTTTTAGGCGTTCAATACGACCGACAGCTCACTTTCAGTGAGCACGCTAAAAAGGTATGCCAGGCTATGACCAAAAGGACGAATATTCTTCGTGCTCTTGGGGGCACAACTTGGGGATGGCAACCAGTAGACTTGAGAACAATCTACATCGCCACTCAAAGACCTTTGGCCGAATATGGTTCACAGGCCTGGGCTCCCTGGTTGTCGAAATCCAACCTAGGGAAGCTCGAAAGTGCCCAGCTGAACGCAGCTAGAGCCATCACTGGTCATCTCAGATCAACCCGATAAGGGAATTTGTTTTAAGAGAAGCACATCTCACCCCACTGGAAGCAAGATACAAGATCTTGTCACTTCTCAAGGCGGATAGTTGGCTACAACAGGCTAACACAGACCCCCGGAAACTGACCGACAGGCTCTTCAAAGACTGGGAGTAGTAGTAGTAGTAAATTCACTATATGGGCGTTCGGCAGTTAAGCCATAACCCATCGACCACTCTCGCTATCCCTTTCCGGCTATTCCGTGCCGGGGGCGAGTAAGATCTCCTGATGGCGCACATGAGAGGCGCGAACGAGCACTTCAGCCCACCGCACGCCTCTTTGCCACATTATTCCTTACTACATTTTTTTGTTTACCTTACCTAACAGGTAGTGACTGGCAAAAAAAGATTGGCGGGGATTAACCACGCCGGTTCTAAGTTAACTTAATTTTTTCTTTCAACACCAAACCGGCAAAGCGAGGCTCCCACCCCCTTGGACCGCCCACCCCCAGCCCCCATCTAAATGACACCAGCGAACAAGTCGATGCCTCAAATCGTCCAACTCGAAAAGGCCAAACGAACCATCGAGAAAGTAGGTCATAGTGACCTCCAGATCTACACTGATGGTTCCACGACAGATGGTACCAGAAATGATGCAGCTAGCATGATCATAGCCAGAGACAAAAAAGCCCTTCACCGTTGGCACGCATCTACAGGGGCGCGCAGCAGTTCCTACCCGGTGGAAAAAGCAGCGCTAGAAGCTGCTTTGAAGTGGCTAGAGAGTGAGAATCATTGGCACGGGGCGGTCATTGTCTGTGATTGCAAATCACCAGTTGAAGCCACAGGCAACCCACACCAAGCCGACCCAATCATTGTCACTCTTCAACGGTCCATTGCCAGAATCATTTGCTCCAAAAAGTTACTCATCGTCTGGGTTCCCGGACACTGTAACTTTTGGGGCAATGAGCTGGCGGACTCAGAAGCCAAGCGGGGATCCACTCTACCGCAACTTGCCGAGCGGCACTTGGACCAAAAGACCAGGAAAACGGTGATCCATCGGGAAGACAGACCACTCCCGAGCAGCCACCACCGTTTCTTGGACCTATACACCACCAATACAGAAAAAATCAAGGAGAACACCCTTAACAAGGCAGAACTGACTGATCTGGTCAGGTTCCGGAGCGGGCACCACCCAAGCCTCTGCCGATGGCTGCACCTCACAGGAAAAACAGAGTCTGACCTCTGTCGACTCTGTGAGGAAGAGGTCGAATCAGCTGAACACCTCTGGCTCAAATGCCCAGCCTTCGCAAGGGCCCGCTTCTGCCATAACATCGGGGCCTCCTATGATGAACTCGTACGCCTTCCACAACCAGCTTTAGCGCTTTTGAAGACTCCTCAGGCGCTTAAGATAAACATACATACATACAACAACAATAACAACACTAACAATCCCACTCGAGTTATTATCAACAAAAATATCATCATAAAATCATTCGGTCTAAAATATGAATAGTGCCGGTATCCTTATAGATTACATAATTCAATTACCAATGACGGTGTGTTTCACCATAATGAAAGCACTGATAGCATAATTTGCGTGAATCACAAGATAACCCCTGCATCACCCTTAAAACCATCAATAACACCACTACCACCAATAACACCACACTACCACTACACCACGCCACCGCTACACCAAAACACCACTGCGCTGTTAACGCCACCACACTCATCCATCCTTTTTCTACAGGCCATAATGAAGGACAAGTGGATGGGACTGGGTTTCGAGGAGGAGTTGGCTCCATATGTGGAAGTGAAGGAGGACCTCAACGATGCCTGCCGCATTGGTTTGTCATCCTAGCTTCCTCTTCTCTTTCTTTTTTCCTCCTTTTTCTCCTTTTCTTCCATCTCCACCTAGCTTTCTTTTTCCTCTTTATCTTTATCCTTCTCTTTCTTTTCCTCCTCTTTTTTTTCATCCTACTTTTTCTTCCTTCTTCTTGTCCTTCTCTTCTTTTTTCTTCTTTCCTTATCCTTCTTTACCTTCTTCTTTTCTGCTTCCTTTACTTTTCTTTTTTTTCTTTCTCATTTTCATTCTTCTCCTTTTTCTCTTCATCTTTTATACTTCCAGCCCATTGACCTTCATAATTGAGATCTTCTTTAAAACATTTCTGACTTGTTGTTTGAATGATTGCGCTTTTTAAACGTACGTTTCATCTTTCTGCATAATTCGACGCATCTTTGACGTTTCAAACTCAAACGTTTCTGGTCTCATTCTCAAAATTCTTTTTGATCCCACACGTATGTACCAAACTACATATGTGTGTGCCTCTGTGTACATGCAAACGTGTGAGAATTTTTCACCACAACCTCTCAAAACTATCTACCACTACCAAATTCCGCCACCGTTTCAGAACTCCTCATGGCGATGGGTTATTCTCGCAAGGAGATTGAAGATTCGTTGCAGAAGAATGAGTACAACGAAGTGATGGCCAGCTACCTGCTGCTTGGCAGGAAGACTGTTGATGTGAGTGGTGTGGTTGATGTGGGTGGTGTAGTTGATGTGGGTGGTGTGGTTGATGTGGGTGGTGTGATGTGGTTGATGTGAGTGATGTGGTTGAGGTGGATGGTGTGGTTGATGTGGGCGGTATGGTGTGGTTGATGTGGTGTGGTTGATGTGGGTGGTGTTGTGTGGTTGATGTGGTTGGTGTGGTGTGGTTGATGTGGGTGGTGTTGTGTGGTTGATGGGGAAGGGGGGGGATGTGGTTAATGTGAGTGGTGATATTGGTTGATGGAGTTGCGGTGTTGTGGTTGTTGTAGTGTAGTGGTAGGGTTGTGATGAGTCAAGAGTTTCGTAGTTTTATATAATTTCATATGGTTGTAATAATGGGGAATAAGTCCAAAAGGATGATGATGTCTGTAAAATGCGTACATCATGTGTACACACACACACACACACACACACACACACACACACACACACACACACACACACACACACACACACACACACCACACACACACACACACACACACACACACACACACACACACACACACACACACACACAAACACACACACACAGTCCATGGAAGAACTAACAAACGGCTGCAGCAGTTTATCGCTCAAGCAGCTGCCCTCTTCAACCACCCCCGCTCCAGCCACCACACCTCTCGTAAACGGTAATGACGTCATGAATCAGTCGATGGCTGCCCCACCCTCTCGAGTGCCCAAGTACCCTGGCGTTCCTCCCAAGACGCCTGCCAACAAGAGGCCTCTTTCCTCCAATCCCACAGACACCTACAACAAGGCACGACCCTCAGGTGTCACCACACCAACCCCCACTGGCACCGAACTTGCTAGAGTGAGTGTCTGGCTTGCCGCTGTTGCTGTTTCATTTCAGACGCTTATATTTGATTTAATTCGATTTGATTTTAGAGATAGTGACTGAGTTTAATGTGATTTATGTGTTTGCTACTTCACTCACAACAAGCACTGGCCACCCGCAGAACGCAGCAGGTCGTTTGACAGCCATTCCAAAGAAGTCATCCACCTCAACGGGTCCTCGTTCGACCATCACCCGAAGAACCACCATCAATGAGCCCCCCCGTGAGATTACCCGAGGCACCTCTCTCGACCGATCCAACCGACCCTCCCACCACCACAACCGATCTATTGCTAGTCCTAGTCCTGAGATGAAGAGGTTAGTGGCAGGGTGTTCTGGTGGTCAAGTAATTGATATGATGAGGAGGAGTGAGGTCACTTTTTATGTTACTACTCCATCATTCTACCTTATAGTACAGTACATAACTTGCACCACTCCACAGCAAGCTGATTCCTCCTTCGTCGCATGCTCAACGCTCACGTCTGCAAGCAAGAGCCTCAACTGCTCTGCCAAACAAGGAAGATTCATCCAACAACACATCCACCAGCACATCCAACCACACAGCCACCGTCACAACCGCCACAACCACCACAACAACCACAGAAACTTTAACCAGGAGACTCCCGTCTTCTCAGTCGTCCTCTGACACCAGCAAACTCCAGTACGACCACACTTCTCCATCATTCCGCCACTCGTTACTTTTGTTTAGTCTTCAGTTATTTGCTTTGGCGTTTCCGAAGTTAGATTTTAAAAAAATTAATAATAATAATAATAATAATAATAATAATAATAATAATAATAATAATAATAGTATTATTATTATTTTTTTAATCATTATTAAATATAAACCATTTTTAACGTCTACCCCAACCCACCGAACAATAACAGGACTGCTTCGAGCAAGCCTCGAGTGAGTACCACCACACCCACAGCCGAGTCTCCCAAGCCGACCAGCAAGTTCCCGAGGGCAGTGGCCGGTCGGAGGACCTTCCATGCAGGCCAGGTGCTCGACCGCAGGAACAACAACACTTGCTCCCACTGCAGCAACAACACTTGCAACAACTGCACCAAGAACCTCGACTCGCAAAGCGGCAAGAATATCTTTGACAAGTTCACTTCAAAGTTTAGCAAAAGGTTTGATTTCATAGCTTTGTCTTGTACTGTTTTCTATTTTTTGCTTTGAGTGCTTCCACTTGTTACCATCTGTCCTTGAAGATTATCTTCTTGATTTTGCAAGCACTACCATAGCAACACCCACTATCAGGTCGATGACGGATTGGCCTGCCGACGGTCCTCCTTCCATCACCACCACCGCCTCTTCTCGCTCTTCCACCACTCGCTGCAAGACAAACACCACCACCACCGCGTCTTCCTACAGCTCCTACCGCACATACACGCCTTCTGGCACCGCCACCACCACCACCACCACCGTCTCCACCAAACCTCGTTCGTTGCGCTTCACGTGGAACATGAAGACCACTTCTTCACTGCACCCCGACAGCATCATCGCTGAGATCAAGCGGGTTTTGACCGCCAACGACTGCGACTTTGAGCAGTCTGAGAAGTATCTACTGGTGTGTTTGCATGGCGAGCCCGACTCTCTGGTGCAGTGGGAGATGGAGGTGTGCAAACTGCCTCGTCTGTCGCTCAACGGGGTGAGGTTCAAGCGCATCTCTGGCACCTCCATCGGCTTCAAAAACATCGCTTCCAAGATTGCCAATGAACTCAAACTCTGAGACATTTTGAGACCTTTTTCGGGTCTTTTCTTGAGGCCCTCTTGTCTCCCCCTCCCCCTCTTCCACGGACCTTTTCGTTGCCGACATTGCACGCGTGCCGTGTTCACTGTTAACGTGCGTCGTGGCTGTTGTTATTGTTTTGTTACAAATATGGTTGTTGTTCGATTCTTTGGTCTATTTTTAAAAGGGTTTTTATCGGTTTTTAAACTTTTAAATTTCAACTCAGTCCTCGTACCAACCACCACCTCGTTCACCTCTCATCTCGCACCTTGTTACCAATCTCTGAAGATCTAATACTTCATGCACCAAATTGTATTTTTATATTTTTTAAATATTATTTTTATATTTTTTAAATATTATTTTTATATTTTGAATTACTTCATGTTTTGGGTGACCATTGTTTTTTTTTTGATCTATGGATATATTTGATTTTTTTAGCGCACAATTATGTAAATAAATTCAACAACATGTAGTCTGCAAGCATCATTTCGTGTACCATGCCAATGAGTAAACTACGATGTAATGATAAAAAACCTAAAATAATTAAACGCTAAGTAAATCTTATGTATATATATATATATAATTATAATATATTTATAATTATTTTTATTATTATTATTTTTTTTTTATAGCGCATGTTTCAAAGATTTGAAGACGCTATATACTTGCATGGTTGATTCAAGTTTTAGTAAGGCTGTGGGATGGTTGTGTTGGAAGTAGCTTTGAAGTTAAGAAAGAAAGTGACAAGGGTGAAAGGGTAGTCTGGAAGGAATAATAATATAGCTTCTAGCCAAGATTAGAGCTTGCACTGTTTCATTCCATGCACCTTTTAGCGTTGCAATATCGGACTCGAAGCATTCATTGGGCAGCCCTTGTGTGCACAAATTTCTTTCCTGGCACCTCTCTTGTGTCTCTCATTGCAATTATTCGCCAGTGGCAAGCCGCCATGTTTCTTTGAAGTGGTTTGATTCCTTGATACTTTGGTATTTCCACTTAAGTTTAACTTATTCATTAAGATTTCTCTGGTTTTTGAGACGTTAGTTTGAAGTACGAGTGATTATTTGCCAATCATGATTCGGCGAGTATTACACTATATCCATTCATTTTAGTATTCAAGTTCTGAATCCTACATTTTGTATCAAGGCATTGGATGGTTTCGAATGTGCTTATCGATTGAGCGCTTCACAAACACCCACGTGTCACGTGGCGTTCTTCATCGGCGTCTGCAACACATTCCAACATGTATAAAGCTTGAATTCTCAACAACCCTTTCGTTACTCTGAGGCCATTTGTATAGCGCAACTTTCTATATCAACGCCAGCTTTTGATTGGTTCAAATGATTTCAAGACATTTTTTACTCTTTCAAATCATTTATATTTTGTGTTGACTTAGATTTCTCAATTCTCATACTTGCATATATTTCTATTCATGTACACTCTTCTTCCACATTGATCCTTAACTGGCCACCGCACGCATTTGATAAGTTCTCGCACTCTTGAGTGAACAAACTTCGCTGCCACAACTCGGCTACTAACTATGAAGCACTTCATCATCAGCCACCGTTGCTAAGTCAGCACATCCCTCTATTTTAACACGCCCGTTGTCACTAGAGCTTTGTAACGCACTCACCAGCCATAGAAGCTTTTCGTAAAGTTGTTTCTTAGTTATTTCTGTTGTGTTATATGTCTTCGTCGTGTCTATCCTTCGAACATACCCACTAATATAACGCAGCAGGTCATTTTTATTTATAAAAATTACCCTCTTCATCACGTTAATCATTCACAAACCTTCCTCCGCATGATATTTCCTCGCCACTCGACAATACTCCAAAGCACTGCTCAGCAACCACTCAAGCTATAAACGACATCAATGATTAGCACTTTGACACAACAACAAACATATTGAGTCACATTACAGCTTCTAATCGTGTTCTTTCGTCTGAAACTTTCGACTTCCCAACAAGTCGTCCAACGACACCGTTTGTACGTCACTAAACAAGCATAAATCAACGAGCGTAGCCGGCCTCGAGCTCTCACAACTACACTCTAGCCTCGATCACTATTTTCGACCACCCTAATACCTCTTCAGCCTCATTCACATAGGGCTCAAACGGGTTGATATTTCAGGTCATTGTGGAAGGTTGCAATGTGAACTTTCGAATTGTGATCCGAAAATAAACCTTTTACTTTTATTTTCGAAAATTTTTAATTTTTAGTTTAATTAAAGTCAAGCACACATTTTCATATCTTTATTATAACTCCAAAAGAAACATGTCAACTCTTTCCACTTAGAAATTCCTGAAAAAAGAAATTAGTTATATGCACAACTCAATCAATAATTCTTTAAGCAATAGCAAAGAATGACAGATAGAAGTTTACTTGGGGATGAGTCCATCTCTCTTGGCCAGGAAGTTTAAACTATCGTCAGATTCTCCCTGGATGTTCATAATCAAGAATGAGGTTAGTGATTTTGTTTGTGATACAAAAGAAAGCAACATTAAAGCTACCATTCTCCTGATGTTTCCACAGATGGCATACGTCTTGGTCTGGCCAGTCATTCTGCCAGTGGTTTCGTCAACCTACAAGTAAAAATTTTAAGACTTGACAACAGGCATTAGCACATCTCAAAAGTTAAGAACCAGTGTAAATGCACCCAAGAATAAAATTAACTTCTTATCATTAATAAAAATTTGAATTTTGAGATCCAACATCGGCGATGTTGATTTGAATGGCAGCGTGGTCCTTGGCGGCAATGATCCTGTTGCTGGATGAGCTGGAAAAATTTAGATTTAGAATATATCAGAGCACATTCGAAGACAAAGGCTCCTAGAGCTTTAGGGCTAAAAATGATTATGAACTCAAATGAAATCAATCGAATAAAACTGTATTGACCATTTCCTAGGAATGTACATATCCACATATTCTCCAGCGTCGTTTTGCATTTTGAGATTTTAGATAAAGTGTATAAACAACGAGGCAATTACCAATGGCCGACAAAAAAGGAAGAAGCATAGAAAGTAAAAGTTTATATTAACTAGTGTGTCTGGGATAAAAAAAATAAAAAAAAATATTTTCAACACATATTATGAAATTTATATAATTTTATCAATAATAATAATAATGGAAATAATTATAATAACTAAAATGAAATAATACTAATAATAAAGATAAATAATAATTATATTAATACTAATAATAATATAAATAATAATTGAAAAAACCAAAATTACAAAAGTTATAATAGCAATAATAATAATAACAACAATGATAATAATATAAACAATAATGTAAATGAAAATAATAATAATAACGATAATAATAATAATAATAATACCAATAATAATAATAATAATAATAATAATAATAATAATAACAATAATAACAATAATGAAAATAATAATGACAATAAGAATAATGATGAAAATACTAAGAAATTACAAATAATCAGGGTGAAAATAAAAACGGAATTGAGAATCAAACTTTTTTTTATAGTTTTTATTGAAGCAAATCCAGAACTGATAAGAACTTAAAAATTAGTAAACTAGCCGGAGTAAAACTAGTTAGAATGTGCCGGAATAGGAAAATCGGGGGCAATGAGGATAATGAGAAAAATATTGCTGGTGAAGATTGACTGAATTAATTGAAAAGGCACCGGAGCGATAAAACAGAAAAACCAAAAAACTATGAAATTATAAATAACAATTATATAAAGGCCTTTCCTTTTTTTCCTCTTTGTGGCTCACCTCTCAACACTCCCTTTTTTATTCAATCAACTTCAGCCAAACGCTGGAGATGGTACAAAGCATGGCGAATAATCAGAATAAGAGAAACGGCTGTACACGTTTCCGCATGACCGTAAACTGAATAAATGTAAACTTTTATGTGTGTTCTTTTTTTCGTGCACGTGTCCGTCTCAGCATTGCTTCTCTTACTTTTCTCCGGCTTGTACTCAAGTGGGCTGACTTATTATTGCTTTCATCTATTTTAATTACTCCAAAAAAAACCTCAATACCTCCACTTCAGCCACTTTTGAAAAAATTGTTTCTTGATTTCAAGTCAGCTTCAAAGCTCCAAGGCCATAAGTAATAGACGGTCTTACTACTGATTCATCTAATTTAATTTAATCCAATCAAAGCATTTGTTAAACGCCTTTGAAAATTTTGAAAAAAATTGAATTTTGTTCAAAGGCCTTTCCAGGCCAACGATTTTACTCACTGTGGGTTTGTAATATAATCTAATCTAATCATTTATATAGCGCTGAATCTACACTGTTCAAAAGCGCTTTGCTACGAACTGTTTAAAGAACAAAGTTTCAAGGGCTCTGCGAAATGAAAGTAAAGAAGTGATAGAGGTGAGATTGGGGGGAAGAGAGTTCCATAAAAAGGGCCCACAGTAGGAAAGTGCAGATTTTGCATAAGAACTATTGGAAGGTATCCTACAAAAATTGGAATAAGTAGATCTCATTCCTTCACGAGGAGGCAATTTAAAAAAATCAGCTAAGTAGGAAGGTGAGTGATTATTTTTTCTTTTGAACAGGATTTTGAAACCTGATCTTTTGTAAAGAGGCAACCAGTGTAAAGAGATAGGGTAGGAGTTAGACGAGAGAATTTATGAATGCCAGAAACCAAGCGGGCAGCGCTATTTAAAGCTTTGGTGAGAGGATGTAGCATGGTCTCTGAGAGTCCATAGTATAAAGAGTTACAATAGTCAAAGCGGGACAAAATAAGCCAAAAAACTAGTAGTTTGAGGGTTGGATTGTCTAGAAAAAGTTTCGGTGGCAAAGATGAAAAATGATGCTTTAGATACAGCTTTTATTTGTGGTATGAAAGAAAGTGAAAAGTCAAAGGTGAAACCCAAGAGTGAAAGGTTAGATGAAATATTAATTGAGGGAAGAGATTCAATAAAGCGAGATGACTTACTAAAATATATAAGATCAAATATTGAGGGACCGAGTTCGAGGAACATAGAATCACTCCGAGAGATTATTTTACAAATACAAGAAGAAATTATAAAAATAGTAGAAGATAATTCATATTTAGGAAATGAAGTAAAGATGTAAGAGTCATCAGCATAAAGTTGACTGAAGAAAAAATGATGAAATAATTCTTGAGAGTTCAGAAGAAAAAAGAATAAAAAGAAGAGAACCAAAAACAGAACCCTGAGAAACACCAAATGGAAAAGAGGAAAGCGTAGAATGAGAGTTGTTTATAGAAAGTACAGAACTCTTGCTGGAAAGATAAGAAGAAATCCATTTAAGACAAGAGCCAGAAATTCCAAAAGAAGTTTCAAGTTTCTGAATTAGTAAGGAGTGGTCAACAGTGCTCAAGGAAGGAGATATAACCCTTGTCACAGGAAAGTAAAGAATCATCATATATTTCCAAAAGTGAAGTTTCGGTACTGTGAAAAGGACAAAAACCGGACTGAGTAGAAGGAAGCAGAGTGAAAGCCTCAAAAAAAGGAGAAGCTGAAAATAGACAACCTTTCTCAGAATTTTAGAACTAAAAGAGAGATTAGATATAAGGCTTTAGTTTGTTGGTAGAGAAGGATCTAGAGAGAATTTTTTAATTATTGGTGTAATAATAGATTTCTTTAAGGTAGAAGGGAAGATTGCTGTAGTAAAAGAGAGATAAATTAGCTCAAAAATTATTGGATAGAAAAAGGAAGAAAGTTCTTTGAAAATATGAGTTGGTGTATGGTCAATAGAACATGTGGAAAAAGACATTGAATTGATTATATTAATGAATTCAGAGAGGGTTATTGGGAAAAAGCTATTAAGAGAAGCCTCACAGAGTTTTGTAAAAATAGGAAAAGATGAATTATCATTTCTAGAAGAAAAACTTTTGTTAGACTTTTGTTATTGTCTTGGAAAAGCAGTAAAGAAAAAGATGGAGGTGGAAAGTTTTTATAATATAATCCAGAAAGAGAGCCCTATTTAAACTTGAAGGATGAAGCAGACTTTATAGAGTCATTGAAAAAGGAAGAATGCTAAGATTAGAGAAGACTTCTATAGGATGATAACTCTTTCTGCCATTTTTTCCATGAGGCTGTAGAACGATCTGCCCGGTAGAGTCGTTCAAGCTTCCGAACAGCTCTTTTTTCATAATCTTTATTAGATCAAGTCCAGACATACGCTGGAAGTGTTACAAAAACACGGCGAATAGTCGAACTAAAAAAAATGGAAATATACGAGAACAGAATTTTATCCGTCATAAAAGTCGGCATTGAACCTACGAAATAAACAAAGCGCGATAGAAAAGTTGAAAAAATATTAAACACAGTGAATTAATAATTTAAAATAATAAATCAATTAAAAAATTTGAAAAAAAAACTGATTTAAATAGTTAAATTTGATGAATTAAAACCCAGTGGCAATAACTTTTGTTTTAGTCTTTATTGAAGCAAATTCAGACAAACGCTGAAACTGGCACAAAACATGGTGAACAACCAAAATGAAAGAAAAAAAATTAACAAAAACTGAATGTCATAAAAACTGTCAATTGTCTGTTGCAAGAGATCAAAATACAGACATTCGAATGTAGAGCATGAAGGATAGTGAATGTAAGAAGCTGAAAATGTAGATTTATAGAACAAAGAAATGCCACCATAGGAGGAGTGAAAAGAAGAAAAAGGTTCTGTAGAAGACCTAGCTAATTCATTAAAGGAGTGAAATGAAGGAGAAGCAGAAGGTAAAGACGGTGAAGTGGCATCTTCATGCTATCTCTCTCAGTTAAGCCTGAAAAGTCAATAGAGGAAGAGGTTAGAAGAATAAAAATAGGTAAAGATTTATTGTTAAGTGACCCGCTGTTTAATAAAGAGAGGTTTAATTCATTTTTAGATTTTGAAAGAGTCGGGTAAAGAAGCGGTTTTGTTAATTTACTTCTAGGTTTTTTGTGAGAATTATTTTTTTGAAGAAAACGGGACTTACGTTTAGAATTTAGTAAATTTAGATAAAAAATTTTACGTCTAACAAGGAGAGGTGCGCAAAAGGGAACAGAAGAAAGATTCCGAAGAATGTCGATAGAAGAAAGCCTGAAAAATGATTAATTGAGAATTTTAATAAAAAAATATATATTCCAAACCTGTACTTGAATCTGAAAATGATGAAACATGAAGAAAAAAGTAACATACAGTTTTCGTCCAAATTTCAAGTTTTAAGACAGTCCGTAGCAAAAACAGGCGTTAGTCACGCTGCTAACCAGATACATTAATTCGGTAGGTGATGAAACCAGTGGGTTTGTAAGTGATGAAGCCAGTCTAGGAAAGCAACTGTCTTTTATTTGAGTTGCCGCTTTTGAAACTCAAACCTGAGCTTACCCATTCACGCTTTAAAGCTTACCGCCATGATACTGGAACGAAATTTTTGAAAATATTATAAAGAATACGAATAAAATAAAAACAAAGTCAAATTAATAAAACTGTAATGTTAAAAAATTTCCAAGTGCAAACTAAGAGCAAAATTGGTTATCAACACAAAAGGATGAATCTCAAAAGTTTAGAATTCTATTTTCATAGATATATTGTTTGTATTATAAGTAAACGTAACTGTTTTATTTTTCTCTATTAAAAGGGTTAACTGAAACCAGTTTCGCGAAAAGCGTGTGTAGCCGTTACTTCAACTAAACTTTTTTTTCATAGTTTTTATTGAATCAAATCCAGACAAACGCTAGAAATGGCACAGAACATGGTGAACAATCAAAATGAAAAAAATAAACTAAAATCAACAGTAACTGAATGTCATAAGAATTGTCAATTGTCTGTTGCAAGAGATCAAAAACTGACTATAGAATCAAATTTATAAATCTCAAAAATTTAGAATTGAGTCATAGTTTATATGGAATAACTATTGAAAATTGTTTCATCAAATTAACCAAAACTGGAATTTTAAAAGGTTAAAATCTTTTCAAAATCTTCATAATCAGCAAAAACTGTAACTCTTAGGTGAATTAATTTATTTATAGCTAATATTTGAAACTTTAAATTTCAAATAGTTAATAAAAATAGTTTAAACAAAGAAAATTAAAGTAACGGCTATACACGCTATCGAAAAAACGGAGAAAACTTATGAACTGTTTGAAATTTAAAGATTCAAATATTAGTTGTAGGTGAGTATTATCAAAAATTTATCAAAAAGTTATAATTTTATGCTGATTGCAAAGTTTTTGGAAAGATTTTTAAAAATTGCCAAATCAGCCATTTTCTGTTTTGAAATATAGACATTGCAGTGAAATCGTTAACCAACAATACATTACAATACAAACACAAATATTTTTATAATGGAATTAACCCCCTAGAGTTTCGAGGCCACTCAAAACGTCTTATTATTAAAAGTAAAGTGAAAAATTAGAGTAGAATTGAAAAAGTAAATGAAATAAAAATAGAAAGATTTTTTCTTCAAAAAAGAACAGTTTATTGTGATGATGAGGGGAAGGATTTACTGAATAAGTAAGTCTTCAGAGATCTACAAAATGATTTTGTTGAACTTGAAAATTTTAAGCTGTTAGGCAGATTGTTTCACAACTTAGGTCCACGGACGCTGGACCTTCTTAATCCTAATGATTTTAGCTTGTGCTTGTTGGGAACAACATCCTTCGACTTAGCCGATCTCAACCTTTGTTCTTCCGGCAGACTAGCAACTGGAAATAGATCACGTGTCAGATACGCAAGACCCTCGTTGGACAAGCACTTATACATCTGCAGAGCAATTTTATACTCAATCCTTTCATCAATTTTCAGCCAGTGAAGCTCCTTGAGTACAGGGGTAATGTGATCATAATTTCATACTCATGTAATGAGCCTGGCTGTTGTATTGATTATGGATTGAATACTCTGCGTTGCTACCTTAGGTAAGCTGACTAAGGCCATGTTGCCATAGTCAATACGACTTAAAACTAAGGCTGATGCAACTGTCTTCAAAGAGTCCATTGTCAAACATCCCTTGATGGATCTTATTTGACGCAGAAAGGTAAAACACGTCTGTATTGCTTTTGATATCCGCGTTGACATCGTGAGGTCTCTATCCATGGATATTCCCAAGTTCTTTACAGATTTTGATGGAAAGATGTTGATTTCTAGTACACAGACAGGATAGCTCGGACTATTTTTCAGATTGCGACGAGAAGAGAACCAGATCACCTCAGTTTTCTCACTGTTGAGTTTGAGACAATTGGCTCCCATCCAAGATGCGATTTCGTTTACACACTCAGACACTCTTATCTGCAATTCTTCTGTGCCTTCATTATTGCAGTGGCCATATATTTAAGTGTCATCAGCATATTTATCAAATCCCAGCTTGTATTTCATAACTATTCTTTCAAGGTCTCCAGTGTATAAAGAAAACAACAATGGTCCAAGAACAGAGCCTTGTGGGACACCCACTGAAGAGTCAACAAAATCCGATTTTGTCCCACAGCAGCGTACAATGAAAGATCTGTCACTCGAGTAGTTCTTGAACCATTCCAGTGTGAGACCATCAAAACCATATGTGCTTTCTAACCGTTTTAACAAAAGACTGTGATCAACCAAGTCAAAGGCAGCTGACAGATCTAACAGTATTACAAGGGAGAGCTTACCATCATCGGCTGCACCAAGAATGTCTGAATACACTTTTGTGACAGCCGTTTCAATGGAATGATGGCACCGGTAAGCTGATTGGTGGGTGGGGAGAAGGTTTGAATTATTTAGATAGCTCATGACTGTTGAGAACAAGCCTTTCTGCGAGTTTGGACAAAACAGGCAGCTTAGAGATGGGACTTTTGGATGAAGCAACGTTGTGATCAAGACTAGGCTTTTCCAACAGTGGTTCAATCTGAGCCGATTTCCAGGACTTTGGGACAATTCCCTCAATAAAAGACTGATTGACTATACTTTTTACAAAAGATAAAATCATTCCTGAAATCCTTTTCAAAAGTCAAGTGTGTATTGGATCAGACGCACACTGTTTATTGGGAAGCCTCTGAATAGCCTTGAGAAGCTCATCCTCATCCACATCCTGGAGCCTACCAAGACACCCTTCTTGTGCATGAGCTAAATAAATGGGGTTTTCTCTGGCTCGAGATTGAGTTCCTCGCCGACTCAGCTTCAACAGGAAAGATTGGAATTCAACAGGCTGAATTCCGTCAACAGAAGATCTCTTCCCTCGACCAGAGACACTATTAATGTGGCTCCAAATGTTAGCCGTTTTGTTTTTTGGACCACTGAATTTTTTATTCCAATAATCTCTACGCTTGTGTCTACACAGTCTTTTTTAGAGTTTTTTCTGATCCAGCCATGCAGCAAAATCATTCTCACTCTTGGTTCTCATGTAGAACCTTTCTAGACTCCTTTTCAGACATTTAGAAGTACGACACTCCCCATCTAACCATGGATTAAAAGGTCTTTCATGTACTCAAACGGTCTTAAAAGGAATCATCTTGTCAAGGATCCCTGACAGAGTGGAATTATAAAGGTCAGAAGCTGAATCCACATCAAGACTTGTGGCAGCTGAAAGCGGAGATAGCTTTAGTTCTGAAATGAACATTTCAGTGTCTAAAAAATTCCAACGTCTAATTTGGAGCTGCCGATAGATGGGAGGTGGTTTGAGCATCTCACGACGGCAAAAAACTTTCATTGTATGTGGCCAGGTACCCAAGGTGTTTTTAAATACCTTTTAAAACAGAGGCTTTTAATTGAAGAGGCAACCCCTGTGCGATAAACAACCAATCCGATGACTGACTTGGAGCTTGAGCTTATTCTTACACACAGATGTTCAAAACTGGCAGTTGAAGTTAACTTTAACAGCATTCCCCGGAACATGAAGTTGAAAGCCACAGGCACTCCTTCATGGTTGGTGAGCAGAGTGATCAATGACTTGGGAAGTCTTGGTCTTGCTTGTTCGAAGACCACAAGACCCTGGCTCCGCAGCTTATGCTGATTGACTGCGGGTCATGCCATGTTTCTGCCATAAACATCACATCCTTTTTATAGTCCTAAATTAATTCTACCACATCTTCCACTTTGTTATTTAGTGATCTTACGTTCTGAAACCCAATTAAAACTGGAGATCCAGTCTTCTGAGCCTGGTGGCGTCTTGAAACAAGTGGAATCAGTTCATGGCGGTCTTTATTGTGTTTGGCGCACCTTTCCTTGACCTTCCTACCTGCTCTTTTTCCTCGGTGGTGCCACTTCTTCTGATTTCTGCCGATTCCAAAACTATTTATCGCCAATCGGGTTTTCAAAGGCAAGATCACATTGGGATTATTGTAAAAAATAAATCTACCATTCAAATAATTAAAAACCCGTGAATAGAGAAATGCTACTAACCTTGGTGTAGCAAAAATATTTATGCGATAAAATTTTTTTTGAAAATAGACTTACAAATAACCAACGCCTACATAATTTGCGAAATTACTTAACAAGAAAGTTTTTTTTGTATAGCATTTATTAGCTCAAGTCCAGACATACGCTGGAAATGTTACAAAAATACGGCGAATAATCGAACGAAAAAAGAAAAAATTAAAATATACGAGAACAGAATGTTATCAGTCCTACAAGTCGGCATTGAACTTACAACAAACGGCAAAAAAAGGTAAGAATAAAGGTTTAAATTAAAAATGATGAACAATGAGTATTATGAGCTTATTGAGTATTAAGAAGACGAGGAAGGCATTTTTTGTCTTGGTAGGAGAAAATTGGTATGGAAGTAAAAAGTTTTGAAAAAAAATTGCTATAGAATTGTGGTATCCAGACTTGTGAATAAAAAAATGGCTGGGAAGAAAAAAGGCATTGCAGTAAAATCGTCAACCAATCGGCCACAAACTCTGCAAACTCAGAAAACAAAAAGATGAGCGAGTTTTAAAAGTTTTGCAAGGAATTGTGGTATCCAGACAGACTTCCCTGTGAATGTGAGAAAAGGCTAAGAAGGAAAACATAAGAAAAGAAAAATTAATCTGAATTTACCTTTCCAATAGTTGTATCGTGTGGACTTAAGTTATGATTCAATTCTCAAATTTTAAGTCTCATTAATTTGATTTAATAGACAATTCTGCTTTTGAATTTCCTAGAATTTTTAACATTCCAGTTTTGGTTAAGTTGATGAAACATTCACTAGTCATTCAATATAAACTATGACTCAGTTCTAAATTTTTGAGATTCATAAATTTGATTCTATAGTCAGTTTTTGATCTCTTACAGCGGACAACTGACAGTTCTTATGACATTCGGTTATTGTTGATTTTTTTTCTCTCATTTTGATTGTTCACCATGTTCTGTGCCATTTCCAACGTTTGTCTGGATTTGCTGATGTAAGATCTCCTGATGGCGCACACGAGAGGCTCGAACGAGCACTTCAGCCCACCGCATGCCTCCTCGACACATTATTCTTTACTACATTTATTTTTTAACCTTACCTAACAGGTAGTGACTGATCTAATCCATAGAATTTTTAATTTTTTTTTATTACTTAAACTAAGCTATTACCCTCTACCTAGCACCTTAACCACTACACCTGAGGCTATTTTTCCAATACATTTATTTTCTTTTGTCGAGTCCGCCAGCACTGCCGGTTTGCGACAGCACTGACGCCTACGACATCCTTTCAACATTTTGCCTCCCTAACTAACCCATTGGCCAATTTTTTTTGTAGATTAGTTAAGAGGTCTTACAGTTCCCTAAATAATTTCAATTCCAGCTCTTGCCTCCACTTTGTCAGTTTTGGCGCAAACTGACAAAGTAATCATTCTCATGCCCCAGGCACCATTCTCAGAGCACTCCCGTTCTGCCCTGTCTCATATCACTCCTGGCTTGCCCCCATTTAATTATTTCAGTTTTATTAACAATTATTTACTTATTCATTTTATTTATTTATTTATTCTATTTTATTTATTTATTTTAATTAATTTTTTTTCGTAATTTTATATTATTTATTTTTTGTCTAGTTAATTAATCACTTATTGTGTCGATTGGCACCGTGAACAGTCCGCACCCGATTGAGTATCTCTCTAAGCGTACCATCAATAAATCATAGTTGTCTTTGGCGTTGACCACATCGAGCGAAACCGCCTCCATGGGACCGCCATTGACAGAAGTGTAAAAAAAACACATTTAAAAATTGTTTTGATAAATTAAAATTACTTCATAAGGAAAGTTCTCTTTCTTCAAAAGCAAGTTTAATGAAAACACTGAATTGGGAGAAGCGTGTCTCACAATTTATCAACACACTCCATTCATGCATACATTCATCAAAGAAGGTAGGTCGGAATTGGACATAAGTTGAACAATCAAAAATGAAATGTTCGACCGTTTCAGGCTGACAGAAGCAGCAAGGACTTCTGTCAGTTGAGGACACCGCTCTGTCAAAGGCCGCTTTACGGAGTCTGCCATAACCAGTTAGGATGAAAACCGTCAAAAACCCTGGTTTGAACCAGCGGTTCGTGGATGCAAAGATCACACTCGGAAGAAATCGATAGGTCATCCTAACTCTTTTTTCCGCGTCCCATCTTTCTTGCCAAAGAGAAAGCACATGCTCGTTTGCCCTCCCCATTTCATCCGGTGCCGGAGCCTCATGTCACTCGCAAAACCCAGAAGTTTTATCGCCCGCTTTGTTTTTAAAGACTGCCGGAGTCTTCTAAGGCATACGGCCAAATCCAAAGGCATACGGCCAAGTCTAAAGGCATACGACTTCTAGAGAGACGGTAGAAGCGAGAGTACAGCCTCGAGTCAGTGTGAAGAGTAGCACCCGATGCAGCGCATTGAGATGCCTCCTCACGTGACTTTTAGTCATACTCTTCGCCCACTCCTCTCAGCCATACGAAATCAGAGGAATGCATACAGTATCGTAAAGTGTTTCTACCACCCTCCGCTGAATTCCTCACCCCCTACCTACATGGGCTTTCAGGGAGAACATGTAGGTAGAAACCTTCGCTCGTACCCACTTCGCGTGCTCTACAAAGTTAGGTACACTATTCAGAATAACACGAAGATACTTGTACTTTCGAACGCATTCAATGCGTTCTCCAGCACATAGAACTCTGGGCATCCTCGATCTATCCATGTGGCCCTTTATCAGCATGCACTTGGTCTTCGGTGTGGATAGGCGGAGCTTATAACTGCCGCACCATGACATCAGATGCGCCAGGCAGCGTTCGGATAGACGCTCCAGTTCAAGGCGGCTATTGCCCTTCACTGCAATCACTATGTCGTCCGCATACGCAACCCACCTCAGAGTGTCAAAAGACTATTCACATCGTGCATCGTTCAACAATTCGTCCATGCACCACCTTCATGCATACGGGCCTACGATAGATCCCTGAGGACAGCCCCTTTCAGCTTCACGGCTTATCATCATGGATCTATCTTCGGCCATTAACGACACGCTTCTCCCACTAAAATAGTCCTTTAATGTATCAAAAATGTAAGAGCTTATTCCTACTTTAATTAAACGTAATAAAATTGAAGGCCACCATAAGTTATCAAAGGTGCCTTGAATATCAATAAATAATAATGATACAAACTTTTTATTTATATTTTTGAAGGTCCCAAGCGTCTTGCATATAGCGTCTTCAGCAGGCAGAGACGCTTTGAAACCAAATTGAAACGGACTGTTAAGTTCTCTGGCGTCATAGTCCTGCTCGACTCTCGAAACCAAAATTCGCTCGTACAGTTTGCCCATTGCACTCAAAAGTGAAATAGGTCTGTAGGAACCAGCCTTGGTTAGCGAAGCCCCCTTACCTTTGGGTATCACAGCCAGCTTAGCTACTTTCCAATTAACCGGGTATATCCTATTATATAGGTATTTATTTAACAAACCGGCCTAGGAGTCCGGACAAATTTCTTGTACAACCTTCAGGTGCTCGTAAAGAACACTGTCGGGTGCCTTACTATTCTTCGACCTCTTGAGGCACCTGCTGATCTCTTCTCTAGTCACTGAACCCTCAACACTGCAGTTCTGGTAACTCTTTACCAGCTCTCTAATATGTTGATGGGACCCATCACAAGCATCCTCTTCATCACTGGGGAAGAAACGCTCCAGAAGAAGCTCCGCAGATTCCTTCCAAGAAGTTGTCCAGCTGCCATCATTCCTTTCCAGATTTCCAAAAGACACCTTATTTTTTGTTTTACCAGCAGCTTGCCTGTGGAGAGTTCCCCAAGGGTTCGCTGGGCTTCCTTCATCTTCAGCCAGATGTGCCTCAAGAATCCGCTTGAAGCGCTCCCAGTCGGTTTTCTTATAGTTATACTTAGTTTCGTCTATTTTATTTTCACTACCTACATACCTATTTTCACGATTTCCCTTGTTGAACCTATCTATATTGATGGAGAACGTGATAGACTTGTGTTCACTACCCACGACGTCATCCGTGACCCTCCAGTCAATCACGCTCCTCCACATATTATCGGTAGATGCCGTTATGTCTATATTAGAAGTACCTAATACTGAATCAAAAGTATACATATCACTACGTTTATTACATATCTTGAAGCTGCGTAGCAATAGAAATTCGCAAAATAACTTCCCACCGTAGTCCTCTTTTTTAGAAAGCCACAGCGGAGAGTTCGCATTCGAATCAGCGCATAGCAATATCTTAAGATGTCTATTATATAAAACTACATTATCTATTTGAGTTATAAGTATTTTATGATTAGAGTTATATTGAAAGTATGCATTCAAGACAATCAACCCGCAAGACATTTGCCTCGATCCGACACTAAGAGCAATTAAATGCTCCGTGTCAAAACGAGACAAATGGAACACTTGCAAGCCGACTGCCACTAGAGTGCACACCTTCGCAGTAGCTCCCCTAGGTATGAAGCTGTGATACCCATTCACCTCGAAGCCCTTCTGAAGGGAGGGTTCTTGCAAGACTAGGGTTAGGAAGGCGGCTTTGACAATGTCAAAGCCGCCTGCGGAAATAACCTCCTCCACCTCATGCATCACGGCCTGACAATTGCGACAGTTGAGTTGAAGGAAATTGAGACGCTTGGGACCTCTATTACCACAAGTATCAATAATATTATCTTTTGAATCGTAATTATAATCGTTAAAATCTGAAGAATAATCAACGTCAAAATAAAAAGAACATTTTTCATCCATTAGTAGGCAGTGCGTGCTCGAGTGATTGCGAGATGCCTCGCGTAAACGGGACATCCTGAATCAGTGGCCGTATGGCCCTCTGCCGACCGCCCTCTGTCTGCCCGCATGCAGTTGACGCACTTGGCCCTGCTTGTGCATTTGGCCGCCACATGCTCTTTTTCTCCGCATCGGCCGCAGACCCGGCTATTTTTACAGTTGCCTTTAGAGTCGGTATGCTCATAACCAAAACATTTGGAGCACCTGAGGGTCTGAACTCTATTTTTGTAAGGGTGTGCCGAGAAAAGAAGGAAGACCCTTTTATCCTTCTTCTTCCCGAGTTGCCTCTGCGTGGCCGGCGCTATACGCACGACCACCTCACAGTTTCCCCGGCTATTCCTAAATCTTCGGCACACCTTTAGTCTTTCTTTCTCACCAGACGCGAAGATAAGACCGTTTTTGGCCACTTAAGCATCTAAAAGTTCTCCCTCGGTCAAGTTGGTCACTACCGACCGTAATGAAAGAAAAAAACATTTTTTTCTAATTTTGATACAAAAAATTTTTGTTTTACTATATTGGCCAGGCTATCCATGCACCCCTATTCACAGGTGCGGTCACGCTACTGTCCGACACGGGGACTTTTGCCTGCTGTGTTTCCACCCTGGGCCGGTTCGTCCCTCTTTAGACAACCTGGCGGCTTTATGCTGTTCTGAAGCGCCACATTGATGCCACGCTTAGCGCGGACACCTGATCTTTGTAGAGCGCGTAAAGACTGTTATCCCGACTTCAAACGTTCTTACAATTTTGGCCTCAATAGCTTGATTACAAAGCACGCTACAACTCCCGGCCAATATGATTTGTTGAAAATATCTAGTGTATCGCTGAGAAAATTTTAAAATTTCAATATAATATGAAAAAAATTAATAAAAAAAGTTTTATTTTAAAAATGCATAATTTATATTTAGTTAGAAAAATAAAATTTTTTAAAAGCGAAGTTCAATTTTTTCAATTCACCGCAGCAAAGCTTCTTAACGTAACTCAATTACAATTAAATTTAGTTGGAAACAGTGTTAAATGTTACGTGATGGCTGGAAGCCTTTGTGTACACATCGGAGGACTTTCATTTAAAATCTCTCTGACTAGTTTTAATAATGAAATTTTTTTGCGTTTATAAAATGATAATTCTTTTAAAAATTGACAGTGCTCCTATAACAAGAATGTTAAAGTAAAATAGGTTGAAAAAAGATAATAAAAATAAAAGTTTTATATATTTTTTAGACATTGAAGAGCTTAATAAAAAACTGGATGTTTAACCAAAGAAGTTGTCGAGTGCTTTTAGAATTATGTTCAAAGGCGCTCCTTAAAACTTGCTTCATCCTTACAATTTACTGCGTTTACCTTTCTTAGTTGAATTATTTTTCGATTACAAGTTTAAGTTACAAATTTAATCACTCCAAGGCAAGTGATAGTTGCATTGTCGTATATTTAAAGCAGGAATTTAATAGGATGGTCAATATGGACAGGAAATAAAGGAAAGAAAAACACAACCACTGAATAAATTGATATCATCAACGGAGGTTATTGAGGATAAAACAATTGAGAGACTAATGTTTGACCACAATTACGGAATGGTCTCACCCAAACAAACTTATTTTTGAATACTGGAGATAATTGAAAAAAAAAAGTTAATCATAAACATATAATATACAACTCTCGCAGAATTCAACATCCGCTAGTAGTTAACAAAAGTTTTTATGACATGACTTTAATTTTTAAAATTATATAGTCAATTTTTATCGTCCTTAATAGGGCGATAATTTATTTTTTGTATTTACTGAGCACTCTATTTTGTTTGTAAGTTTGAATGTGAATTTTCTATTATTATTTATTTTAGTTCCACTTATTATTATATTTCTATATGACAGTTCAACCGTTTTTCTCAATCTATAACGTTTTCAGCTTCTGGCTGAAGTCGCTTTAGTCTATGAAAATCTTTTTAAAATATTTAATTATTTTCATTTATTAATTCGATTTTTTATTATTATCAGCATTTCTAGTGTTTGTTCAGGGATGCTACAATAGATTATATAAAAACACCAGTGTAGGCAAATTAAATAGTTCATTTGACAGCTGTTCGAGCGATGCGTGTCACGAAAAATAAAGCCAAAGCCTAAGGTGTAACAGTATTTTTAAATGATATTAAAACCAAAATTTTTCATAGTAACAGTGAACTTGATCATGGGTGCAGATGGACATTTAGTGGATCGAATACTTTGATTCAGAATTAAGTCTAGTTGGACTTTCACTCTTCACTTACCTCAAATTTTTAAAAGATCACAACGAATTGAATTGAACAAAATAAATCATAAAATTTAATAAATTTTTTTGATAAAACTCAGCAAAACTTTGCAAGATTGCTAGCACAAGTGTTTTTAGTAGGGAACCTTAAAAGGTTCACGTGTCCCCTAGTCTTCAACCAAAGTTGAAGTCACTGGCAGCAATGAAGCCCTGGCTCAGCATATCTAAATGGCTGTTTTTCATCTTCCAACAAGGTCCAAGCGGCAGTTGGAATCCCTCATTCCCAAGTGAGTTCAGTTTAGGAACTATAGCCCAGGCGAGGGCCATGTTGGCGATGAGACCAATGCCTGGAACGACGCCAATGTAGCTTTTAGTCTCTGTGAACTTAAAGTCCTTCTTTTCAAGCGTCCAGTGCAGACGATCGTGAGTCATCGAAGGTTTGACGGAGAAGGACGCTGTGATAACAAGTTTCAGTAACCTTTTGTTGTTCTCGCTGTTGCTGACGTTGAAATTCACAATCAAATCCTTGAAAGAAATCAAAAATCCATGCTTTTCCATAATGAGTTTGGGTGGCGTAGATATTTTCGTACTCAGTCTGAAGTAATAGTCGGCGTACCCGAACCTGAGTTGCAAGAAAGGGAAGCCCATGCAGCTTGCGGTCCAGCAAGAGGCCCTGAACTGTTCTCTGAACTTCTTTGGGATGTCATCCTTGGTGATGACGCGGCTGAAAGTTCCATCAATCATAAAGCTTTGTGCCAGAGAAAGAATGGAGGCTTTGGAGACTTGCACGTTGAAGACTCTATCGACTTTCTCCTCCTCCACTAGCACTGGCTGCAGTGAGAGCTTGAATGAAAACAAGACACACCAAAGCCATCAAGCTTCCACGACTATAATAATGATATAATAATGATAATACTAACGTGAATCTATAAAACCGTTTGAAAAACAGCAAGTGGTTTGGTTAAAAAAAACAAAAAACTAGAACCTTGAAAGACGGCTTGACGGATGTTTTAAAACCGTTGAATTCGCCTCTGAGGTAGAAGCGTACCTCTCCATCCTTGAAGACGGGATTTCTGGTGAGCGAGAGATCCGCTCTGATGTCTTCCATCAGGTCGAAGACCATAGGCACGTAGGACACTGCATTGAAAGCCTTCTCCAAAAGCGTACAGGGCCGCTTGAAGAGGAACGAGACAATAGTGGTGATGGGTTTGTACATGAAGCTGTTGAAGCCAGTGGCGACCTCCAGTTTGGTTTTATTGAAGGAACCTCTGCAGTTTTGAGCCACCAACTTCACTGCGCCCTTTCTGCTCCGCTTGAAGCGCAGCATGAAAACCAAGCTGAGGCCTGAGGCTCTCACTGTGCTCGTGCCACTGTCTTGGAATTTGATGAAGGCCTTCTTGTACCTGTGTGTGTGTGTGTGTGTGTGTGTGTGTGTGTGTGTGTGTGTGTGTGTGTGTGTGTGTGTGTGTGTGTGTGTGTGTGTGTGTGTGTGTGTGTGTGTGTGTGTGTGTGTGTGTGTGTGTGTGTGTGTGTGTGTGTGTGTGTGTGTGTGTGTGTGTGTGTGTGTGTGTGTGTGTGTGTGTGTGTGTGTGTGTGTGTGTGTGTGTGTGTGTGTGTGTGTGTGTGTGTGTGTGTGTGTGTGTGTGTGTGTGTGTGTGTGTGTGTGTGTGTGTGTGTGTGTGTGTGTGTGTGTGTGTGTGTGTGTGTGTGTGTGTGTGTGTGTGTGTGTGTGTGTGTGTGTGTGTGTGTGTGTGTGTGTGTGTGTGTGTGTGTGTGTGTGTGTGTGTGTGTGTGTGTGTGTGTGTGTGTGTGTGTGTGTGTGTGTGTGTGTGTGTGTGTGTGTGTGTGTGTGTGTGTGTGTGTGTGTGTGTGTGTGTGTGTGTGTGTGTGTGTGTGTGTGTGTGTGTGTGTGTGTGTGTGTGTGTGTGTGTGTGTGTGTGTGTGTGTGTGTGTGTGTGTGTGTGTGTGTGTGTGTGTGTGTGTGTGTGTGTGTGTGTGTGTGTGTGTGTGTGTGTGTGTGTGTGTGTGTGTGTGTGTGTGTGTGTGTGTGTGTGTGTGTGTGTGTGTGTGTGTGTGTGTGTGTGTGTGTGTGTGTGTGTGTGTGTGTGTGTGTGTGTGTGTGTGTGTGTGTGTGTGTGTGTGTGTGTGTGTGTGTGTGTGTGTGTGTGTGTGTGTGTGTGTGTGTGTGTGTGTGTGTGTGTGTGTGTGTGTGTGTGTGTGTGTGTGTGTGTGTGTGTGTGTGTGTGTGTGTGTGTGTGTGTGTGTGTGTGTGTGTGTGTGTGTGTGTGTGTGTGTGTGTGTGTGTGTGTGTGTGTGTGTGTGTGTGTGTGTGTGTGTGTGTGTGTGTGTGTGTGTGTGTGTGTGTGTGTGTGTGTGTGTGTGTGTGTGTGTGTGTGTGTGTGTGTGTGTGTGTGTGTGTGTGTGTGTGTGTGTGTGTGTGTGTGTGTGTGTGTGTGTGTGTGTGTGTGTGTGTGTGTGTGTGTGTGTGTGTGTGTGTGTGTGTGTGTGTGTGTGTGTGTGTGTGTGTGTGTGTGTGTGTGTGTGTGTGTGTGTGTGTGTGTGTGTGTGTGTGTGTGTGTGTGTGTGTGTGTGTGTGTGTGTGTGTGTGTGTGTGTGTGTGTGTGTGTGTGTGTGTGTGTGTGTGTGTGTGTGTGTGTGTGTGTGTGTGTGTGTGTGTGTGTGTGTGTGTGTGTGTGTGTGTGTGTGTGTGTGTGTGTGTGTGTGTGTGTGTGTGTGTGTGTGTGTGTGTGTGTGTGTGTGTGTGTGTGTGTGTGTGTGTGTGTGTGTGTGTGTGTGTGTGTGTGTGTGTGTGTGTGTGTGTGTGTGTGTGTGTGTGTGTGTGTGTGTGTGTGTGTGTGTGTGTGTGTGTGTGTGTGTGTGTGTGTGTGTGTGTGTGTGTGTGTGTGTGTGTGTGTGTGTGTGTGTGTGTGTGTGTGTGTGTGTGTGTGTGTGTGTGTGTGTGTGTGTGTGTGTGTGTGTTGTGGGTCACTTAGGAATATAACTGGTTTGTCAATACAGAATGTTATAATCGGCTGTGTTTTTTCTGAGTTGATTCAAGTTATGTGCAAAGCGAAATTTTCAACCTCATTTTCACTTTATTTCATTTCTTCGACTTAAAATGAAATAATAAAAAAATTAAAGTTGAACAGTTGCAAAGTTCAATTCCATTGCGACCTGTAGAGCCACTTGGCTGAGAACCAAAAGTTCATGTCCTTCACGGCGACCTTCAAGCCTACATTCTCCACGGCCTTGAAACTTACAGAGCCACCAATTCTTTTCAAGAGCTGCATGGAGATGAGGGAAGAAGCGTGAAGTAGCTTTTTTAATTGAAATAAATACATATAAAAAATCAGGCAAAAGCTTCAATGTATTTGAATTTTCAACAAAAGCCTTTTTTTCTCCAAAGTTGCAATCTGGTTACTCGCCTTGATGTCCGAAGCCGCTATAGACACTGTTCCGAACGGGCTAATGGGCACGGTGCCGTTGTAGTCTGGAAAATAGTGGCATTTGGAAGGTTTGTTTTGTAAGAGCTTATTTACAAATGTTTCCAGTTTGTGAATCCTGGTGGACAGATACATCCCACTCTGGTGTAAGCTGCCATGCACCCTGATAGACGGCAGCAGACAGAAGGCGAGGATGATGAGAAACAAAAGAGTCTTCATGACAGAGTTTCACGTTCCAGATCTACCACCTTAAATAATAGGTATTGGTTGAAAAAAGAAAAAAGATGGTTTGTAGGTAAGTGATACCAACGAATATAAAACACTTCTTGGTGTGCTAAAAATCTTCAACAAAATCTTGAAACACCCTAGCGGCTTTGGCTTGAGTTACTGTAGTTTTTTTGTCATTTAATTTGAAAAAACCTCCCAAAAATGCAACGTTCTCTTTGAGAAAGTTTAACCAGTGCATTTCAATCCTGGACTTTATATTTAACAAAGGTGCATATTGATTCATCCACACGTGACCAGATGTAGTTTTATACTCAGTTGAAAGCCATTGATACTAGCAAACATCGTGTTTTGTACAATCCTCCCGAGCGGTCGATACTGAAACACATATAATCTTCCTTTCAGCCCATTTGGCCCTATTTGCTCAAATGTATTTACTCCATTATTTAGCTATTTGATCTTAATTAATTAATTAATTAGTCTTTATTGATAGTGATTCACTCTCAGCACGAAATGTGCGTAACATGCAGCACATACTGATGAAATAAATCTGTTGAAGTTCTTGAGTACAAATGTTTAAAAAACTTTACGATAATGAAGTGAGAAGAAAGAAGGTAAGAAAGTAAGGAGCTTCCTAAGAGGGCCCACAGTAGGAAAATGCCGATTTGGCAAAAACACGCGTAGTTGCCATAAAATTGAGTTTGGATGAAAGATTTGAATCGCTTTGCGAGGGTGTAACTTATTGGGTTTTATATGCACATGAAGGCGACCAGTGTAGAGAGATTAAACAAAAGCTAATTTGCCAAATCAGCAAAGACAGCCCATTGCTACCAGAACCAAGGGCCCCACTGACAACTACGAACATTCCCAGAGTGGTGTCACCAACCAAACAATTTCAAGACTTCAACTTCCCCGGTGTACTCCTGCTCGGTTTTATTGTTTATATACTACTGAACTCAACGTTGGCTGCTACTTCACTTCACCTGACCCTCTGTATTGACTTGTTTATAGGAATCATGCGTTTGACAAAATCTATTTTAAAGAAAAGAAGAAATTTCAAGGTAGAGCCTGGTTAAAATATGCGAAAGAATTGGCTGTCAAACCGAAGCACACTGTGGTCTTGGTTTTTGAAGTGAGATGGAAATTAAAAGAAATGATCTTCATAATTAAAATTATATATTTATTTATATAGTTATAACTATAGAATCTTGTCTCATAATGATAATAATAATAATAATAATAATAATAATAATAATAATAATAATAATAATAATAATAATAATAATAATAATAATAATAATAATAATAATAATAATAATAATAATAATAATAATAATAATAATAATAATAATAATAATAATAATAATAATAATAATAATAATAATAATAATAATAATAATAATAATAATAATAATAATAATAATAATAATAATAATAATAATAATAATAATAATAATAATAATAATAATAATAATAATAATAATAATAATAATAATAATAATAATAATAATAATAATAATAATAATAATAATAATAATAATAATAATAATAATAATAATAATAAAAATAAAAATAATAATAATAATAATAATAATAATAATAATAATAATAATAATAATAATAATAATAATAATAATAATAATAATAATAATAATAATAATAATAATAATAATAATAATAATAATAATAATAATAATAATAATAATAATAATAATAATAATAATAATAATAATAATAATAATAATAATAATAATAATAATAATAATAATAATAATAATAATAATAATAATAATAATAATAATAATAATAATAATAATAATAATAATAATAATAATAATAATAATAATAATAATAATAATAATAATAATAATAATAATAATAATAATAATAATAATAATAATAATAATAATAATAATAATAATAATAATAATAATAATAATAATAATAATAATAATAATAATAATAATAATAATAATAATAATAATAGTAATAATAATAATAACAATAATAAATATAATAATAATAAGGATAAAAATAACAATTATAATAAAAATAACAATAATATTAAAATAAAAATAGTGAAAATAAATTAAATTTACATGGCGCTGTTGGCACTGAGATATTACAGATAGAGACGGTATTTGAAACTTTTAGCTGGTTGTTCTAGGAGTCTCACTTTGGAATCACACAGCCACAAGCTCCAGGTATGCAAAACATTATTTATTTTTTTTCCGTTGAAATTTAAAAAGCAAATCATTCAGTGATTTAGAAAAAACTTTTTTTTTTTTGGCCAAAGATCTTTGAGTGGCGATGTAGATTGTTCTCAAGTCTACTGGTCGCCATCCCCAAGTTGTGCCCCCAAGGGCACGAAGATTAATCGTCTTTTTGGTCATAGCCTGACATACCTTTTTAGCGTGCTCACTGAAAGTGAGCTGTCGGTCGTATTGAACGCCTAAAAAGATAGGAGCCGCGTTGAAGGAGAGGGGTAAACCTCTGATTGTAATATGCGGCTGCCATGACGCTTCAGCTGTGCATAGGCTGAAGAAAAAGACCTCATACTTTATTATATTAAGTGTGAGACGGGCATCATGACTCCACTTCACTACCTTGTCAACTTCTTTTTGGAGCTTCTTTGTCATATCTATTTTACTTCTTCCGCTGCATGCAATCGCCAGGTCATCGGCATAGACACTCACGAGTGTTGTGTCTTCAAATTACATCAGGAGATCATTGATATATATGACAAAGAGAAGAGGGAACAATACTGATCCTTGTCGGAGACCTTTTTTGAAAGTTCTTGATCGTCCAACTTTGGCAATGACCCTGACACGGGCTTGTCGGATCTTCAGCCACGAACTGATCCATACCAGGAAGCGAGGCGGGATACCTAGAAGGTGCTTCTTTTGTAGCAGACTGCTTCTCCAAACTCCATCATAGGTTTTACTAAAGTCGAACGGGGTAATTCCTGTTGTTGTTTTTGTTATATATTGTTTTGTTTCTACTTGTTGTCGTTACTTTTTTGTTGCACGTTGGAATTGAAGAAGCAAGAAGTCGAGTTAAAAATAGTTTATTTTGATGGATTAATTCGGTGATAGAGTAGACATTTTTTTCAAATTTTGAGAAAACCTCAATTTGCCGTTCGAATTTAAGCGTTTAAATCCTATGGCGACGTTGAACGGTTCATACGATGGGGTGGAAGGAGGGCTGGAAGCGGTGATGTGGTGGGATGGGGTGTGATAGGTGAAGTGCGATGTGGTGGTGCAAATGAAGAAAATTTTGTGACTTGGTGTGGTGGAAAAGTGGTGTTGAAATAATGAGATTTGGTGTTGAAAGAGTGAAAGTTTAGGATGGTTGTCTTTGTTAAGCACAAACGGATGTCAAGTGGTGGTGAAAGTCAACTAAGTGAATGAAAGAAATACAAAAAACTCATCAAACCCAGTCAAAAATAAGTCCAAAGTGACGACTCAGATGTCGCTGGCTGCGGTGTGTAAGGTGGCTACGAGGCGGTGGCAACATGAGCAGGACCAATGTGTCGAAAGGAACAACTCGGAAAATTGAAAATCCGCTATCTTTACACTATAAAATTATCGGGAAAAGTTAGAAAAGAAGACGAAGGTATTGGCGGGTGTCAAGGAAAAAGTATTTACAAACTAGTGGGCAAAGGAGGAAAGCGTCAGCACGAATGAAATAACTCATGATGATATTGAATCGGTATCAAACACATTGATATGACAAAGTTCTAAGGATAATTCAAAAGTGAATTCAAATTAAAACTTTTGCAGCGCTTAATTTAAAATGGTTGAATGAAGCAGAGGCGCTTCGACCAGAAAGACATTCGATAGCAGCAACGGAGCTATATGCTTATCGATTGATGGGGTCATTCATGAAAATAAAAAGACCCACAACCAAAATAAATAAATAGATAAAGAATGATAAGAACTAAAAAAATTAAAAATACCTATTATTGTTGTATAAGTTATTAGTATGATTATTTCGAAGTTACCTGTTTACTCAACCATGAAGTGGCCAACGCTATCAAAAGACAGCATGCTTCAAAATGCACAAAAACACAATCGAAAGTAATGAGTGTCACGCACCTGTGAATGCACCTAAATATAGCCGACCTAAATATAATACAGCTATAAATAACAAGGTTAACCCTAAATATAACCGACCTTAATGTAATCCAGCTATAAATAACAAGATTAACCATATTAATCATAACGGATTGACTGGAATGTTTGCCTACCTTGGTAACCAGCCAGAGTTTATAAATGATTTCACATCAGGGTGATGTTGGATGAAAAGGATGGTGTGGAGTTTAGTGAAGAAAAAAAGAGGGGGGTATGGAGGAAAAAATAAATTTGTGAGAAAGAACGATGAAAGAGGGAGGGAGTTGAGGAAGGGCAGAGTGT
>OX387254.1:3946980-3971980 GCA_947562095.1 Branchellion lobata
TTCCAGCCTCTCGTTCACACCCCCTCTGGTGGCCTCTTCCCCTTCCACTCCTCCTTCGTCTTTCTCCCTTATGATCTCCGGCGTGAAGGTCTCGTACACAAAGGGGAAACACTCTGGAAAAGAGTGCACCTTAGCCGGCTCATTCAACATGCCCTCCAAATCCTCCTCTTCGTCCATCAGCCTTCGCCTCTTCTCGTCTTCTTCCTGTCCTTCTTGTAAGTGCCATTGTGTTTGTCCTTGTGTTTGTCCCTGTGATTGTTCATGTGCTTTTGTTTGTGACTTCTTTTTGTCGGCCCCCTTCTTGCTAGGCACCAGTTTGAAGAGGTATATTCTCAGGATTCTGAAGAACTCGACGGGTTCAGTGTTGCCGATGCCTGGCATGCTGTAATGACACGACTGACCCAGCTCTAAACTCGTTTCTCCTGTGCGAAGAGTCGTTCTACATTCCATTACCTTTTTATTTTGTTCAAGTTTATCGAGTTTTTTGTTTAGATTTACACTTTTTATACTATTTTCCTATTTTCCTGGTTTATTTGAAAACAATTTTAACAATTATCAAAATAAATAGCATGAATGAATGAAAAATCTAAACTTTAAAATTAAAAAAAAAACAAAATCTTGACTAACTTACCTTCTTCTTTCTGTACCATCACTGACTGCATATTCGTGATCAGGAGCTGCAGCATGATGGAGTTCAAGTATGGTGATGGCATTAAAGCCTCCAACACACACAAAATAAATCCTATTAGAAACAAGAGCCCTACTGGAAACCACATGACTTTGTGGATGGTTGATAGCAACTTTATATGCTCAGTCGGCTTTAACTACGAGAAAATGGCAATTGTGAATGTTGATTGTGAAATAAATTGTGTTCTGGTATTAATGCAAATCAAATGCCAGTTTTATTCACGAACAAAGAAAACGGTCTAAACATCTGGGAAGTGAATGAATAAATGAATAACCAATATATATATATATTTAATTTTGTAAAAAAATTGGTAAATGAATACATAAGTAAATATTTAATTAACTGAGTGAAGAATGAATAAAAAAGAAATTAATAAGAAATGGACCTCGTCCTTCTGGTCTTTCAACCAGCTGTTGGCCTTCTCGGCTAATACTTCGAAGCCTTCGTAGCCCTCGTTGGTGGGCAGTGGAATGATATCTTTGATTGCTGGAGGAGGGAAAGTGAAGAATGAAGAAAAAAGTTGAGAAAAAGAAACATAAATGGGAATGATGGTAGAGATGAAAATGAGTGGAAAACTGGTGAAAGAATTGAAAAAGGTGTTGATAGCGAAGAGGTGGAGGAATGAAGATCGATGGATGTGAAAAAAGCAACTAAAGGATGACAATAGAAACAAAAACGAAGAAAAAAAAAGAAAAAAAATGAGATGAAAATGTATGAAGCGTTTGGGAGTGTGAGAGTGGTTGTTGGATCGGGTTGAAATGGCTTGAGGCTACAATACATCAACTTTAATGCTATTTTCACTGTGGAAATTCAATCATTGAACAAAATAATGAAAATAAAAAAATCGAATAAATAATGAAAAATGAATAAAACTTTATTGATTTGGCGATTTATAGCATCTACGTATACCCACCAACCACCCAAAAGAAACCTAGCAACTATCCACCACCAACCACCCAAAAGAAACCTACCAACTATCCACCACCAACCACTCATCAACACCATCCAACTCTTAAACATTACTCAACCACTCAAAAACCTTTACCACTAAACATCATCACCAACTAAACACCATCAGCTGAACGACACCAACTGAACATCATCACAAACTAAACACCACCAGCTGAACAACACTGCCACAAATGAAGGCTACCCGCCGAACCACCAAACAACGCCACTCACTTAAACTAAGGTTGACTTTCCCAATGGTTTTGATGGTGTTTTTGTTGGCAAAGATGCGAATGACAAAGGTGTAAGGGGCGTCTTGTTCAACGCCCTCCTTCCACGTACTCAGGTTGTGCTTCAAGCTGCCCTTCAACACTGGAGCTCCTATGGTTTCCATTGAAAGAATTTTTCCTGGGTGGTGGAGTTGCAAAAATAGAGATTTGGAATTGGAAAAGTTTAATTGGAAACTGTTCTGAAGTAACCTATAAAAAAATTAATTTGTTTGATTTGTGATGATTGAGTGTTCATAATTATTTAAATAGTGATAAAATGGCTGTTGTATAAAGCGCAGACTAAACACTTAAAATTTAATAAAAATGTGATAAATATGAATATTGATAAACATTAGCGCTAAAAACAAGGAGAAAAACTGAAAACAAAAAAAATGACATGGAGAAAATAAACGAAAAGAAACATAAAACTTTAAAAAAATAAATAAATGAAGAGGAGCAGACCTAATCAGAGCAATGGACAGAAGCAGACCTAATCAGAGCAATAGAGAAGAGGAGCAGACCTAATCAGAGCAATAGAGAAGAGGAGCAGACCTAAGCAGAGCAACAGAGAAGAGGAGCAGAGCTAAGCAGAGCAATAAAGAAGAGGAGCAGAGCTAAGCAGAGCAATAGAGAAGAGGAGCAGAGCTAAGCAAAGCAATAGAGAAGAGGAGCAGAGCTAAGCAGAGCAATAGAAAAGAGGAGCAGACCTAATCAGAGCAACAGAGAAGAGGAGCAGAGCTAAGCAGAGCAATAGAGAAGAGAAGCAGACCTAAGCAGAGCAACAGAGAAGAGGAGCAAAGCTAAGCAGAGCAATAGAGAAGAGGAGCAGAGCTAAGCAGAGCAATAGAGAAGAGGAGCAGAGACGCACCGGCCAGATGTTTGTGCTGGAACTTCTTGTTGATCTTGTCGACCAGGTGGCTCACCTTGTCGTCGTGGCAGGGCACAAAGTCTTCGTAATGCAGCACCTGCAACCGCTCAGAACGCCTCGGAACCAGCCACAACCTGGTGGTTATGGTGGGGTGGGTGAGTGAGTGGGTTGTTTGTAGGTGGGTGGACTTTTTTTGAGTGGGTTTTCGAAAGTGAGGTTGTTTGTCAGAGTCTTTATGAAGTTTTGTGGTTTTATGGTGGTGAGTTGTTTATATGAGTTTGCGTAAGTTTGTATATGTTTGTGCAGAAAGGATTTTCAAAAAAAAAGTAATTTGTGGCTCATGAAATCTCCGTTAAAAAAACAAAACTACTTTGATAAGCGCGTGACGCAGTAATGGATCGATTGCAAGTATGTGGGTTAATAGATGCGAGGGAAGAACACCCAAGTGGGACCGTTTGCATGACATAGCGTCATCAGCTGACATCTCACAACATGACATCCTGTAGCACGTGACGACATTTTGAATGAGAACAAAAACATGAATAAAAATATTTGTCTGAAATTAATTTTTAAATCTTCCACGCACCTCAGTCCCCTGCTGTAGACCGTCACAGCGCCCTCCACTAGCTTTTTCGACAGCACCATTTGGTCACCATCTTTGATGAGTGTGACGTCAGAGCCCATCCAAGTGATCGTCTCGCAGCCTTTCACAGCCACTTCCGGGTTATTTTTCAACCAATAATTCGCCTTGTCTATCAGTTTCCTGTTTGCGAGTGATGACGATTGAGTGCAATGGCGGCCTTGCGGAAAAAGCCGCGGCATTAATCACTCACGAAGGGGCCTCAATGAAATTACACACAAAAGTGAAAGATACTTTTACTTGCGAAACACATGTCTTTCAAACTCGTCCACCCTTCAAGAGGCGATCAATATACACCAGCCGGTGTGGCCTTGCTTCCTTTGTATTGCTTCCATTCACAATGTCTCTATTTCTTACCTTTCTTCATTTTTTTTGGATTATTTTTTTAACCCAGTTAATTTTTCGGCTCATTTTTTGAGTTGTTTTTTTTTCGGCTCACTTATTTTCATAGTTCAGCCTTCTCCATCAGCTCCCTTATCAGCCATATTTTTCTTTCGGTTGTATTAAAAGAACTCATCCATAAATTTTCATTTTAATTAGCGCTGAAAGTATTTATTAAGGGTCGTTTTGAACGAATGCAAACGGCACTTCCAACAAGCAAACGTCATTCCCTCTTTTTGTACTCGATTTGTCTTCGATGTTTCAACGACAAAAACATTGTGATCTTTTTTCCTTTTAATTTTATTTATTATATATATATATATATATATATATATATATATATATATATATATATATATATATATATATATATATATATATATATATATATATATATATATATATACTATGTTTTTAATTATTTTTTTTTTCTCAAAGTTCTTTTTAGACCTATTTCAGATTCACAAGCCCAGCATTTTTATTTTTTATTGCTCAACCGTTCTAATCGCTTCAGTCACACACCTTTAGCTTCGGCTGACACTCAACTGTCAACCCGTGGGCTTTTGTGCAGCCGCAATATTGATATAAATTTTGACAAGCTCCGCTGCACCTCTCCATTAATACCCCAGTGACGTCTTAATTAATGGTGAATGAAAGAGAGATGACAAATCGCCAGCAAAAACACATTCCACATTGAGCCTTCTCTTCAAAAATTCATGCACTCTTTATTAATTAATATCACTTCGCCAAACTATCCACACCCCCACGTGGAATGAATATTACAAGACTCCTTTCAATTTTGTTGGATGAGTGTGTATTTGTACGTATGTGTTTGTGTTTGAATGTTTTTGTGTTTGTTTGTGTTTGCGTGTTTTTTGTGTGTTTGTATTTGCTTGAGTGCATTTGTCACCACGATCAAGTATGGCTGCATATCAAAGAACAGTAATTAATACATAAGAACCCTATTCTAACACAGTTATATAACTTTGAGCTTGACCCCTATTTCCACTAATACTACTTTGAATACTAATCGCAAAAAAAGTGCAAAAACAGCAAAAAACAGCAACAAAGACAGCGGCAATCCTTACTGAAAAGGTTCACTTTTGGAAGCGTCCTTGTGCATGGGAGGAGGGAAGTCCTGGTACTTAAGTTTCCAGTGGCAGCAGAGGGAGGAGGAGGGGGTTTTGGGCGTTCGTCTGCCACTCCCTGATGCTTTTCTGACGTGGTTCATTACTTTGTGTTCCTCTACTGTTTCCATGCAAAAGGAAGCAGTAGCTGTGTTGCTTGCTGTTGTATGATGTTGTCACTGGAAAGTTTGAAGATGAGAGTTGTTGAGGTTGGCGGGAAGTTTAGGAGATGAAAAAATGTTGGAGGCTGAAAAAAACTGTTGAGGCTTAGTGGGGAAGATCTAGTTTTGGTGGTTGGTGCCTTGCTGCTGAAGGTTGTGAAGCTTCTGATTGAGATGGGTGGATAAGTGGAGTGAGATGGGAACTTGCAAAGAGGAGAAAGGTATCAGATACGTGATAAAGTTTTAGGGTAAGACTGGATTGTTATGGAAAAGCTGGAAAGGGGCCTGTTTGGATCCGGTGTGAAAAAGGTGTACCAGGTGGATATAAAGTGACGAATGGATGTTTTAGGAGTGCACAAAGACTTCGTGGTGGTTGTGCATTGGAGAAGTGGGAAATGATTGTTTCTTGCAAGCACTGGAACAGAAAAACATTAGAATGGTTTAGATAGATTAAATGCCGTAAAATCCAACACACTTTTGTATCGTATTGCTTGAAGTTTGTATTGCAAGTACGAGTGAATATGTTTTCTGTTTCTTTGTTTTGAATGCTTTTGAAAGAACTTTTCAAGTCGGTTCAGCTATCAGTGACGGAGGTGGTATTGAGTGGTGTTGTTTTAAGCTTTAACGTGTGAAAAGTAACAAGGAATTGTAACAAGTGCGCAACCACGGATTGCTAGTACCACATAGGCTTTCTTGCTTTTTCTCATTCCACCGGTCAAGCGCTTGACTTCAGTGATGCCTTGATCTCCATTTTAAATTCTGAAGACTTCACTTATGCTCAACCACCGTGTTGTTGTGTACTGCTTGCATTACGGCTTTAAAACATTAAGGGGTTTTAAAGGTTTAACTATTTAATCAGTGGCAAGATGTGGTCTTAAATACCTCGTGAAGACGACAGACATGTCATAGAAATACCATTTTCCCGATTTCCATTAGCATGAAACGTATTTAATATCTATATATTATTTTAAAATATAATTAATTTTTGTTTTAAATTATCTATTTATTGAATTGGATGTAATATTTTCACCCTTTTGTAATTAATTCATTTAAATTTACGATAAAGTTTCATGTGGCAATGTTAACATCGGTGACTGTTCATACGGGCCTGTGCACGCCACTTTGTGCACATGAGAGAGAGTAAATGAGTTATCGATTTCGAATCGTGAGAATCGAACCCTTTCCATCTTGCAAGTTTCCCATTAATTTAGAATTGTGAAAGTTTATTTGCAGGTTTGGTTGGTCAATTCATTCCTTCATGAAGCCCCCGTGTAATCCAAAGGCATTGCATCCTTAGAGCTTCAACGGAAAGTGGTACTTACCACAAAGTCCTTGACGATTGCAAGGCTTTGAGCCTTCTTGCATTTTCAACTCTTTATATAACAAACTCTACTGTTGTTTTATCTTTGATGAAAACAATTAGAGCAAATGACAAATTTCATTAAAATAAACTTTTTTGAAATCGATTTTAAAATGGCCTATCCGCACCAAGTAGCTAACAATCGTCAGTGTTACTGCAACGACTCAGCTCATGCGAGTCTTAGCGTAGTTATCATGGCGTTAGGTTAGTTTGTCAAAAATTCATTACTGGTTAGTAGTTCCTTCGACACTTGGTTACATAGCATACAGAAGATGAAATTGGAAAGTGTCAGACTTTCAGACAATGTGTATGTACGCACACACACACACACACACACACACACACACACACACACACACACACAAACACACACACAAACACGTACCATACAGTGCGCATACACCCTTGTACGCCCTTACGCTACACACCACACACAATGCCTTTATTGGTATTTGGCATTGTTCGAACTTCGAGTTTAATTCAAGTGAAAAAATAAATTTCTATTATTTTTAAAATCAAATTCGGCCTTGAAATGATTTTAATCAAACACTAAAACAAAAAAAAAACAAAAAAAAAGAAAGTTTTTAACTCTTCAATTCTAATACAAATATTTCCTAAATGGCACAACAATTATTTTTTGACGTTGAGTTTGATTGACTTGAGGCTGCCCCCTCCAACAGTGGCCCACACCACACAGTAGTGCCTCAGCAACATCTCAAACATCTCCATTTCGTCCAGCATCTCAATGCGCTCTATCCTGCAATCGTTACATTCATGGTAACAATGCATTAATCCTTACAATTCATTCTTACAATTCATCGAAGATTACAATTCATCCTTACAATGCATCTAAAATTACAATTCATCAACTTGATTTCTAATCGTTACAATTTTGATTTTTCGATAAAATCATTGAAATCGTTACAACGTGCTGTCTATGGCTGCCCTGCCTAAACCTCCATCAGTAATCAAATGATCAAACTTTCACGCAGATTACTTTAAATTAATTCAAACAATTTTGAACTAATAAAAAAATAATTTTTGAAAATTTGAAAAAATAAGGTTAAAAATATTTTTTAAATCATGAAAATTATTCAAGAAAGAATAAAAACTATTTATGAAGCTATAAAAAAACATTCAGAAATTTACAAATTTTTTTGAAAAATCATATAAAAACAATGTAAAGTTATAATTGCAGACGAGCACCTGGCGAGTTCTTGGGTGGGCATGCCCTTGTAGATCTGCATCAGGTCCGCTCCGTCAGCCTCCTCCCAGCCGTTCTTTAGGAAGCTTGAGGTGGTTTGGGGCATGTACAACAGATGCAATATTTTCAGTGTCGTCATCGTCGTCAACAACACGATCATCATCAACAACAATATTACCACATTATACCAATAACACATCAACACCACCACAACATCACAACGATACAGCAACAGCACCGGTCCAGTTGCGACTGAAGACTCCCACAGTGCTCCACACCCACAAGTCCCAGACCACGGGAGTGCAAGTTCCGCTTCATCACCTCCCCAAACGTATCCTCCATGCCAATCTGTGAAAGGTGGGTTAATAATAGAAAAAAATTATTATTATTATTTCTTATATTGTTATTATTATTAGTAGTAGTAGAAATAAAATTATTAATACAATAAAATACAAAAACGAATATTATTATAGTGGCATTGACCCAGCAGAGTTTCGAGGCCACTCAAAAACGTCTCATTATTAAAACTATTGTGAACAATTAAAAATAAAATAAAATAAGTAAATAAACGAGAATAAAAAAAAATTATTTCTAAAAAAGTACAGTATTATTATTATGATGGAGGGAATGATTTATTGAACAGGTAAGTCTTCAGAGATCTACAAAATTATTTTGTTGAACTTGAAAATTTTAAGCTGTTAGGCAGGTTGTTCCACAACCTAGGTCCGCTGACGCTGAACCTTCTTAATCCTAATGGTTTTAGCTTGTGCTTGTTGGGAACAACGTCCTTTGACTTAGCCGATCTCAGTCTCTGTTTTTCCGGCAGATTAGCAACTGGAACTAGGTTACGTGTCAGATACTCAGGACCCTCGTTGGACAAGCACTTATACATCTGCAGAGCAATTTTATACTCAATCCTTTCATCAATTTTCAGCCAGTGAAGCTCCTTGAGTACAGGGGTAATGTGATCATATTTCCTTACTCCTGTAATGAGCCTGGCTGTTGTATTGATTATGGATTGAATACTCTGCGTTGCTACCTTAGGTAAACTGACTAAAGCCGTGTTGCCATAGTCAATACGACTTAAAACTAAGGCTGATGCAAGTGTCTGCAAGGAGTCCATTGTCAAACATCCCGTGATGGATCTTATTTGACGCAGAGAGGTAAAACACATCTGTATTGTTTTTGATATCTGAGTTGACATCGTGAGGTCTCTATCCATGGATATTCCCAAGTTCTTTACAGATTTTGATGGAAAGATGTTGCTTTCTAATACACGGACAAAATAGCTCGGAATATTTTTCAGATTCCGACGAGAAGAGAACCAGATCACCTCAGTCTTCTCGCTGTTGAGCTTGAGACAATTGGCTCCCATCCAAGATGCGATTTCATCTACACACTCAGACACTCTTATCTGCAATTCTTCTGTGCCTTCATTATTGCAGTGGCCATATATTTGAGTGTTATCGGCATATTGATGAAATCCCAGCTTGTGTTTCATAACTATTCTTTCAAGGTCTCCAGTGTATAGAGAAAACAACAATGGTCCAAGAACAGATCCTTGTGGGACACCCACTGAAGAGTCAACAAAATCCGATTTTGTCCCACTGCAGCGTACATTGAAGGAACTGTCACTCAGGTAGTTCTTGAACCATTCCAGTGTGAGACCATCAAAACCATATGTGCTTTCTAGCCGTTTTAAAAAAATACAGTGATCAACTAAGTCAAAGGCAGCTGACAGATCTAACATTAAGAATGCGCCAAGAATGTCTGAATACATTTTTGTGACAGCCGTTTCAGTGGAACGATGACGACGGTAAGCCGATTGGTGGGTGGGGAGAAGGTTTGAATTATTTAGATAGCTCATGACTGTTGAGAACAAGCCTTTCTGCGAGTTTGGACAAAACAGGCAGCTTAGAGATGGGTCTGTAGGATGAAGCAACGTTGTGATCAAGACTAGGTTTTTTAACAGTGGTGTAATCTGAGCCGATTTCCAAGACTTTGGGACAATTCACTCAGAAAAAGACTGATTGACCATACTTTTTACAAAAGCTAAAATCATTCCTGAAACTTTTTTTCAAAAGCCTAGTAGGTCTTAGATCAGACACATACTGTTTGTTGGGAAGACTCTGAATAGCCTTGAGTAGCTTATCCTTATCCACATTCTGGAGCCTACTGAGACTACCTTTTTGTGCATTAGCTAGATAAATAGGTTCGTTTCTGGGTCAGATTGGGTTCATTGCTGACTCAACTTTCTTCAACAGAAAAGATTGGAATTCAACAGGCTGAATTCCGTCAACCGAAGATTTCTTTCCTCGACCAGAGACACTATTAATGTGGCTCCAAATGTTAGCCGTTTTGTTTTTTGGATCACTGAGTTTATTATTCCAGTAATCTCTACGCTTGTGTCTACAGAGTCTTTTGTAGAGTTTTTTCTGACCCATCCATGCAGCAAAATCATTCTCACTCTTGGTCTTCATATTGATCCTTTCTAGACTTCTTTTCAGACATTTTGAAGTACGACACTTCCGATCAAACCATGGATCAGAAGGTCTTTCATGTATTCTAACGGTCTTAAAAGGAATCATCTTGTCAAGGATCCCTGACAGAGTGGAATTATAAAAGTTAGAAGCTGAGTCCACATCAAGACTTGTGGCAGCTGAAAGCGGAGACAACTGAAATAAACTTTTCAGTGTCCAAAAAATTCCAACGTCTAATTTGGAGCTGTCGATAGATGGGAGGTGGTTTGAGCCTCTCACAACTGCACAAAAGCAACTTGTGATCCGAAATGCCACTATCAATATAGTTGATGTTGACACTCTTTCTGGATGCTATCACATCAAGCCATCCTCCTTGGCTATGGGTGGGTTGGTTTGTGGACGAACCAAAACTATGGGACCTTAAAATGTTGAAAAACGTTTGTGCATCTGTGTTGTCAGACTGCTCCAAGTGAAAGTTGAAATCACCCAGAATCAAAACCTCTTCATTGTATGTGGCCAGAATACCCAAGGTGTCTTCAAATTCCTTGTAAAACAATGAAGAAGCGGCGCCTGTGCGATAAACAACCAATCCGATGACTGACTTGGAGCTTGAGCTTATTCTCACACACAGATGTTCAAAACCGGCGGTTGAAATTAACTTTAATAGCATTCCTCGGAACATGGAGTTGAAAGCCACTGCCACTCCTCCATGGTCGGTGAGCAGGGTGTTCACTGACTAGGAAAGTCTTGGCCTTGCCTTCTCGAAGACCACAAGACCCAGGCTCCGCAGCTTACTTATGCTGATTGACTCCGGGTCATGCCATGTTTCTGCCATAAACATCACATCCATTTTATAGTCCTGAATTAATTCTACCACATCTTCCACTTTATTATTTAGTGATCTTACGTTCTGAAACCCAATTAAAACTGGAGATCCAGTCTTCTGAGCCTGGTGGCGTCCTGAGACAAGTGAAATCAGTTCATGGCAGTCTTTATTGTGTCTAGCGCACCTTTCCTTGACCTTCCTATCTGCTCTTTTTCCTCGGTGGTGCCACTTCTTCTGATTTCTGCCGATTTCAAAACGATTTATCGCTAATCGGGTTTCCAGAGGCAAAATCACATTGGGATTATTGTACAAAAATAAATCTACCATTCAAATAATTAAAAACCCGTCAATAAAGAAATGCTAATAACCTTGGTATAGCAAACAATTTATCCTATAAACAAATTTAAAAAATAAACTTACGCTTACACCGTCTCGAATAAAGACGATCTGAAGCAACCATTTTTAATGGAAAATAAATAGGAAAAAACTTAAATAAAGTTGAAACTAATAATTGAATACAAAATAAAACATTTATTTTTAAAGTTATTCAGGCTAAAACAACTGATTTAACGAGCTAGATTTAAAAGGCCGCCTTGCAAAATGGCGCCTAACATAATTAATACTAGTGATGTTAGTATTTTTTACAATTCATACTCTTTCAATCGACACACAGGCATCACCAAAACTTGCGGTCCACAACCTGTTCGTAGTTGACGAACATGGCGCAAGGGAACTTCTGAGCCACCCACGTGACCAGAGCACTTGAATGCCCCCCTTCCATGTACACAAGCACGCACTCGGTGATGAAGAGGGTCGGAAGTTCAAAGTTCAAGCCGCATTTTACCTTCAAGATTGGTCGGAAGTATTTTCAAGATTATTGTTGAAAGGTAGTTTCACAATATTACCTTCTTTAAATTTTTTTTGAAAATGATTGAAAACCATATCCGAATTTTTTAACAAACACTTTAAACATTTTTGAGAATTTAGTTTGAATAAAGTCTACTTCCAAAATGTAGTTTGACCTTGAGAGTGGATTCCAAGTCACCCAGGTTCCGTAAGTCATAAGGCACGCAATGGTAAATTGCTGTGTGTAATTCGCCTCTGATCCGTGAAGCTGTGTGTATTTTTGTGTGTTTTGTGTGTGTGTGTGTGCGCGCGCGTGTGTGTGTGTGTGTGTGTGTGTGTGTGTGTGTGTGTGTGTGTGTGAATGTTTAATTTTTTGTTTCTAAGATTAATCAAGTACATGCTTCAGTGGATATTTCTTAGAAAAAAAACTACTTACAGGTTACTTCAAGGTCTCCGGTTAGAAGCTTCAGACCTTCTTGAAGATTTTTTTTCGAACTTCAAAATAAAATGTATTTTTCAAAAGTCATAAAAATACATTTCCAGTTTCAAAACTGAGTAGTTTTTTTCTGAAACGCAAACTAAAATAAAGATAAAAGTAAATTGAAAATGAAACCAGCTTCCTACTTAATAGCCTTAATTTTTCGGTTGATGATGGTGTCAAAGTCCATGTCAACCCAGGCCAAAGGCATAGTGCCAGAGAGGTTCCAAAAAGAAGTGTCAAAACCTGCACCCAAGTTGACCACTTGGCATTTACCCTCAGTTGACTGTTGAAAAATAAAATGACCTTAAGTTTTAAAAAAAAAAACTAATGGTTCATGATGTAAAATAATAACGTGTTTAATAAATAATTCTTTTTGGAAAATGACAAACATCAAGGAATTGTTTGAAAAGTGAGTCTATAGCTTTGACTCTGGCATAGTAGCCTCTGTTCATTTCAGGAGTTCTTCTGGGGGAAGCTTTGACGAAGGAAGCGATGTAAGGGTCTTGCCAATAACCCAATTGCACAGCACTGCACTTGGAAGATGCAGCATCGTCATTTGTTGCTTGCACTTGTAAATCTTGCAATGTTTCAGACATTCCGAAAGGATGCTGAACTTTGGAAATGAAATTTTAGAAAAACGAAGTTTAATATGTAGATGAAAGATTGGAAAAAATTTGTTAGAAAATCAAGTAGAATTTTCTTTTAGTTTCGACAACTGTTTCATATTTCTATTTATAGAAAATTATAATAAACACATTCATTATAAAATGCATTTACTGTTTCTAAATTTAAATAGAACATGATGAAAAGTAAACCCTAGTGCTCAGTTTCAAACTAATCTAGCGGTGAAATAGTTTTTGTTTAATATATGATAAAAAACAAAAAAAGTTCATTCAACTATTTTTTTTTTAATTTGCAAAAAAACTACAAAATATAATAATATCCTTTGTACACATAATATAATATGATATAGTATAGTATTTACTTGATTCAACTCGGGATTAATCGTATCCGAAATTTTTGAAATTACATCCTTTTGTTTCTATTGTTTTTTTGTCAAATTGGTCCTTATTCTACTCTGATTATTCGTAACCGTGTATTTTTTTAGTACCTCTGCGCTTGAGGCATAATCCTATTCCTATTCATATGCTCCTAGTCCGCTGTGAAGCGTGATCGGGTAAGACCACGTTTGAGTTCTAAAAGCAGCAACTCAACTAAAGTACAGATGTCCTAAAGTGTTCAGTTCTCTAGTAGCCCACAGCGATTGAAAGGCGCATTACAAATGCCTTAATTAGATTAGATTATGATAAAATCTTATCGAAACTTTTTTCCAAAAAAGCTCCCACATATACATACACATTAGTAATATTATTATTTTTTCAACTGTTTCTCGTGATTTGTCCATTTCGTTGGTTCAATGCCGACCTTTATGACTGATAAAATTCTGCTCTCGTATATTTTAATGTTTTCTTTTCTAGTTCGACTGTTTGCCGTATTTTTTTCTAAATTTCCAGCGTATGTCTGAACTTAATCTAATAAAGACTATAAAGTACACCAAACAGACAATCACTCAAAAGAAAAATTATCTCAATACTTTTATTTCCAATGATCATGTTACAATAACCTGAAAATGTTTACAAAATGCAGATTTCATTTTGCAAGCAAGCACATTGAATAAGTTACAGGAGTTTAAATAATTTTAAGGCAAAGTGGTTTAAGTGTTTGCATATTTACAAATGGTCGTCGGGTTAAATGCTACATCCAATTAGATTTATTTGATATTAGTGGTAGTATTGAGATGAATATATTTGCATTTTAGTTGAAATATTAAGAAATGGTGAGTACTGGTAAAATCAAAAAACCTTAAAAATGGCCCGCTCTTTTGAATGTATTTGCAGAACGATGGTGAAAAATAACCTAGCTCAAGCCACATTGAAGGGCGCAGCAACTCAAAGAAAGTACAACAGCGCAACAACTTGTAACAAAGGAGGTTTGAAGTGGAGAGCATCCGAATTTGAAGTAAACAGAGCTACGCTTCGGAGGGGGTCTGATTGATGGAAATGTGTTCTAGTATGTTAGAGTGTGGGAAGGGATTTAAAACGGCCTCAGTATTGTCCCAATTGCCGAAGTTGTCTTTGTACCATGCCACTGAAAAAAATTCAATGTATTTCATTATGACTGTGAGAATGGAATAAAATATAAATATACAAAAAAATCAAAATTTTCAAATTTAAAAACTTCAACATTGATGAGATTTGTACAGGAAAGTGCACATAGCGTTCAACCACTCACCAGTTATTTCAATGCCTTGTTTCCAAGACACCTCAGGTTTCCAACCTAACTTGTGCATCTTGCTTGAGTCCATCTGGTAGTGGTGGTCGTTGACAAGGCGGTCTTGAGTGAAGTCAAAGTGCTTGCTGGGGTCTGCCTCTTGTCCCTTCAGCTGATGTGTGATGACTGTCATTATAGAAGAGAATGTTAGACTAATTCGAGAACGATTACATTAATATTAATTCGATGAATAACATTCAATCTTTGCTTGTTTAAGCTGCACAATCAGCCACCGCCAACCACCACCAACCACCACCAACCACCTCAGCCACCAAGTACTGGGCCACTTCAAGAACACTCATCTTGAAGTCACACCCAACATTGTACTTCTGCCCATCTTTCCCTTCATGAAGTATCATGTCGTATGCTTTGGTAGCGTCACTAACATACAAGTAATGGCGGATGGCTTCTCCGTTTCCATGGATACAACACTTGCGGTTGCGTAGCAACAAACAAATGAATTTGGGAATGACCTAAAATGAAAAAAAAATTATGTGTATTTTGAATGACCATTCAAATTGATTTTTCAATTCTGATTCATCCGTCCATGAAACTAAATATTTCCAGCAAGCCTCACAGATCTTTAATAGCTTATTTCACCCTCTCATCTCCAAACTAAACCACCAACGTTTTCAGGGAATTTGTGTGGTCCATAAACGTTGGTTGCCCTGATGGTGATGAGGGGCAGTTGGTAGCATTGGAGGTAGCAATGGGCCATGATCTCGGAAGAAGCCTTGGAACAGGCATAAGGACTTGATGGGTTCATTGGGTCAATCTCTTTGGATGGCTGGTTGGAGCACAGAGGGGAAATGATGGAAGGTTTATGAAAAAATGAAAATTTCCTGTTATCCATACGTGCAATACCATAGACTACAATGCACTCTACTGCATTATGCTGCACTACACTACAATAACTGAATTCTACTAAAACAACCATACTACACTTCCCTACACTATCCAACCTATCTTCTATAACTCAACAAGCTGTTTTACCTTGACTGTACCTCCTCCATACACCTCATCAGTGCTGATCAGCAGGAATCGCTTGACTGAAAGCTCAGAAGCAGTTTTTGCTAAAACTTGTGTTCCATAGATGTTGGTGTGGTTGAAGTCTAAAGCACAAACAAAGGAATAGTCTGTATGTATTGAAAAACAGAATTGAAAATGATTTGTTTTGAAAATTATTCAAATTAAAACTTACAAGGTTTTCAATAATTCAAAAAATTATATATTGAAAATAAACTAAGGTTAAAGTAACGTTTTGTAAGAAGCTCACCAACGTGTGAGAGTGCTGCAAAATGAATGACATGACTGATGCTTTCTTGAGTGAAGACTTCTTTCATCCGAGCTTCATCACACACATCAGCCTAGGGGGTAAAAAAAAAATATAAAAACTGATTCAAAAATTTGGAAAAAATTTCTGCATATCAAAACTTGAATAGACCTTGATGAATTTATAGTTTCTTTTCCCTTTTATGCATTGCAGGTTCTTTAGACTGGCATTATAACAGAGCTTGAAAGAATTGGAATTTGATTGAAAAGATTTGAATTTATTGAAACAAAAAAATGAAATGAAGCATAATACTTAATAAAACTTTTTTATTAACTCATAAGAAAATTTTTAATTTAATGATAGGATTATAGTGAAGATTTTTTAACATGAGAGCACAAATATTGTTACTTTGTCTAGGTTAACAATGAAGTAGTTTGGATACTCGTTAACAAGGTAGATTACCATGTGGGAACCCCTGTGGTATGAAAAAAATGGTTTAGTAATTTTAATTGTGAATGCTGAGTCCTAATGATTCTAGAAAATGTACGAAATTTTGAAAACTTACATGAATCCAGCTCCACCGGTAACAAGAATTCGTTTTTCATAATTTCTAGAACTCATCTAAAAATAAGTTACAACGTATTTTAACTTCTATGATCCTAGCGATTCGTCCGTCGTAACATGCCCTTTGAAAATTTTTTGAAAAGTAAATTCGTACAAAAAGACTATTCTTTATATGTAATCTTTTCCTGTTTTTATAAAGTAGATTGTTTTAATATATTTTTCCACACTTTTCTGCCGTCTTTCGGCTGTTTTTTTCTCACCCTCATTGACTACATCTTTTTTTTCAATGAAAATTTTAGGTTTAAATCATTTTAAATCATTTTTTGATTTGCTTAAACTTTTGAAAATTTTATCAATTTTCAGAATTTATAGTTTATTTGAATTATTATTTAATCAAGCGCTGCAAGATGTATATAGTCTTTAGCTATATAAACCTGGCAGGTGTTAATTATGGCTACAACCAAAAAACCCGAATTTTAAAAATGTTTAAAAATAGGTATTATGTCAAAAAATGTAGTTTAAAAACTATTCAAGTATAAATAATTGAATAAAGCTATGTCGTGTGTTTTGTCGCATATTTTCTTCTTTTTCGCTTAAACATTTGAAAGTTTAAAACAAACACAAAAATGAACAGATTTCCAACAGAAGTTACTGTCATAGGTAACAACTTCAGCATGTTTTAATTAATTTAAAAACATAACTATTTTTTGTATATTCATTCCAAATTAACATTTGTTTTACGTTACTTACACTTATTCGCAGTAAACTCAGTCAACAACATCAAGCCAAAGAAAGCAGGTTTCATTTTTTTATCAGTAGTCTCAATATATTATTCATGGTTAAAAATCAACACCTAAATTACATTATTTTCCACTGAGTTCCAATTTTGCACTCAGTCATATCACCCAGACGTCTTCACCCTTCAAACTCCCATACCTCTTCACCCTTCAAACTCTCATACCTCTTCACCCTTCAAACTCCCATACCTTTTCACCCTTCAAACTCCCATACCTCTTCACCCTTCAAACTCCCATACCTCTTCACCCTTCAAACTCCCATACCTCTTCACCCTTCAAACTCCCATACCTCTTCACCCTTCAAACTCCCATACCTCTTCACCCTTCAAACTCCCATACCTCTTCACCCTTCAAACTCCCATACCTCTTCACCTTTCAAACTCCCATACCTCTTCACTCTTCAAACTCCCATACCTCTTCACCCTTCAAACTTCCATACCTCTTCACCCTTCAAACTCCCATACCTCTTCACCTTTCAAACTCCCATACCTCTTCACCCTTCAAACTCCCATACCTCTTCACCCTTCAAACTCCCATACCTCTTCACCCTTCAAACTTCCATACCTCTTCACCCTTCAAACTTCCATACCTCTTCACCCTTCAAACTTCCATACCTCTTCACCCTTCAAACTTCCATACCTTTTCACCCTTCAAACTTCCATACCTCTTCACCCTTCAAACTTCCATACCTCTTCACCCTTCAAACTCCCATACCTCTTCACCCTTCAAACTCTCATACCTCTTCACCCTTCAAACTCCCATACCTCTTCACCCTTCAAACTTCCATACCTCTTCACCCTTCAAACTCCCATACCTCTTCACCCTTCAAACTTCCATACCTCTTCACCCTTCAAACTTCCATACCTCTTCACCCTTCAAACTTCCATACCTCTTCACCCTTCAAACTTCCATACCTTTTCACCCTTCAAACTTCCATACCTCTTCACCCTTCAAACTTCCATACCTCTTCACCCTTCAAACTCCCATACCTCTTCACCCTTCAAACTCTCATACCTCTTCACCCTTCAAACTCCCATACCTCTTCACCCTTCAAACTTCCATACCTCTTCACCCTTCAAACTCCCATACCTCTTCACCCTTCAAACTCTCATACCTCTTCACCCTTCAAACTCCCATACCTCTTCACCCTTCAAACTCCCATACCTCTTCACCCTTCAAACTTCCATACCTCTTCACCCTTCAAACTCCCATACCTCTTCACCCTTCAAACTCCCATACCTCTTCACCCTTCAAACTCTCATACCTCTTCACCCTTCAAACTCCCATACCTCTTCACCCTTCAAACTCCCATACCTCTTCACCCTTCAAACTCCCATACCTCTTCACCCTTCAAACTCTCATACCTCTTCACCCTTCAAACTCCCATACCTCTTCACCCTTCAAACTTCCATACCTCTTCACCCTTCAAACTCTCATACCTCTTCACCCTTCAAACTCCCATACCTCTTCACCCTTCAAACTCCCATACCTCTTCACCCTTCAAACTCCCATACCTCTTCACCCTTCAAACTCCCATACCTCTTCACCCTTCAAACTCTCATACCTCTTCACCCTTCAAACTCTCATACCTCTTCACCCTTCAAACTCCCATACCTCTTCACCCTTCAAACTCCCATACCTCTTCACCCTTCAAACTCCCATACCTCTTCACCCTTCAAACTCCCATACCTCTTCACCCTTCAAACTCCCATACCTCTTCACCCTTCAAACTCCCATACCTCTTCACCCTTCAAACTCCCATACCTCTTCACCTTTCAAACTTCCATACCTCTTCACCCTTCAAACTCTCATACCTCTTCACCCTTCAAACTCCCATACCTCTTCACCCTTCAAACTCTCATACCTCTTCACCCTTCAAACTCCCATACCTCTTCACCCTTCAAACTCTCATACCTCTTCACCCTTCAAACTCCCATACCTCTTCACCCTTCAAACTCCCATACCTCTTCACCCTTCAAACTTCCATACCTCTTCACCCTTCAAACTCCCATACCTCTTCACCCTTGAAACTCTCATACCTCTTCACCCTTGAAACTCTCATACCTTTTCACCCTTCAAACTCCCATACCTCTTCACCCTTCAAACTCCCATACCTCTTCACCCTTCAAACTCCCATACCTTTTCACCCTTCAAACTCCCATACCTCTTCACCCTTCAAACTCCCATACCTCTTCACCCTTCAAACTTCCATACCTCTTCACCCTTCAAACTTCCATACCTCTTCACCCTTCAAACTCCCATACCTCTTCACCCTTCAAACTTCCATACCTCTTCACCCTTCAAACTCCCATACCTCTTCACCCTTCAAACTTCCATACCTCTTCACCCTTCAAACTCTCATACCTCTTCACCCTTCAAACTCTCATACCTCTTCACCCTTCAAACTCCCATACCTCTTCACCCTTCAAACTCCCATACCTCTTCACCCTTCAAACTTCCATACCTTTTCACCCTTCAAACTCCCATACCTCTTCACCCTTGAAACTCTCATACCTCTTCACCCTTGAAACTTTCATACCTTTTCACCCTTCAAACTCCCATACCTCTTCACCCTTCAAACTCCCATACCTCTTCACCCTTCAAACTCCTATACCTCTTCACCCTTCAAACTCCCATACCTCTTCACCCTTCAAACTTCCATACCTCTTCACCCTTCAAACTTCCATACCTCTTCACCCTTCAAACTCCCATACCTCTTCACCCTTCAAACTCCCATACCTCTTCACCCTTCAAACTCCCATACCTCTTCACCCTTCAAACTCCCATACCTCTTCACCCTTCAAACTCCCATACCTCTTCACCCTTCAAACTCCCATACCTCTTCACCCTTCAAACTCCCATACCTCTTCACCCTTCAAACTCCCATACCTCTTCACCCTTCAAACTCCCATACCTCTTCACCCTTCAAACTCCCATACCTCTTCACTCTTCAAACTCCCATTTTCTCACTCTTTACATACACATTTCTTCACTTTTCAAACTACCATCTTCATCGCCCTCCAAACACTCATTCATCAAACACATACCCCACACATTTGATTTTATTATTTTTATTATCACGCAGGTTTGAAATTCTGCGTTATATTTGCAGTGGGCTCAGTGAAGTTTCGGACGGACCAAGTTGCCAATGAAGCAGGAAACCCAGTCTTCAACAGCGAATCTTCTCTGTGAGTCCAGTTGTCTTTGCCTTCGTGGCATAAATCACGGTGCGACATAATGTAGTGGCGTGTCACGCATGTCTCCATGACGTCAAGCATAAAGCTGTATGGTGGTTCGAAAACATTTTTTCTATCATGCGTTCAAATAAATTGATGCTTCAAATAGTTGAAAGCAACTAAAAAAAGTTTACTAAACAATTAATGTTCCAAAAGGCTTTCTATTGAATATTGGACAAAAGTTCTAATTGAAGCAACCATATGCGTATGTGCACAAGCTCAGTTATATTGCCCAAATAACTTTCCACCATACAAAAACACCAAATACAATCCAACACGGCAGACAAGTGGAAAATCCAAAGCTTCCACTGACGTTGTGTGTGACGGAGAAAAAGGAGAAAGAGTTCTATGGGCAGTTGGTAGTAGCCCTGGATGAGCTTCCGACCGCCAGAAGTGGCGTGGTGAGGTCCTTGCCACTACAGCCACACAAGAAGTGTCCGACACCTACAGCCACCATGCAGTTCGAAGCGTGGATCTCAAAGACCCTCCACACGTCCGAAATCACCATCAACACCGATAAAGTATGATTCTTCATAACATTTTGAAACTTTAAATATGACATTTTGTGATCATAAATAAAAGATCCTTGTAAATCAAATTATTATTATTTTTGTTATTTTCATTACTATTATTCTTATTATTCTTATCTTTATTATTATTATTATTTTTTTTTTATTAAATTTTATTATTTTTATAAATAAAATTATTTAATAAAGCAAACCAATTTTTTTGAATTATTCAATACAATACAACACAAAAACGAATATCATTATAGTGGCATTAACCCCGTAGAGTTTCGAAGCCACATCATATTCAATCATCATCTTATTTAAAGACTGTTTTAGCACTTTTTCATAACCATTAAATTTCTCACATTCAGAAATCCTCAAAGGCTCCATTGAAAGGCCTCAAAAAGAAATTGTCAAACCTCAAAAACCTGTCCAGGTTCGCATGTTCCTACAAACAACCCGATCTATCAACCAACTATCCAACCAACCAATTAATCAACTAATCAATAAGTAAAGTTATCAACCAGCCACTTGAACAACCACTAACCAAATCAATCTCGAAAGACGTTTGAAGTGCCTTTAAACCATCAAAATATCATATTATTTTTCGACACTTGAGATGTCAAGTGGCTGCTTCAATTATTGAACGCTCATTCGAAGACATGATGGGTCAACATCGATCTTTTCAAGCTCGACAAAATAATTGAATTTTTATAGTTGAACTCATCTTTTTTCAAGTTATGTATTTACAATGATTTTCGCCAACTTCTGTTGGCATTATTCATATTGAAACTTTAAAATGGAAAAAATTAGTGTATAAAAATTTATTCAACTCAAATCTAAAAAATACTAAAAAATGCAAAACAGTTACTTTTAAAGAATTATTAACTTCGCAGTTTTAAGGACAGTTCATCGATGAAACCAATCTTATTCCAACAACAGTGAAATATTCTTATACCGACAACGACATCAATAATAATTCAATCTCAAAATAACAGAAATAAACACAATAATCCGGTATGTGGATAATTCAGATAATAACGACAACATATTAAGAAATAACAACAAAAACAACAATATTTTAGTAACAACAACAAACACAACAATAGCTTAGTAACAACTACAAACACAGCAAAAGCTTTTTGACAACAAACACAACTATTATTTAGTAAAAAACAACAAAAACAGTTTTTTAGAATACAACGACGACAGCCATGCCACAACAACCTCCCACAGGAAGGGCAAGGACAAGAACTCCTTGGCAGAAGGGAACATGCAACAGGCCTACTCTTGCATGGACATCTCCAACAACACGAACACCCTCACCCTCAACAACAACAACTTTGATACTGCCAGCGGAAAGTTTTATTTTGGAAACGATGATGACGTCAGTAGACTATCGTTCACAAGTGACAACAAAGACCATAACAATCCCTTCTACAACGACAGCACAGACCACAACAATCCATTCCTAGACAACGACACGTCATTTTCAAACAACAATAACCCTTTTGACGACCCTTCAACTCATGACGCTCATTCTCTTCGCACGGCATCGTCAGCGGTAGCGTCCAAAAGGCCTGAAATAACGGGAGTGTCTCCAAACAGTGCGTTGATCACGGGAGGAAGGAAGATTGTTATCAGAGGAAATCGTCTTGGCAACTGCAAAGAAGATATAATAGGGTTGTTGATTTGCGGCTCGAACGTACTCGGTTCTTTGGAGTACTACAGCAGCTCCAAAATCGCCTGCACCACCAACCCCTGGAAGTTGTGCACTGGACACATCACTTTGGAAACGCAGAGCGGTGGGAAATCCTTGTCTGCGATTGAGTTCACTTTTAAATGTGACTTGGAAAATGAAAGCATTGGTGGGTTGAGAATTGAGGGAGGTTTGAAAGCCGTGAACAGAAGCAAGTCGTCTGCCCACCTGCTGCCGCAACACTCCTCTCCCACCAAGAAGTCTTCCAAGCTCAGCAACAAACTCACCTTGGGCCTCAGTAACTCCTTTCTTTCTCGCAGTCTCATGAACCTTAACGAACCCTCCGTCAAGAAGGCAAGCCTGCCCTACCACGTGGTGACAGCTAATGTCACTCCTCCCAGAGATGGTGGGTCACGAACCAGTCATCGTTTATATTTTTTCGGAGTCTAAAAGTAATGAGCTGTATAAACACATCCTAAGTTAACTTATTTCTAGAGTATCTTAATCTTTGGAAATAAATTTTTATTTCTTTTTTACCGTAAATATAATTTCAATAAATTAATATTTTTGATTTGATTTCAGCTCAAAAATTGCAAAATTATTTCTTCCACTTCTTCCAGGTAGCTACCAAGACTTGGGAGTTCTAGAAAAGCCTCCCCAGCCTCCCGTGGTCCACATCACGCCCATCATGGTAGAGAAGGGGCAACACAAGGTGGCGCAGAATATAATATTGCAAATACAAACTTCTATTAGAAAGATTCTTGTTTTTTTATTTTGAAAACGGATAATTCGTTCTAAATCGGTTTCCTGATTAAGGTTTAACTTTTTTGCAATTATGCTCAGTAAATTATTCACAATTCAACCCTCAGAACAAGAACACCATCAAAATCGATAGCAACAAACTCAAAGGTGCAATGATTGCATTCACTTGGTTTTTGATAGTGAGGACGTTAGATAAAACAAAAAAATAGATTACGAATTTTATTGTTATCACAATTATTTTTATTATTAATATTGGAATTATTATTTCAAAACTTCTAACCCTCCAGAGTTGGAACAACAGTTGTTCACATGGCAGAAGTGCGCAAATAACTTGACATCTGAAAAGAAATGTTGGCAGATCCTTTAACTATTTATTGTTTTGTGACCACTATTATTCACATTCATCATGGAAGTAACAATATTTGAATGGTTTCACTCAATTCCTTCTCAATCTAATTATTTGAACAACATTAAGTAGCCTGTCTTAATTATAAATGACACCTTATCCATGGCCTTTACAAATTCACCTCAGTGCTGGAGAGTGAGAACAAGAGACTGAAAAGCTACATCGACAACATTGTATGCAACATTATGGAAAAATGTCCCAACATCTTGCAGCAAGGCGCTCACTAAGCAGAAAATGTATTGTACTAATAACAAGTAATAAGCAGATGTACTGCACTAATAACGAGTAATAAGCAGCTGTACTGTATTATTAACAAGTAAAGGAGTAATGTAACAATAATCAGTCAGCAAAAAATATCGAATGTTGGCCGTTTATGGTTTTTACGTATCTGAAATTAACAGCCCCATGGCTCCAAGATAATGATGGAGGTGGTATGAGTGGGAGAAGTGATCATTTATTAACGTGGAAATCCAAGATCAAGTTCAATCTTGTAATATATACCCAGTCTGCCCAAAAAGGCTTTTATTGATTTTTTATACTGATATTAAAAATTTTTTTTTTTTGAATTAAGAAATTTAAACGAAATTTTGTGCAACGACTATTATTAGTTCAGATAAAATTCATTTGCCACCTGAAATTCTATTCAGTCTCCCATTTTTATTTTCAGTCATTCAACCGTTTTCATTGATTTTTAATATTTTTTAGAGTTTTTTTGCTGATAATTTATTTCATAATACTTATTTTTATATGCATAATAATACATCATACTTTTATAATTCCAAAACGATCCTTTCTCTAAAAAATTGTTTCAACAATCAGTCAAACTTTGTATGGTTTGTATAGAACCTATATGATTGTTCCTTCAAATAAAATTACCTTTAAACATTTAAATGAACCATATTTAGTTATTGGAACATTAACATCTCGTGTTCACATTTTAGTGGTAATAAATTTAAAAAATTCAAACTAAAAAAATTAATTAAATTTACACATATTGAATTGGACATTAAAATCAGCCAGCTTGTTAAAATCTATAGGAAATTTATGATTTACGATTGAACAAAAATCTGATAAAGTAATCAAAAAAGTTTTAACTCAAAAAAAATTTTTCAAAACGAAGGTTTTTCTTCCCATGTGATTTTTT
>OX387254.1:3976980-4011980 GCA_947562095.1 Branchellion lobata
GACCTAAGTTGTGGAACAACCTGCCTAACAGCTTAAAATTTTCAAGTTCAACAAAATCATTTTGTAGATCTCTGAAGACTTGCCTGTTCAATAAACCATTCCCTCCATCATAATAATAATACTGTTCTTTTTTAGAAATAATTTATTTTTATTTCAATTTATTTACTTATTTTATTCTATTTTTAATTTTTCACAATAGTTTCAATAGTGAGACGTTTTGAGTGGCCTCGAAACTCTACAGGGTTAATGCCACTATAATAATATTCGTGTTTGTATTGTATTTTATTGTATTGTAAATAAAAAACGATGGGCGGAAAGAGTGATTGATGGTGAGGTGGGTTGATAGAAAGTGACTGGACGGAGTATAAGTTGATTAGCAATGAAATTTCAATGTTATTTCAACCACCGCTCCATCAGCAAGTTTTATGAGAAAGATGCGCTCATGTGTGACGCTGTGAGTTCAGTCATCCTTGTCTCCTTGCTTGGTTGGTAATGCTACTGCTGCAGCTGCTGTTGCTGATGATGATTGTGAAGATAATGATAATGCTGATGAGAAAAAGGAAAATGATGATGATAATAAAAATAAATCTAAGGATGCTGATGATGATAGCGATAGCGCAACTAACAAATATTCTCTAAGGAGCATTCTCTATCAAACCATTACTAAAACCTCATGTGAGCAGCACCACAAAAGCACAAGAAGCAACACCATGCCTCAACTTCACATCCGCAGTGGGTCCTTGTGCCTTGGAGTTCACGCACATGAAGACTACCGACCACTTGTGGACCGACCCTCCCGCCAAGGAAATCATGCAACGTCACCGCATTCATAACCCCCTCAACAACCACCCTCTCACCCACCACACATCCCCTCGCAGACTTGCTCTGCAGGTTTTTTTTTTAAATTTACAAACATGTATAAGCAAACTTGATTGAAAGCATAGACGGAATCAGATTCGTGTATTCATGTATACACACACACACACACACACACACACACACACACACACACACACACACACACACACACACACACACACACAAACACACACACACACACACACACACACACACACACACACACACACACACACACACACACACACACACACACACACACACACACACACACACACACGCACACACAAAATCACACACACACACACAAACACACACACACACACACACACACACAAACACACAGACACATAAGACTTCAAGCAGCACCTCGGATGACTGCAACAGGGCGGTACCACAAATGGCGAAGGAGTACGTGGAGTCCTTGCACCAGAACCTCAAGACCACACTGTTGTATGGGAAGAACAACGTAGTCTTGCAACCAGTGGGTGGGAGGGTGGAAGAATATGAGAAGGAGTTAGGGGAAGGTGAGGAGGAATTAGGGGAAGGTGAGGAGGAGTTAGGGAAAGGTGAGGAGGAGTTAGGGGAAGGTGAGGAGGAATTAGGGGAAGGTGAGGAGGAGTTAGGGAAAGGTGAGGAGGAGTTAGGGAAAGGTGAGGAGGAGTTAGGGGAAGGTGAGGAGGAGTTAGGGGAAGGTGAGGAGGAGTTAAGGGCGGGTGAGGAGGAGTTATGGAAAGGTGAGGAGGAATTAGAGGGAAGAGTTATGAGAAGGAATTAGGAGAATGAACTAAGAGTTAGGAACTAGGAATGAGGATGATGTCTTAGGAGTTGTAAAATAGGAGTTAGAAATACTCTAGAGAAAGCTTTAGGAGGATTTTAGAAAAGGATTTGGAAGGAGTTAGGGAAAAAATGTTCAGTTAATTTTGAAATTATCTATTCAGTTTTTCATGCATCCCGGCATGCACCATTCACAGAAGGACGACGACGAGTTGATGCCCGGCTACTTGTCCTTGCACCAGAGCTCCAACCACCACACACTCTTTCTCAAGTGGACTCCCAACAACATCATGAATTTCTCTGGTCGTGTGGTAGTTGTGTGTGGTGGTCTGTTGTTGAGAAATTAATTTGGTAACCAAATGGCTTTTATAGTTTTGTATTGAATTTTTCAGAAGATTCAGAAGGCAATGGAAACCAGCATGACCGAAAGTTATTAAATTTATTTTATCGTTTTTTTTTCATCTGCAATTATCTCTTTTTAAAATAACTAAAATAAAAGTTTTAAACCACACCACGCCAAACCACACTACGCCAAACCACACTACGCCACACAACACCGAGCGCCCATATAGTGAATTTACTACTACTTCTACACCACACCATGGGAGCGCTTCAAGCGGATTCTTGAGGCACATCTGGCTGAGGAAGTGAATGAGGACGTGATTATGACGGCGATAGATGAATCGACGCCTAGGATGAAAGATAGTAAGCGTGGTTGGAGAAAAAAGGTAGCGTGGTGGAATGATGAATTGGCTGGTATGAGAAGGGAGGTAGTTGCAGCCAAAAAGCAGCTGGCCAGAAGGAGGAAATGGAGCTGCTTGGTCGAGGCTGAAAATGATATCTTGCCGAGGTGGGAACATCGTATGTGGAGACTATCAAAAGTGCGAAGGAGTGCTCTTGGAAAGACTTCCTGGAGCGCTGCGGCGTAGATGAAGGAGGCCCAGCAAACCCCTGGGGAACTCTCCACAGGCAAGCTGTTGGCAAGACAAAAAAAGGTGTCTTTTGGAAATCTGGAAAGGAATGATGGCAGCTGGACAACTTCGTGGAAGGAATCTGCGGAGCTTCTTCTGGAGCGTTTCATTCCCAGTGATGAAGAGGATGCTTGTGATGGGTCCCATCAGCACATTAGGGAGCTGGTAAAAAGTTACCAGAACTGCAATGTTGAGAGTCCAGTGACTAGAAAAGAGATCAGCAGATGCCTCAAGAGGTCAAAGAATGGTAAGGCACCCGACGGTGTTCTTTACGAGCACCTGAAGGTTGTAAAAGAAATTTGTCCGGACTCCTTGGCCGGTTTGTTAAATAAATACTTATATAATAGGATATACCCGGTTAATTGGAAAGTAGCTAAGCTGGCTGTGATACCCAAAGGTAAGGGGGCTTCGCTAACCAAGGCTGGTTCCTACAGACCCATTTCACTTTTGAGTGCAATGGGCAAACTGTACGAGCGAATTTTGGCTTCGAGAGTCGAGCAGGACTATGACGCCAGAGAACTTAACAGTCCGTTTCAATTTGGTTTCAAAGCGTCTCTGCCTGCTGAAGACGCTATATGCAAGACGCTTGGGACTTTCAAAAATAAAAATAAAAAGTTTGTATAATTATTATTTATTGATATTCAAGGCGCCTTTGATAACTTATGGTGGCCTTCAATTTTATTACGTTTAATTAAAGTAGGAATAAGCTCTTACATTTTTGATACATTAAAGGACTATTTTAGTGGGAGAAGCGTGTCGTTAATGACCGAAGATAGATCCATGATGATAAGCCGTGAAGCTGAAAGGGGCTGTCCTCAGGGATCTATCGTAGGCCCGTATGCATGAAGGTGGTGCATGGACGAATTGTTGAACGATGCACGATGTGAATGGCCTTCTGACACTGTGGAGTGGGTTGCGTATGCGGACGACATAGTGATCGCAGTGAAGGTCAATAGCCGCCTTGAACTGGAGCGTCTATCCGAGCGCTGCCTGTCGCATCTGATGTCATGGTGTGGCAGGTATAAGCTTTGCCTATCCACGCCGAAGACCAAGTGCATGCTGATAAAGGGCCACATGGATAGATCGAGGATGCCCAGGGTTCTATGTGCTGGAGAACGCATTGAATGCGTTCGACAGTACAAGTATCTTGGTGTTTTTCTGGATAGTGTACCTAACTTTGTAGAGCACGCGAAGTGGGTACGAGCGAAGGTTTCTACCTACATGTTCTCCCTGAAAGCTCATATAGGTAGGGGGTGGGAAATCCAGCGGAGGGTGGTAGAAACACTTTACGATACTGTATGCATTCCTATGATTGAGTATGTCGGAGAGGAGTGGGCGAAGAGTATGACTAAAAGTCACGTGAGGAGGCATCTCAATGCGCTGCATCGGGTGCTACTCTTCACACTGACTCGAGACTGTACTCTCGCTTCTACCGTCTCTCTAGAAGTGGTAGCTGGCCGTATACCTTTGGACTTAGCCGTATGCCTTAGAAGACTCCGGCAGTCTATAAAAGCAAAGCGGGCGATAAAACTTCTGGGCTTTACGAGTGACGCTGAGGCTCCGGTAGCGATGAAATGGGGAGGGCAAACGAGCACGTGGTCTCTCATTGGCAAGAAAGATGGGACGCGGAAAAAAGAGTTAGGATGACCTATCGATTTCTTCCGAGTGTGAGCTTTGCACCCACGAACCGCTGGTTCAGAGCAGGGTTTTTGACGGTTTTCATCCTAACTGGTTATGGCAGACTCCGTAAAGCGGCCTTTGACAGAGCGGTGTCCTCAACTGACAGATGTCCTTGCTGCTTCTGTCAGCCTGAAACGGTCGAACATTTCATTTTTGATTGTCCAAATTATGTCCAATTCCGACCCACCTTCTTTGACGAATGCATGCATGAATGGAGTGTGTTGATAAATTGTGAGACACGCTTCTCCCAATTCAGTGTTTTCATTAAACTTGCTTTTGAAGAAAGAGAACTTTCCTTATGAAGTAATTTTATTTTATCAAAACAATTTTTAAATGTTTTTTTTTTGGCACTTTTTTAATGGCGGTCCCATGAAGGCGGTTTCGCTCTCTGTGGTCAACGCCAAAGACAACTATGGTTGATTGATGGTACGCTTAGGGAGATACTCGATCGGGTGCGGACTTTTCACGGTGCCAATCGACACAATAAGTGATTAACTAGAAAAAAAATTTAAAATTTAAAATTTAAAAATAAATGAAAAAATAAAATAAAATGAAATAAAAAAATAAAAAAATAAATTAAAATTAATTAATAAAATAGAATAAATAAATAAATAAAATGAATAAGTAAATAATTGTTATTAAAAGTGAAATAATTAAATGGGGGCAATCCAGGGGTGATATGAGACAGGGCAGAACAGGATTGCTCTAAGAATGGTGCCTGGGGCATGAGAATGATTAATTTCAGTTTGCGCCAAAACTGACAAAGTGGAGGCAAGAGCTGGAATTGAAACTATTTAGGGAACTGTAAGACCTCTTAACTAATCTACAAAAAAATTGGCCAATGGATTAGTTAGGGAGGCAAAATGTTGAAAGGATGTCGTAGGCGTCAGTGCTGTCGCAAACCGGCAGTGCTGGCGGACTCGATAAAAGAAAAGAAATGTATTGGAAAAATAGCCTCAGGTGTAGTGGTTAAGGTGCTAGGTAGAGGGTAATAGCTTAGTTTAAGTAATAAAAAAAAAATGAAAATTCTATGGATTAGATCAGTCACTACCTGTTAGGTAAGGTTAAAAAATAAATGTAGTAAAGAATAATGTGTCGAGGAGGCATGCGGTGGGCTGAAGTGCTCGTTCGAGCCTCTCGTGTGCGCCATCAGGAGATCTTACTCGCCCCCGGTACAGACTAGCCGGAAAGGGATAGCGAGAGTGGTCGATGGGTTATGGCTTAACTGCCGAGCGCCCATATAGGGAAATCATTACTACCACGCCAAACCACGCCAGGCCAAACCACGCCACGCCAAACCACGCCACGCCAAACCACGCCACGCCAAACCACGCCACGCCAAACCACGCCACGCCAAACCACACCACGCCATACCACACTATGCCACACCACGCTACGCCACACCACACCACGCCACACTACGCCACACACGCCACACCACATCAAATCACACCACACCACACTACATCACACCCGATCACATCACACTCCACCACACCCCACCATATCACACCACACCACACCACACACAGTAAGTACTGGAACTACGCAGTGAACATCAACATGAGTGACATCGCATACTTCCACTGCCACCAAAACAACGGTTTACTGGAAATTTAAAATCCCAAAAAATAATTTTTATTCGTTCAAAATGAAAAATTAAACCATTATTTATCTTTTTTAAAAACCTTTATATATCCAAACGACATCAGCTTGGCATTAACACCTGCTGCCACTTCTACAATTATCAAGACCACCATGATCATAAAATCCCTTTCCAACAATCAAAGTACCAAACCAAAAGAGCCTTTTCACTTAAGCCTACCTTTTGTTCACAACCAAACCACCCACACACTAAACCACCGCAGTGGTGGGCAGCAAGGTGGTGATGGTGAGTCATGACGGGGTGCAGAGGCCCCCTATCCACTTTTTCTCGCCCACCACCATGTTCAACTTTCTCTCTTCCATCGAAACTGGAATTTCGTCCTACGCCAGACTCGAACCCTCGCTCTTGTCACTCACCCACACCTCGCACGGTGCTTCTCATTTCTTTATTCTAAAAGCAATGTCTCAGAGAATTAGAGAAATTTTTTAATCGAAAATATTTTAGAAGAGAATGTCTTATACAAAGAGTTCCACTAAAGTAATCACGCCCTGTAAAAGCCCACGTCAATAAATGGAACAAGCATTTATAGCTTCACACTTCGGAATTATCAATTTTGTTTTTGTTATTTTGATTTTTATGATCTTCGTTTTAGCGAATTCATAAACTAAAAAAATAAGGTATCAACCCACCAGTCCAAAAAAACACAGTTGACTACATTCTCTTCTACTCCACCTCTACTCTCGCTCACCATCTCTTACCATTCCTCACTCAACCTCCATCAACCACTTCTCTTTCCACCCATCAGACAAAGACCTCTCGGGATTGGTTAAGAAAAAAATAGAAGTAGCCTCCAACGCCCTATCATCTTTCTTCAACGAAATAAGCCACGCCTTCAACTACTCACACGACGTTACCTCTGCCAACGAATCACCGAGCTCTGTTCCAAACTCCACAGAAAGTGACAATGAAGGAAAGAAAGCTAAAGATGGTGGAAAAGGAGATAGTGACGAATTGAAGGAGGATAGAGGTGGACTGAAGAGAGCTGATGGGGAAATGGATACAGGTGATGATTTTGACACCGGTCGTGGTGATAATATTTCTGGCGCTGACAAAACCGCAACCACCGGCCTCACTTCTAATACTAATCCTGGTACTTCTGCGACTAGTGCGTCTACTGCTAACAGTACAACTACTGCTAAGATTGATCCCACTGTTCACTGCGCCTCCACCTCTGCCGTGGAAACTGCTGCCAACTTTGAGAATCATGATGAAACGACTCTGAAGAAGGCTGATGTTAGAGGTAGTGATGATGATGCTGGGGAAGATGAAGTTAGAAGTAGTTATATTGAACATGATAGTGGCCATGCTGATGGTAAAAATAAAACTGATAAGGATGATACTAAATCCACTCTTTGCAACGGAACGACTGATGGAAGGGGGGGTGACGTGAGCAGGGAAGCAAAGGAATCTCTTGAAACTCATTCGGAAAAGGAAAATAATGATAACAATAATAACAACAATAATAATAACAACAATAATAGTATAAATAGAAATAGTAGCGTTGTGGAAGCTTCTAGTGAGAGTTCCTTTGATTACGTCTTCAGGATCATCTCTAACAGGGACCACGAAGGTTTTTAATTAATTATTTAATTGATTAATTAATTATTTATTTAACTTATATAGCATTTTTGAAAAAGTAAAATTTCAATGTTACTTAGGTTTTTTAATTAACCTGGTTAAGTTTCAAATTATCAATTTGACTCAGACACCCAATCAGAAGAGAGAATGTCTTTGGGAGGGCAAACCGACCAATCAGAAGGTTCTATTGCTCCTACTGCTGCTGACGTCAGTCACAGGTAGGTGATGATGGTGATGATGATGAAGATGATGATGATGGGGGTGGTGATGATGATGATGAGGATGATGATGAGGATGATGATGACGACGATGATGATGATGATGATGATGATGATGATGATGATGATGATGATGATGATGATGATGATGATGATGATGATGATGATGATGATGATATTGACTCTGGGCAGAATGGCTGTGATACAGTTGTGTGACACAATGACGTCACAGATCCTCTCAAGGGCCTTCTATGGCTGTGAGTACCGTTCATCCACACCATCTATTCATCTATTCATCCATTCAAACATCTATTCATTTTTTCATTCATACATTCATCCATCTATTCATCCATCCATCCACTCATCCATCCACACAGGGCTGTCTTATTGCAGACAATTGAAAACCGTTCGTACTCATTTATCGACACTCGTCAATCCATCCATTCATCCTCCCATCCACCCATCCTCCATCCTGACGAAGGAGAAATGGATGGAATTAACAATCACTGGAAAGGTTCCCAGTCAATTCTCTTGCTTTTGTTCTTACATATTTTTCCCGAAAAAATTAATTTTTCTTTGAAATTTGTTTCTCTATTTTTATTTTTTACTTCAAAAATCAATTTTTTTAAATTGTTGTTTTTTATTTTCTGAAACTAATTTTTTCTTGAATTTCTTTTTTCAAAATATAATTTTTTATACTTTTCTTATTTTATTTCTTCCAAAGATAAGCGATGAACACTTGGTGCACAATCTCATTTATTATGGAGGGTGTGAGCACCAGATCAGGAAGGAGGTGGCGTGATTCGATTCATTCTCGGCTTATTCTAAATAACAATTAAACAAATTTTTTTATTCTTTTCGTTTTTATTTTAAAAAATTAATACACTCATGAGCAATAATTACCTAATTAATTTTTTTTTATTTCAGAAAATAGTTTTTTACCAAACAACTCAAAGAAAATAATAAAAAATTAGAAAAAAAAATTCAAAAAAGCAAAAAACGAAAATAAAACTTCCATTAAAAGTTAACGTTTATATTGTTGCGCAGGTGTGGCCCTATCTGCTGGGGCACTACTCGATGCAGAGTGGCGAGGAGGAGAGGAGGGAGGTGGATGTGGCCGTGAGGAAGGAATACGAAACAACAGTCGCCCAGTGGGCCGCCTGTGAGAAGCTTCTCAAAATACAGGTGATTCTCATCCACCTGTCTGTCCATCCTTCATTCATCCACCTGTCTGTCCATCCTTCATTCATCCACCTGTCTGTCCATCCTTCATTCATCCACCTGTCTTTCCATCCTTCATTCATCCGTTTTTTTTCCGCCACTCACGCATTCGTTTCTCCTTCATTCATTCACTTGTCGATGATTGAATCTATTTATTCGTTGCTGCATCAATTTGAACCTTCTTCATTACTTTCCACAACATTTTTTTCCTTCTTTCACTCTTCTCTTTACAACCTTTTTTTCATTCGAAAATTCGTATTTTTACTCTTTTTTCATCCATTCATCCATTCATTCATCTCTTCATCCATCCATCTCTTCATCCATCCATCTATTCATCCATCCATCTATTCATCCATCCATGTCTATCAATCCGTGCGCCCATGCATGCATGCAGGAGAAAAGCAAGCACGTTTCCACGGTAACCACCAGCATCAGCAACAAGTCCATCGTTAACAGCTTCAGCAACGAAGTCTTCGAAGATGACGCAGAGGCCAAAAATGCAGAAAATACCGCAGAAACGAGTACCACAAATAACACCAAAAAAAATACTGCAGAAACGAATACTACCACTACTGCGGAAAAACCCACAGAAAATACAACAGCTAATACCATCACCAATACCGCAGCTGATTCCACAACGAAGAATAAAGAACATTCCACGGCAAAAAACACGGCTGATGCCACTTCAATTGATACTACAGCAGCTGACAAGATAAGTTTTTGTGAGGATTGCGGGGGCATCAACGTTGACATGAGCAGCAGAGTTGATGGCTCAGTGAGCGTGTCCGAAAGTGTGATGAATGGAGTTACATCTAGTCAATCATTCAACCATGATTCTCGGACAACTAGTCATGTGAAGGATGCGAAAGTTTCAGACATCTCTTTCTTTCCTGCCTTTTCTTCCGATACTACTACTACTACTACTACTACTACTACTTCTTCTACTACTACTACTACTACTACTACTACTACTTCTACTACTACTACTACTAATACTACTACTACTACTACTACTACTAATACTACTACTACTACTACTACTACTACTACTACTACTACTACTACTACTACATCTTCTTCTACTATTACTACTTCTGCTGCTACTACTACTACTACCACTTCTTCTGCGGATGATACCTCCCTTATTACTGCCACTACTTCTACAACTAATACTACTAGTACCAGCATTTCTGCTACTACTGCTTCTACAGCTACAACCACCACCACCACCACTGCCGCATCATCCACCATTGCTTCAACTACTTACTCCTCTAATCATCGTGTTTCTTTATTGTCTTCTTCGTCGTCGTCGTCTTCATCACTCTACACCAAGAAGAAGCCAGTGCTCAAGAAAATGAGTGAGATTGTACTTGCTGTCTGGTGCTGAAGATTTTTAATTTTTGGTTTTTTAATGGGTTTTTTAATGAATTTTCAAATTTGTCTTATAGTGTGAAAGTTCTGGAATGCATTTGAAAATTGAATTCAAGTATTTGAAATATAGTTGGAAAAATATTAAAAAAAAGAATAATTATCATCACCACAGCCAGGATAAGCAAGGCCACCTTCAACGGGAGTGCTGATAGTTTCTCCTCCATCGACTCAAGAAATGAACAAGGTGGAGGGGGTTGAGGAGGAGGAGGAGGAGGAGGAAGAGAAGGAGGAAGAACAGGAAGAGGAGGAAGAAGGAGGAGGAGGAGGAAGAGGAGGAAGAAAAAGAAGAAAAGGAAGAGGAGGAAGAAGAAGAAGAGGAGAAGAAGAAGAGGAGAAGAAGAAGGAGGAGGAAGAGGAGGAAGAGGAGGAAAAAGAGGAGAAGGAGGAGGAGGAAAAAGCGGAAGAGGAGGAAAAAAAGAAGAGGAAGAAGAAAAAAGAATAAAGATTTCATTATATCACTTTGAATTAAAAAAATTGTTTAACCAAAATTTATTTATCAAAAGCCACTTATACGCCTACCACTGATCTTTGGCAGAGTTTTACAACTGCATGGAAGAAAAAGCCTGGAGTGTGGGTGCTTGTGCTGTTGTGTCACTCAAAATAATAATTTTTCAAAATAATTTTGTTTCGTAGTTTTTCTACTAATGTTTTTAATTCCTTCATTATATCATTCTTTATTATTCTTTTTTTGTTGTTATTTTCCTCACTGGCGGCATCAGTTGTAGCGAAAGCATTTTAGTTTTTCAATAATTTTGTTATGCACATTTCTCTTAAACTAAAAATCATTATAAAAAATTTTCGTAGCTTAAAAATTATTTTCGGTGACCACAGCCGGAGCTGTTAGAGGATATGACTTTGAACTTCCACCGGTTAGTGAATTCCGCAAAGAACAGTCATATTTCAACTCACTATTGAAATAATCGACATTTTAAAATTTGTTTATCGGGAAATGAAAACACACCTAACCAACACTACAACCACACTCATCATATACAACAAAACAACAAACAACACAAAAATAAGAACAAAAACCCAATAAAAAAATACAACAACAACAGAAAAACGTTGTTTATTATACTACTACCAAAAAAAATAAAAATGATAATTATAGTAGTTATTATTTATGATAATAATAATAATAATAATAATAATAATAATAATAATAATAATAATAATAATAATAATAATAATATTTATTATTATTATTATTATTATTATTATTATTATTATTATTATTATTATTATTATTATTATTATTATTATTATTATTATTATTATTATTATTATTATTATTATTATTATTATTATTATTATTATTATTATCATTATTATTATTATTTTTATTTTTACTATTATTATTACTATTATTATTATTATTATTATTATTATTATTATTATTATTATTATTATTATTATTATTATTATAATTATTATTTTTATTATTATTATTATTATTATTATTATTATTATTATTATTATTATTATTATTATTATTATTATTATTATTATTATTATTATTATTATTATTATTATTATTATTATTATTATTATTATCATTTATTTTTTTATTTCATTATTCTTTTGTTTAACGCCAGCATCGACAAGGACGTGCACAGATGCGACCGCAACCAGGCCTTCTTCATGGACAAGAGGAACCTTTTCAAGCTCAGGAGCATCATGTGCTCGTGAGGGGGTTGCGGGATGCTTTGGGCGTTTTTGGGTTCTTTTGAGAGTTTTCGTGTGGTTTGGGGTGTTTTGGCGGAGTTTGTTGATTCTAGAGAATTGTATTTGCTATTTGTTGTTTGGGGTTTGTTGATGTTTTAGTGAGGTTGAACTTTTTTGTTTATTTTTTCATTTACACTTTTTACCATTGTCACATTATCGTTTGACTCCCTCCACAACACCACATCACTACATCAACGTCGAAACACTACCACAACCACTACCACTCACCACCACCATTCAAAACTCGCCACCACCCACCACTCACCACCACCCAGGTATGTGTGGCAACATATGAGAGTTGGTTACGTGCAGGGAATGTGTGATTTGTTGGCTCCACTTCTGGTGGTCCTTGAAGATGGTGGGTTGTAGGGGGGTCGTAGGGTGATTAGATGATGGTCGTAGGGTGGTTAGATGATGGTCGTAGGGTGGTTAGATGATGGTCGTAAGGTGGTTAGATGATGGTCGTAGGGTGGTTGGATGATGGTTGTAGGGTGGTTAGATGATGGTTGTAGGGTGGTTAGATGATGGTCGTAGGGTGGTTGGATGATGGTCGTAGGGTGGTTGGATGATGGTCGTAGGGTGGTTGGATGATGGTCGTAGGGTGGTTGGATGATGGTCGTAGGGTGGTTGGATGATGGTCGTAGGGGGGTTGGATGATGATCGTAGGGTGGTTGGATGATGGTTGTAGGGTGGTCAGATGATGGTCGTAGGGTGGTTGGATGATGGTCGTAGGGTGGTTGGATGATGGTCGTAGGGTGGTTGGATGATGGTGGTAGGGTGGTTGGATGGTGGTTGTAGGGTGGTTGGATGATGGTCGTAGGGTGGTTGGATGATGATCGTGAGGTGGTTGGATGATGGTTGTAGGGTGGTTGGATGGTGGTTGTAGGGTGGTTAGATGATGGTTGTAGGGTGGTTAGATGATGGTCGTAGGGTGGTTAGATGATGGTCGTAGGGTGGTTAGATGATGGTCGTAGGGTGGTTAGATGATGGTCGTAGGGTGGTTAGATGATGGTCGTAGGGTGGTTAGATGATGGTCGTAGGGTGGTTGGATGATGGTTGTAGGGTGGTTGGATGGTGGTCGTAGGGTGGTTAGATGATGGTCGTAGGGTGGTAAGATGATGGTCGTAGGGTGGTTGGATGATGGTCGTAGGGTGGTTGGATGATGGTCGTAGGGTGGTTGGATGATGGTCGTAGGGTGGTTGGATGATGGTCGTAGGGTGGTTGGATGATGGTTGTAGGGTGGTTGGATGATGGTTGTAGGGTGGTTAGATGATGGTTGTAGGGTGGTTAGATGATGGTCGTAGGGTGGTTGGATGATGGTCGTAGGGTGGTTGGATGATGGTCGTAGGGTGGTTGGATGATGGTCGTAGGGTGGTTGGATGATGGTCGTAGGGTGGTTGGATGATGGTCGTAAGGGGGTTGGATGATGATCGTAGGGTGGTTGGATGATGGTTGTAGGGTGGTCAGATGATGGTCGTAGGGTGGTTGGATGATGGTCGTAGGGTGGTTGGATGATGGTCGTAGGGTGGTTGGATGATGGTGGTAAGGTGGTTGGATGGTGGTTGTAGGGTGGTTGGATGATGGTCGTAGGGTGGTTGGATGATGATCGTAGGGTGGTTGGATGATGGTTGTAGGGTGGTTGGATGGTGGTTGTAGGGTGGTTAGATGATGGTTGTAGGGTGGTTAGATGATGGTCGTAGGGTGGTTAGATGATGGTCGTAGGGTGGTTAGATGATGGTCGTAGGGTGGTTAGATGATGGTCGTAGGGTGGTTAGATGATGGTCGTAGGGTGGTTAGATGATGGTCGTAGGGTGGTTGGATGATGGTTGTAGGGTGGTTGGATGGTGGTCGTAGGGTGGTTAGATGATGGTCGTAGGGTGGTTAGATGATGGTCGTAGGGTGGTTGGATGATGGTCGTAGGGTGGTTGGATGATGGTCGTAGGGTTGTTGGATGATGGTCGTAGGGTAATTGGATGATGGTCGTAGGGTGGTTGGATGATGGTTGTAGGGTGGTTGGATGATGGTTGTAGGGTGGTTAGATGATGGTTGTAGGGTGGTTAGATGATGGTCGTAGGGTGGTTGGATGATGGTCGTAGGGTGGTTGGATGATGGTCGTAGGGTGGTTGGATGATGGTCGTAGGGTGGTTGGATGATGGTCGTAGGGTGGTTGGATGATGGTCGTAAGGGGGTTGGATGATGATCGTAGGGTGGTTGGATGATGGTTGTAGGGTGGTTAGATGATGGTCGTAGGGTGGTTGGATGATGGTCGTAGGGTGGTTAGATGATGGTCGTAGGGTGGTTGGATGATGGTTGTAGGGTGGTTGGATGGTGGTTGTAGGGTGGTTAGATGATGGTTGTAGGGTGGTTAGATGATGGTCGTAGGGTGGTTAGATGATGGTCGTAGGGTGGTTAGATGATGGTCGTAGGGTGGTTAGATGATGGTTGTAGGATGGTTAGATGATGGTCGTAGGGTGGCTGGATGATGGTCGTAGGGTGGTTGGATGATGGTCGTAGGGTGGTTGGATGATGGTCGTAGGGTGGTTGGATGATGGTCGTAGGGTGGTTAGATGATGGTTGTAGGGTGGTTAGCTGATGGTCGTAGGGTGGTTGGATGATGGTCGTAGGGTGGTTGGATGATGGTCGTAGGGTGGTTGGATGATGGTGGTAGGGTGGTTGGATGGTGGTTGTAGGGTGGTTGGATGATGGTCGTAGGGTGGTTGGATGATGATCGTAGGGTGGTTGGATGATGGTTGTAGGGTGGTTGGATGGTGGTTGTAGGGTGGTTAGACGATGGTTGTAGGGTGGTTAGATGATGGTCGTAGGGTGGTTAGATGATGGTCGTAGGGTGGTTGGATGATGGTTGTAGGGTGGTTGGATGGTGGTCGTAGGGTGGTTAGATGATGGTCGTAGGGTGGTAAGATGATGGTCGTAGGGTGGTTGGATGATGGTCGTAGGGTGGTTGGATGATGGTCGTAGGGTGGTTGGATGATGGTCGTAGGGTGGTTGGATGATGGTCGTAGGGTGGTTGGATGATGGTTGTAGGGTGGTTGGATGATGGTTGTAGGGTGGTTAGATGATGGTTGTAGGGTGGTTAGATGATGGTCGTAGGGTGGTTGGATGATGGTCGTAGGGTGGTTGGATGATGGTCGTAGGGTGGTTGGATGATGGTCGTAGGGTGGTTGGATGATGGTCGTAGGGTGGTTGGATGATGGTCGTAAGGGGGTTGGATGATGATCGTAGGGTGGTTGGATGATGGTTGTAGGGTGGTCAGATGATGGTCGTAGGGTGGTTGGATGATGGTCGTAGGGTGGTTGGATGATGGTCGTAGGGTGGTTGGATGATGGTGGTAAGGTGGTTGGATGGTGGTTGTAGGGTGGTTGGATGATGGTCGTAGGGTGGTTGGATGATGATCGTAGGGTGGTTGGATGATGGTTGTAGGGTGGTTGGATGGTGGTTGTAGGGTGGTTAGATGATGGTTGTAGGGTGGTTAGATGATGGTCGTAGGGTGGTTAGATGATGGTCGTAGGGTGGTTAGATGATGGTCGTAGGGTGGTTAGATGATGGTCGTAGGGTGGTTAGATGATGGTCGTAGGGTGGTTAGATGATGGTCGTAGGGTGGTTGGATGATGGTTGTAGGGTGGTTGGATGGTGGTCGTAGGGTGGTTAGATGATGGTCGTAGGGTGGTTAGATGATGGTCGTAGGGTGGTTGGATGATGGTCGTAGGGTGGTTGGATGATGGTCGTAGGGTGGTTGGATGATGGTCGTAGGGTGGTTGGATGATGGTTGTAGGGTGGTTAGATGATGGTTGTAGGGTGGTTAGATGATGGTCGTAGGGTGGTTGGATGATGGTCGTAGGGTGGTTGGATGATGGTCGTAGGGTGGTTGGATGATGGTCGTAGGGTGGTTGGATGATGGTCGTAGGGTGGTTGGATGATGGTCGTAGGGGGGTTGGATGATGATCGTAGGGTGGTTGGATGATGGTCGTAGGGTGGTTGGATGATGGTGGTAGGGTGGTTGTATGGTGGTTGTAGGGTGGTTGGATGATGGTCGTAGGGTGGTTGGATGATGATCGTAGGGTGGTTGGATGATGGTTGTAGGGTGGTTGGATGGTGGTTGTAGGGTGGTTAGATGATGGTTGTAGGGTGGTTAGATGATGGTCGTAGGGTGGTTAGATGATGGTCGTAGGGTGGTTAGATGATGGTCGTAGGGTGGTTAGATGATGGTCGTAGGGTGGTTAGATGATGGTCGTAGGGTGGTTAGATGATGGTCGTAGGGTGGTTGGATGATGGTTGTAGGGTGGTTGGATGGTGGTCGTAGGGTGGTTAGATGATGGTCGTAGGGTGGTTAGATGATGGTCGTAGGGTGGTTGGATGATGGTCGTAGGGTGGTTGGATGATGGTCGTAGGGTGGTTGGATGATGGTCGTAGGGTGGTTGGATGATGGTCGTAGGGTGGTTGGATGATGGTTGTAGGGTGGTTGGATGATGGTTGTAGGGTGGTTAGATGATGGTTGTAGGGTGGTTAGATGATGGTCGTAGGGTGGTTGGATGATGGTCGTAGGGTGGTTGGATGATGGTCGTAGGGTGGTTGGATGATGGTCGTAGGGTGGTTGGATGATGGTCGTAGGGTGGTTGGATGATGGTCGTAAGGGGGATGGATGATGATCGTAGGGTGGTTGGATGATGGTTGTAGGGTGGTTAGATGATGGTCGTAGGGTGGTTGGATGATGGTCGTAGGGTGGTTGGATGATGGTCGTAGGGTGGTTGGATGATGGTGGTAGGGTGGTTGGATGGTGGTTGTAGGGTGGTTGGATGATGGTCGTAGGGTGGTTGGATGATGGTCGTAGGGTGGTTGGATGATGGTTGTAGGGTGGTTGGATGGTGGTTGTAGGGTGGTTAGATGATGGTTGTAGGGTGGTTAGATGATGGTCGTAGGGTGGTTAGATGATGGTCGTAGGGTGGTTAGATGATGGTCGTAGGGTGGTTAGATGATGGTCGTAGGGTGGTTAGATGATGGTCGTAGGGTAGTTGGATGATGGTTGTAGGGTGGTTGGATGGTGGTTGTAGGGTGGTTAGATGATGGTTGTAGGGTGGTTAGATGATGGTCGTAGGGTGGTTAGATGATGGTCGTAGGGTGGTTAGATGATGGTCGTAGGGTGGTTAGATGATGGTCGTAGGGTGGTTAGATGATGGTCGTAGGGTAGTTGGATGATGGTTGTAGGGTGGTTGGATGGTGGTTGTAGGGTGGTTAGATGATGGTTGTAGGGTGGTTAGATGATGGTCGTAGGGTGGTTAGATGATGGTCGTAGGGTGGTTAGATGATGGTCGTAGGGTGGTTAGATGATGGTCGTAGGGTGGTTAGATGATGGTCGTAGGGTGGTTAGATGATGGTCGTAGGGTAGTTGGATGATGGTTGTAGGGTGGTTGGATGATGGTTGTAGGGTGGTTAGATGATGGTTGTAGGGTGGTTAGATGATGGTCGTAGGGTGGTTGGATGATGGTCGTAGGGTGGTTGGATGATGGTCGTAGGGTGGTTGGATGATGGTCGTAGGGTGGTTGGATGATGGTCGTAGGGTGGTTGGATGATGGTCGTAGGGTGGTTGGATGATGGTTGTAGGGTGGTTGGATGATGGTTGTAGGGTGGTTAGATGATGGTTGTAGGGTGGTTAGATGATGGTCGTAGGGTGGTTGGATGATGGTCGTAGGGTGGTTGGATGATGGTCGTAGGGTGGTTGGATGATGGTCGTAGGGTGGTTGGATGATGGTCGTAGGGTGGTTGGATGATGGTCGTAAGGGGGATGGATGATGATCGTAGGGTGGTTGGATGATGGTTGTAGGGTGGTTAGATGATGGTCGTAGGGTGGTTGGATGATGGTCGTAGGGTGGTTGGATGATGGTCGTAGGGTGGTTGGATGATGGTGGTAGGGTGGTTGGATGGTGGTTGTAGGGTGGTTGGATGATGGTCGTAGGGTGGTTGGATGATGGTCGTAGGGTGGTTGGATGATGGTTGTAGGGTGGTTGGATGGTGGTTGTAGGGTGGTTAGATGATGGTTGTAGGGTGGTTAGATGATGGTCGTAGGGTGGTTAGATGATGGTCGTAGGGTGGTTAGATGATGGTCGTAGGGTGGTTAGATGATGGTCGTAGGGTGGTTAGATGATGGTCGTAGGGTAGTTGGATGATGGTTGTAGGGTGGTTGGATGGTGGTTGTAGGGTGGTTAGATGATGGTTGTAGGGTGGTTAGATGATGGTCGTAGGGTGGTTAGATGATGGTCGTAGGGTGGTTAGATGATGGTCGTAGGGTGGTTAGATGATGGTCGTAGGGTGGTTAGATGATGGTCGTAGGGTAGTTGGATGATGGTTGTAGGGTGGTTGGATGGTGGTTGTAGGGTGGTTAGATGATGGTTGTAGGGTGGTTAGATGATGGTCGTAGGGTGGTTAGATGATGGTCGTAGGGTGGTTAGATGATGGTCGTAGGGTGGTTAGATGATGGTCGTAGGGTGGTTAGATGATGGTCGTAGGGTGGTTAGATGATGGTCGTAGGGTAGTTGGATGATGGTTGTAGGGTGGTTGGATGATGGTTGTAGGGTGGTTAGATGATGGTTGTAGGGTGGTTAGATGATGGTCGTAGGGTGGTTGGATGATGGTCGTAGGGTGGTTGGATGATGGTCGTAGGGTGGTTGGATGATGGTCGTAGGGTGGTTGGATGATGGTCGTAGGGTGGTTGGATGATGGTCGTAGGGTGGTTGGATGATGGTTGTAGGGTGGTTGGATGATGGTTGTAGGGTGGTTAGATGATGGTTGTAGGGTGGTTAGATGATGGTCGTAGGGTGGTTGGATGATGGTCGTAGGGTGGTTGGATGATGGTCGTAGGGTGGTTGGATGATGGTCGTAGGGTGGTTGGATGATGGTCGTAGGGTGGTTGGATGATGGTCGTAAGGGGGTTGGATGATGATCGTAGGGTGGTTGGATGATGGTTGTAGGGTGGTCAGATGATGGTCGTAGGGTGGTTGGATGATGGTCGTAGGGTGGTTGGATGATGGTCGTAGGGTGGTTGGATGATGGTGGTAAGGTGGTTGGATGGTGGTTGTAGGGTGGTTGGATGATGGTCGTAGGGTGGTTGGATGATGATCGTAGGGTGGTTGGATGATGGTTGTAGGGTGGTTGGATGGTGGTTGTAGGGTGGTTAGATGATGGTTGTAGGGTGGTTAGATGATGGTCGTAGGGTGGTTAGATGATGGTCGTAGGGTGGTTAGATGATGGTCGTAGGGTGGTTAGATGATGGTCGTAGGGTGGTTAGATGATGGTCGTAGGGTGGTTAGATGATGGTCGTAGGGTGGTTGGATGATGGTTGTAGGGTGGTTGGATGGTGGTCGTAGGGTGGTTAGATGATGGTCGTAGGGTGGTTAGATGATGGTCGTAGGGTGGTTGGATGATGGTCGTAGGGTGGTTGGATGATGGTCGTAGGGTTGTTGGATGATGGTCGTAGGGTAATTGGATGATGGTCGTAGGGTGGTTGGATGATGGTTGTAGGGTGGTTGGATGATGGTTGTAGGGTGGTTAGATGATGGTTGTAGGGTGGTTAGATGATGGTCGTAGGGTGGTTGGATGATGGTCGTAGGGTGGTTGGATGATGGTCGTAGGGTGGTTGGATGATGGTCGTAGGGTGGTTGGATGATGGTCGTAGGGTGGTTGGATGATGGTCGTAAGGGGGTTGGATGATGATCGTAGGGTGGTTGGATGATGGTTGTAGGGTGGTTAGATGATGGTCGTAGGGTGGTTGGATGATGGTCGTAGGGTGGTTAGATGATGGTCGTAGGGTGGTTGGATGATGGTTGTAGGGTGGTTGGATGGTGGTTGTAGGGTGGTTAGATGATGGTTGTAGGGTGGTTAGATGATGGTCGTAGGGTGGTTAGATGATGGTCGTAGGGTGGTTAGATGATGGTCGTAGGGTGGTTAGATGATGGTTGTAGGATGGTTAGATGATGGTCGTAGGGTGGCTGGATGATGGTCGTAGGGTGGTTGGATGATGGTCGTAGGGTGGTTGGATGATGGTCGTAGGGTGGTTGGATGATGGTCGTAGGGTGGTTAGATGATGGTTGTAGGGTGGTTAGCTGATGGTCGTAGGGTGGTTGGATGATGGTCGTAGGGTGGTTGGATGATGGTCGTAGGGTGGTTGGATGATGGTGGTAGGGTGGTTGGATGGTGGTTGTAGGGTGGTTGGATGATGGTCGTAGGGTGGTTGGATGATGATCGTAGGGTGGTTGGATGATGGTTGTAGGGTGGTTGGATGGTGGTTGTAGGGTGGTTAGACGATGGTTGTAGGGTGGTTAGATGATGGTCGTAGGGTGGTTAGATGATGGTCGTAGGGTGGTTGGATGATGGTTGTAGGGTGGTTGGATGGTGGTCGTAGGGTGGTTAGATGATGGTCGTAGGGTGGTAAGATGATGGTCGTAGGGTGGTTGGATGATGGTCGTAGGGTGGTTGGATGATGGTCGTAGGGTGGTTGGATGATGGTCGTAGGGTGGTTGGATGATGGTCGTAGGGTGGTTGGATGATGGTTGTAGGGTGGTTGGATGATGGTTGTAGGGTGGTTAGATGATGGTTGTAGGGTGGTTAGATGATGGTCGTAGGGTGGTTGGATGATGGTCGTAGGGTGGTTGGATGATGGTCGTAGGGTGGTTGGATGATGGTCGTAGGGTGGTTGGATGATGGTCGTAGGGTGGTTGGATGATGGTCGTAAGGGGGTTGGATGATGATCGTAGGGTGGTTGGATGATGGTTGTAGGGTGGTCAGATGATGGTCGTAGGGTGGTTGGATGATGGTCGTAGGGTGGTTGGATGATGGTCGTAGGGTGGTTGGATGATGGTGGTAAGGTGGTTGGATGGTGGTTGTAGGGTGGTTGGATGATGGTCGTAGGGTGGTTGGATGATGATCGTAGGGTGGTTGGATGATGGTTGTAGGGTGGTTGGATGGTGGTTGTAGGGTGGTTAGATGATGGTTGTAGGGTGGTTAGATGATGGTCGTAGGGTGGTTAGATGATGGTCGTAGGGTGGTTAGATGATGGTCGTAGGGTGGTTAGATGATGGTCGTAGGGTGGTTAGATGATGGTCGTAGGGTGGTTAGATGATGGTCGTAGGGTGGTTGGATGATGGTTGTAGGGTGGTTGGATGGTGGTCGTAGGGTGGTTAGATGATGGTCGTAGGGTGGTTAGATGATGGTCGTAGGGTGGTTGGATGATGGTCGTAGGGTGGTTGGATGATGGTCGTAGGGTGGTTGGATGATGGTCGTAGGGTGGTTGGATGATGGTTGTAGGGTGGTTAGATGATGGTTGTAGGGTGGTTAGATGATGGTCGTAGGGTGGTTGGATGATGGTCGTAGGGTGGTTGGATGATGGTCGTAGGGTGGTTGGATGATGGTCGTAGGGTGGTTGGATGATGGTCGTAGGGTGGTTGGATGATGGTCGTAGGGGGGTTGGATGATGATCGTAGGGTGGTTGGATGATGGTCGTAGGGTGGTTGGATGATGGTGGTAGGGTGGTTGTATGGTGGTTGTAGGGTGGTTGGATGATGGTCGTAGGGTGGTTGGATGATGATCGTAGGGTGGTTGGATGATGGTTGTAGGGTGGTTGGATGGTGGTTGTAGGGTGGTTAGATGATGGTTGTAGGGTGGTTAGATGATGGTCGTAGGGTGGTTAGATGATGGTCGTAGGGTGGTTAGATGATGGTCGTAGGGTGGTTAGATGATGGTCGTAGGGTGGTTAGATGATGGTCGTAGGGTGGTTAGATGATGGTCGTAGGGTGGTTGGATGATGGTTGTAGGGTGGTTGGATGGTGGTCGTAGGGTGGTTAGATGATGGTCGTAGGGTGGTTAGATGATGGTCGTAGGGTGGTTGGATGATGGTCGTAGGGTGGTTGGATGATGGTCGTAGGGTGGTTGGATGATGGTCGTAGGGTGGTTGGATGATGGTCGTAGGGTGGTTGGATGATGGTTGTAGGGTGGTTGGATGATGGTTGTAGGGTGGTTAGATGATGGTTGTAGGGTGGTTAGATGATGGTCGTAGGGTGGTTGGATGATGGTCGTAGGGTGGTTGGATGATGGTCGTAGGGTGGTTGGATGATGGTCGTAGGGTGGTTGGATGATGGTCGTAGGGTGGTTGGATGATGGTCGTAAGGGGGATGGATGATGATCGTAGGGTGGTTGGATGATGGTTGTAGGGTGGTTAGATGATGGTCGTAGGGTGGTTGGATGATGGTCGTAGGGTGGTTGGATGATGGTCGTAGGGTGGTTGGATGATGGTGGTAGGGTGGTTGGATGGTGGTTGTAGGGTGGTTGGATGATGGTCGTAGGGTGGTTGGATGATGGTCGTAGGGTGGTTGGATGATGGTTGTAGGGTGGTTGGATGGTGGTTGTAGGGTGGTTAGATGATGGTTGTAGGGTGGTTAGATGATGGTCGTAGGGTGGTTAGATGATGGTCGTAGGGTGGTTAGATGATGGTCGTAGGGTGGTTAGATGATGGTCGTAGGGTGGTTAGATGATGGTCGTAGGGTAGTTGGATGATGGTTGTAGGGTGGTTGGATGGTGGTTGTAGGGTGGTTAGATGATGGTTGTAGGGTGGTTAGATGATGGTCGTAGGGTGGTTAGATGATGGTCGTAGGGTGGTTAGATGATGGTCGTAGGGTGGTTAGATGATGGTCGTAGGGTGGTTAGATGATGGTCGTAGGGTAGTTGGATGATGGTTGTAGGGTGGTTGGATGGTGGTTGTAGGGTGGTTAGATGATGGTTGTAGGGTGGTTAGATGATGGTCGTAGGGTGGTTAGATGATGGTCGTAGGGTGGTTAGATGATGGTCGTAGGGTGGTTAGATGATGGTCGTAGGGTGGTTAGATGATGGTCGTAGGGTGGTTAGATGATGGTCGTAGGGTAGTTGGATGATGGTTGTAGGGTGGTTGGATGGTGGTTGTAGGGTGGTTAGATGATGGTTGTAGGGTGGTTAGATGATGGTCGTAGGGTGGTTAGATGATGGTCGTAGGGTGGTTAGATGATGGTCGTAGGGTGGTTAGATGATGGTCGTAGGGTGGTTAGATGATGGTTGTAGGATGGTTAGATGATGGTCGTAGGGTGGCTGGATGATGGTCGTAGGGTGGTTGGATGATGGTCGTAGGGTGGTTGGATGATGGTCGTAGGGTGGTTGGATGATGGTCGTAGGGTGGTTAGATGATGGTTGTAGGGTGGTTAGCTGATGGTCGTAGGGTGGTTGGATGATGGTCGTAGGGTGGTTGGATGATGGTCGTAGGGTGGTTGGATGATGGTTGTAGGGTGGTTAGATGATGGTCGTAGGGTGGTTAGATGATGGTCGTAGGGTGGTTAGATGATGGTCGTAGGGTGGTTAGATGATGGTTGTAGGGTGGTTGGATGATGGTCGTAGGGTGGTTGGATGATGGTTGTAGGGTGGTTGGGTGATGGTCGTAGGGTGGTTGGATGATGGTGGTAGGGTGGTAGGATGGTGGTTGTAGGGTGGTTGGATGATGGTCGTATGGTGGTTGGATGATGATCGTAGGGTGGTTGGATGATGGTTGTAGGGTGGTTGGATGGTGGTTGTAGGGTGGTTAGATGATGGTTGTAGGGTGGTTAGATGATGGTCGTAGGGTGGTTAGATGATGGTCGTAGGGTGGTTAGATGATGGTCGTAGGGTGGTTAGATGATGGTCGTAGGGTGGTTGGATGATGGTTGTAGGGTGGTTGGATGGTGGTCGTAGGGTGGTTAGATGATGGTCGTAGGGTGGTTAGATGATGGTCGTAGGTTGGTTGGATGATGGTTGTAGGGTGGTTGGATGGTGGTCGTAGGGTGGTTAGATGATGGTCGTAGGGTGGTTAGATGATGGTCGTAGGGTGGTTGGATGATGGTCGTAGAGTGGTTGGATGATGGTCGTAGGGTGGTTGGATGATGGTCGTAGGGTGGTTGGATGATGGTCGTAGGGTGGTTGGATGATGGTTGTAGGGTGGTTGGATGATGGTTGTAGGGTGGTTAGATGATGGTCGTAGGGTGGTTAGATGATGGTCGTAGGGTGGTTAGATGATGGTCGTAGGGTGGTTAGATGATGGTTGTAGGATGGTTAGATGATGGTCGTAGGGTGGCTGGATGATGGTCGTAGGGTGGTTGGATGATGGTCGTAGGGTGGTTGGATGATGGTCGTAGGGTGGTTGGATGATGGTCGTAGGGTGGTTAGATGATGGTTGTAGGGTGGTTAGCTGATGGTCGTAGGGTGGTTGGATGATGGTTGTAGGGTGTTTAGATGATGGTCGTAGGGTGGTTGGATGATGGTCGTAGGGTGGTTGGATGATGGTCGTAGGGTGGTTGGATGATGGTCGTAGGGTGGTTGGATGATGGTCGTAGGGTGGTTGGATGATGGTCGTAGGGTGGTTAGATGATGGTCGTAGGGTGGTTGGATGATGGTCGTAGGGTGGTTGGATGATGGTCGTAGGGTGGTTGGATGATGGTCGTAGAGTGGTTGGATGATGGTCGTAGGGTGGTTGGATGATGGTTGTAGGGTGGTTGGATGATGGTTGTAGGGTGGTTAGATGATGGTTGTAGGGTGGTTAGATGATGGTCGTAGGGTGGTTGGATGATGGTCGTAGGGTGGTTGGAGGATGGTCGTAAGGGGGTTGGATGATGATCGTAGGGTGGTTGGATGATGGTTGTAGGGTGGTTAGATGATGGTCGTAGGGTGGTTGGATGATGGTTGTAGGGTGGTTAGATGATGGTTGTAGGGTGGTTAGATGATGGTCGTAGGGTGGTTGGATGATGGTCGTAGGGTGGTTGGATGATGGTCGTAGGGTGGTTGGATGATGGTCGTAGGGTGGTTGGATGATGGTCGTAGGGTGGTTGGATGATGGTCGTAGGGGGGTTGGATGATGATCGTAGGGTGGTTGGATGATGGTCGTAGGGTGGTTGGATGATGGTGGTAGGGTGGTTGTATGGTGGTTGTAGGGTGGTTGGATGATGGTCGTAGGGTGGTTGGATGATGATCGTAGGGTGGTTGGATGATGGTTGTAGGGTGGTTGGATGGTGGTTGTAGGGTGGTTAGATGATGGTTGTAGGGTGGTTAGATGATGGTTGTAGGGTGGTTAGATGATGGTCGTAGGGTGGTTAGATGATGGTCGTAGGGTGGTTAGATGATGGTCGTAGGGTGGTTAGATGATGGTCGTAGGGTGGTTAGATGATGGTCGTAGGGTGGTTGGATGATGGTTGTAGGGTGGTTGGATGGTGGTCGTAGGGTGGTTAGATGATGGTCGTAGGGTGGTTAGATGATGGTCGTAGGGTGGTTGGATGATGGTCGTAGGGTGGTTGGATGATGGTCGTAGGGTGGTTGGATGATGGTCGTAGGGTGGTTGGATGATGGTCGTAGGGTGGTTGGATGATGGTCGTAGGGTGGTTGGATGATGGTTGTAGGGTGGTTGGATGATGGTTGTAGGGTGGTTAGATGATGGTTGTAGGGTGGTTAGATGATGGTCGTAGGGTGGTTGGATGATGGTCGTAGGGTGGTTGGATGATGGTCGTAGGGTGGTTGGATGATGGTCGTAGGGTGGTTGGATGATGGTCGTAGGGTGGTTGGATGATGGTCGTAAGGGGGTTGGATGATGATCGTAGGGTGGTTGGATGATGGTTGTAGGGTGGTTAGATGATGGTCGTAGGGTGGTTGGATGATGGTCGTAGGGTGGTTGGATGATGGTCGTAGGGTGGTTGGATGATGGTGGTAGGGTGGTTGGATGGTGGTTGTAGGGTGGTTGGATGATGGTCGTAGGGTGGTTGGATGATGGTCGTAGGGTGGTTGGATGATGGTTGTAGGGTGGTTGGATGGTGGTTGTAGGGTGGTTAGATGATGGTTGTAGGGTGGTTAGATGATGGTCGTAGGGTGGTTAGATGATGGTCGTAGGGTGGTTAGATGATGGTCGTAGGGTGGTTAGATGATGGTCGTAGGGTGGTTAGATGATGGTCGTAGGGTAGTTGGATGATGGTTGTATGGTGGTTGGATGGTGGTTATAGGGTGGTTAGATGATGGTTGTAGGGTGGTTAGATGATGGTCGTAGGGTGGTTAGATGATGGTCGTAGGGTGGTTAGATGATGGTCGTAGGGTGGTTAGATGATGGTCGTAGGGTGGTTAGATGATGGTCGTAGGGTAGTTGGATGATGGTTGTAGGGTGGTTGGATGGTGGTTGTAGGGTGGTTAGATGATGGTTGTAGGGTGGTTAGATGATGGTCGTAGGGTGGTTAGATGATGGTCGTAGGGTGGTTAGATGATGGTCGTAGGGTGGTTAGATGATGGTCGTAGGGTGGTTAGATGATGGTTGTAGGATGGTTAGATGATGGTCGTAGGGTGGCTGGATGATGGTCGTAGGGTGGTTGGATGATGGTCGTAGGGTGGTTGGATGATGGTCGTAGGGTGGTTGGATGATGGTCGTAGGGTGGTTGGATGATGGTCGTAGGGTGGTTGGATGATGGTCGTAGGGTGTTTGGATGATGGTCGTAGGGTGGTTGGAGGATGGTCGTAAGGGGGTTGGATGATGATCGTAGGGTGGTTGGATGATGGTTGTAGGGTGGTTAGATGATGGTCGTAGGGTGGTTGGATGATGGTTGTAGGGTGGTTAGATGATGGTTGTAGGGTGGTTAGATGATGGTCGTAGGGTGGTTGGATGATGGTCGTAGGGTGGTTGGATGATGGTCGTAGGGTGGTTGGATGATGGTCGTAGGGTGGTTGGATGATGGTCGTAGGGTGGTTGGATGATGGTCGTAGGGGGGTTGGATGATGATCGTAGGGTGGTTGGATGATGGTCGTAGGGTGGTTGGATGATGGTGGTAGGGTGGTTGTATGGTGGTTGTAGGGTGGTTGGATGATGGTCGTAGGGTGGTTGGATGATGATCGTAGGGTGGTTGGATGATGGTTGTAGGGTGGTTGGATGGTGGTTGTAGGGTGGTTAGATGATGGTTGTAGGGTGGTTAGATGATGGTCGTAGGGTGGATAGATGATGGTCGTAGGGTGGTTAGATGATGGTCGTAGGGTGGTTAGATGATGGTCGTAGGGTGGTTAGATGATGGTCGTAGGGTGGTTAGATGATGGTCGTAGGGTGGTTGGATGATGGTTGTAGGGTGGTTGGATGGTGGTCGTAGGGTGGTTAGATGATGGTCGTAGGGTGGTTAGATGATGGTCGTAGGGTGGTTGGATGATGGTCGTAGGGTGGTTGGATGATGGTCGTAGGGTGGTTGGATGATGGTCGTAGGGTGGTTGGATGATGGTCGTAGGGTGGTTGGATGATGGTTGTAGGGTGGTTGGATGATGGTTGTAGGGTGGTTAGATGATGGTTGTAGGGTGGTTAGATGATGGTCGTAGGGTGGTTGGATGATGGTCGTAGGGTGGTTGGATGATGGTCGTAGGGTGGTTGGATGATGGTCGTAGGGTGGTTGGATGATGGTCGTAGGGTGGTTGGATGATGGTCGTAAGGGGGTTGGATGATGATCGTAGGGTGGTTGGATGATGGTTGTAGGGTGGTTAGATGATGGTCGTAGGGTGGTTGGATGATGGTCGTAGGGTGGTTGGATGATGGTCGTAGGGTGGTTGGATGATGGTGGTAGGGTGGTTGGATGGTGGTTGTAGGGTGGTTGGATGATGGTCGTAGGGTGGTTGGATGATGGTCGTAGGGTGGTTGGATGATGGTTGTAGGGTGGTTGGATGGTGGTTGTAGGGTGGTTAGATGATGGTTGTAGGGTGGTTAGATGATGGTCGTAGGGTGGTTAGATGATGGTCGTAGGGTGGTTAGATGATGGTCGTAGGGTGGTTAGATGATGGTCGTAGGGTGGTTAGATGATGGTCGTAGGGTAGTTGGATGATGGTTGTAGGGTGGTTGGATGGTGGTTGTAGGGTGGTTAGATGATGGTTGTAGGGTGGTTAGATGATGGTCGTAGGGTGGTTAGATGATGGTCGTAGGGTGGTTAGATGATGGTCGTAGGGTGGTTAGATGATGGTCGTAGGGTGGTTAGATGATGGTCGTAGGGTAGTTGGATGATGGTTGTAGGGTGGTTGGATGGTGGTTGTAGGGTGGTTAGATGATGGTTGTAGGGTGGTTAGATGATGGTCGTAGGGTGGTTAGATGATGGTCGTAGGGTGGTTAGATGATGGTCGTAGGGTGGTTAGATGATGGTCGTAGGGTGGTTAGATGATGGTTGTAGGATGGTTAGATGATGGTCGTAGGGTGGCTGGATGATGGTCGTAGGGTGGTTGGATGATGGTCGTAGGGTGGTTGGATGATGGTCGTAGGGTGGTTGGATGATGGTCGTAGGGTGGTTAGATGATGGTTGTAGGGTGGTTAGCTGATGGTCGTAGGGTGGTTGGATGATGGTCGTAGGGTGGTTGGATGATGGTCGTAGGGTGGTTGGATGATGGTTGTAGGGTGGTTAGATGATGGTCGTAGTGTGGTTAGATGATGGTCGTAGGGTGGTTAGATGATGGTCGTAGGGTGGTTAGATGATGGTTGTAGGGTGGTTGGATGATGGTCGTAGGGTGGTTGGATGATGGTTGTAGGGTGGTTAGATGATGGTCGTAGGGTGGTTAGATGATGGTCGTAGGGTGGTTGGATGATGGTCGTAGGGTGGTTGGATGATGGTCGTAGGGCGGTTGGATGATGGTCGTAGGGTGGTTAGATGATGGTCGTAGGGTGGTTAGATGATGGTCGTAGGGTGGTTGGATGATGTTCGTACGGTGGTTGGATGATGGTCGTAGGGTGGTTGGATGATGGTTGTAGGGTGGTTGGATGATGGTCGTAGGGTGGTTGGATGATGGTTGTAGGGTGGTTGGATGATGGTCGTAGGGTGGTTAGATGGTGGTTGTAGGGTGGTTGGATGATGGTCGTAGGGTGGTTAGATGATGGTCTTAGGGTGGTTGGATGATGGTCGTAGGGTGGTTAGATGATGGTCGTAGGGTGGTTAGATGATGATCGTAGGGTGGTTAGATGATGGTCGTAGGGTGGTTGGATGATGGTCGTAGAGTGGTTGGATGATGGTCGTAGGGTGGTTGGATGATGGTTGTAGGGTGGTTGGATGATGGTTGTAGGGTGGTTAGAAGATGGTTGTAGGGTGGTTAGATGATGGTCGTAGGGTGGTTGGATGATGGTCGTAGGGTGGTTGGATGATGGTCGTAGGGTGGTTGGATGATGGTCGTAGGGTGGTTGGATGATGGTCGTAGGGTGGTTGGATGATGGTCGTAGGGTGGTTGGATGATGGTTGTAGGGTGGTTGGATGATGGTTGTAGGGTGGTTAGATGATGGTTGTAGGGTGGTTAGATGATGGTCGTAGGGTGGTTGGATGATGGTCGTAGGGTGGTTGGATGATGGTCGTAGGGTGGTTGGATGATGGTCGTAGGGAGGTTGGATGATGGTCGTAGGGTGGTTGGATGATGGTCGTAAGGGGGTTGGATGATGATCGTAGGGTGGTTGGATGATGGTTGTAGGGTGGTTAGATGATGGTCGTAGGGTGGTTGGATGATGGTCGTAGGGTGGTTGGATGATGGTCGTAGGGTGGTTGGATGATGGTGGTAGGGTGGTTGGATGGTGGTTGTAGGGTGGTTGGATGATGGTCGTAGGGTGGTTGGATGATGGTCGTAGGGTGGTTGGATGATGGTTGTAGGGTGGTTGGATGGTGGTTGTAGGGTGGTTAGATGATGGTTGTAGGGTGGTTAGATGATGGTCGTAGGGTGGTTAGATGATGGTCGTAGGGTGGTTAGATGATGGTCGTAGGGTGGTTAGATGATGGTCGTAGGGTGGTTAGATGATGGTCGTAGGGTAGTTGGATGATGGTTGTAGGGTGGTTGGATGGTGGTTGTAGGGTGGTTAGATGATGGTTGTAGGGTGGTTAGATGATGGTCGTAGGGTGGTTAGATGATGGTCGTAGGGTGGTTAGATGATGGTCGTAGGGTGGTTAGATGATGGTCGTAGGGTGGTTAGATGATGGTCGTAGGGTAGTTGGATGATGGTTGTAGGGTGGTTGGATGGTGGTTGTAGGGTGGTTAGATGATGGTTGTAGGGTGGTTAGATGATGGTCGTAGGGTGGTTAGATGATGGTCGTAGGGTGGTTAGATGATGGTCGTAGGGTGGTTAGATGATGGTCGTAGGGTGGTTAGATGATGGTTGTAGGATGGTTAGATGATGGTCGTAGGGTGGCTGGATGATGGTCGTAGGGTGGTTGGATGATGGTCGTAGGGTGGTTGGATGATGGTCGTAGGGTGGTTGGATGATGGTCGTAGGGTGGTTAGATGATGGTTGTAGGGTGGTTAGCTGATGGTCGTAGGGTGGTTGGATGATGGTCGTAGGGTGGTTGGATGATGGTCGTAGGGTGGTTGGATGATGGTTGTAGGGTGGTTAGATGATGGTCGTAGGGTGGTTAGATGATGGTCGTAGGGTGGTTAGATGATGGTCGTAGGGTGGTTAGATGATGGTTGTAGGGTGGTTGGATGATGGTCGTAGGGTGGTTGGATGATGGTTGTAGGGTGGTTAGATGATGGTCGTAGGGTGGTTAGATGATGGTCGTAGGGTGGTTGGATGATGGTCGTAGGGTGGTTGGATGATGGTCGTAGGGCGGTTGGATGATGGTCGTAGGGTGGTTAGATGATGGTCGTAGGGTGGTTAGATGATGGTCGTAGGGTGGTTGGATGATGTTCGTACGGTGGTTGGATGATGGTCGTAGGGTGGTTGGATGATGGTTGTAGGGTGGTTGGATGATGGTCGTAGGGTGGTTGGATGATGGTTGTAGGGTGGTTGGATGATGGTCGTAGGGTGGTTAGATGGTGGTTGTAGGGTGGTTGGATGATGGTCGTAGGGTGGTTAGATGATGGTCGTAGGGTGGTTGGATGATGGTCGTAGGGTGGTTAGATGATGGTCGTAGGGTGGTTAGATGATGATCGTAGGGTGGTTAGATGATGGTCGTAGGGTGGTTGGATGATGGTCGTAGAGTGGTTGGATGATGGTCGTAGGGTGGTTGGATGATGGTTGTAGGGTGGTTGGATGATGGTTGTAGGGTGGTTAGATGATGGTTGTAGGGTGGTTAGATGATGGTCGTAGGGTGGTTGGATGATGGTCGTAGGGTGGTTGGATGATGGTCGTAGGGTGGTTGGATGATGGTCGTAGGGTGGTTGGATGATGGTTGTAGGGTGGTTAGATGATGGTTGTAGGGTAATTAGATGATGGTCGTAGGGTGGTTGGATGATGGTCGTAGGGTGGTTAGATAATGGTCGTAGGGTGGTTGCATGATGGTCGTAGGGTGGTTGGATGATGGTCGTAGGGTGGTTGGATGATGGTCGTAGGGTGGTTGGATGATGGTCGTAGGGTGGTTGGATGATGGTCGTAGGGTGGTTGGATGATGGTCGTAGGGTGGTTGGATGATGGTTGTAGGGTGGTTAGATGATGGTCGTAGGGTGGTTAGATGATGGTTGTAGGGTGTTTAGATGATGGTCGTAGGGTGGTTGGATGATGGTCGTAGGGTGGTTGGATGATGGTCGTAGGGTGGTTGGATGATGGTCGTAGGGTGGTTAGATGATGGTCGTAGGGTGGTTGGATGATGGTCGTAGGGTGGTTGGATGATGGTCGTAGAGTGGTTGGATGATGGTCGTAGGGTGGTTGGATGATGGTTGTAGGGTGGTTGGATGATGGTTGTAGGGTGGTTAGATGATGGTTGTAGGGTGGTTAGATGATGGTCGTAGGGTGGTTGGATGATGGTCGTAGGGTGGTTGGATGATGGTCGTAGGGTGGTTGGATGATGGTCGTAGGGTGTTTGGATGATGGTCGTAGGGTGTTTGGATGATGGTCGTAGGGTGGTTGGATGATGGTCGTAAGGGGGTTGGATGATGATCGTAGGGTGGTTGGATGATGGTTGTAGGGTGGTTAGATGATGGTCGTAGGGTGGTTGGATGATGGTTGTAGGGTGGATAGATGATGGTTGTAGGGTGGTTAGATGATGGTCGTAGGGTGGTTGGATGATGGTCGTAGGGTGGTTGGATGATGGTCGTAGGGTGGTTGGATGATGGTCGTAGGGTGGTTGGATGATGGTCGTAGGGTGGTTGGATGATGGTCGTAGGGGGGTTGGATGATGATCGTAGGGTTGTTGGATGATGGTTGTAGGGTGGTCAGATGATGGTCGTAGGGTGGTTGGATGATGGTCGTAGGGTGGTTGGGTGATGGTCGTAGGGTGGTTGGATGATGGTGGTAGGGTGGTTGGATGGTGGTTGTAGGGTGGTTGGATGATGGTCGTAGGGTGGTTGGATGATGATCGTAGGGTGGTTGGATGATGGTTGTAGGGTGGTTGGATGGTGGTTGTAGGGTGGTTAGATGATGGTTGTAGGGTGGTTAGATGATGGTCGTAGGGTGGTTAGATGATGGTCGTAGGGTGGTTAGATGATGGTCGTAGGGTGGTTAGATGATGGTCGTAGGGTGGTTAGATGATGGTCGTAGGGTGGTTAGATGATGGTCGTAGGTTGGTTGGATGATGGTTGTAGGGTGGTTGGATGGTGGTCGTAGGGTGGTTAGATGATGGTCGTAGGGTGGTTAGATGATGGTCGTAGGGTGGTTGGATGATGGTCGTAGGGTGGTTGGATGATGGTCGAAGGGTGGTTGGATGATGGTCGTAGGGTGGTTGGATGATGGTCGTAGGGTGGTTGGATGATGGTTGTAGGGTGGTTGGATGATGGTTGTAGGGTGGTTAGATGAAGGTTGTAGGGTGGTAAGATGATGGTCGTAGGGTGGTTGGATGATGGTCGTAGGGTGGTTGGATGATGGTCGTAAGGGGGTTGGATGATGATCGTAGGGTGGTTGGATGATGGTTGTAGGGTGGTTGGATGGTGGTTGTAGGGTGGTTGGATGATGGTCGTAGGGTGGTTGGATGATGGTCGTAGGGTGGTTGGATGATGGTTGTAGGGTGGTTGGATGGTGGTTGGATGATGGTCGTAGGGTGGTTGGATGATGGTCGTAGGGTGGTTGGATGATGGTTGTAGGGTGGTTGTAGGGTGGTTGGATGGTGGTTGTAGGGTGGTTAGATGATGGTTGTAGGGTGGTTAGATGATGGTCGTAGGGTGGTTAGATGATGGTCGTAGGGTGGTTAGATGATGGTCGTAGGGTGGTTAGATGATGGTCGTAGGGTGGTTAGATGATGGTCGTAGGGTGGTTGGATGATGGTTGTAGGGTGGTTGGATGGTGGTTGTAGGGTGGTTAGATGATGGTTGTAGGGTGGTTAGATGATGGTCGTAGGGTGGTTAGATGATGGTCGTAGGGTGGTTAGATGATGGTCGTAGGGTGGTTAGATGATGGTCGTAGGGTGGTTAGATGATGGTTGTAGGATGGTTAGATGATGGTCGTAGGGTGGCTGGATGATGGTCGTAGGGTGGTTAGATGATGGTCGTAGGGTGGTTGGATGATGGTCGTAGGGTGGTTGGATGATGGTCGTAGGGTGGTTGGATGATGGTCGTAGGGTGGTTAGATGATGGTTGTAGGGTGGTTAGCTGATGGTCGTAGGGTGGTTGGATGATGGTCGTAGGGTGGTTGGATGATGGTCGTAGGGTGGTTGGATGATGGTTGTAGGGTGGTTAGATGATGGTCGTAGGGTGGTTAGATGATGGTCGTAGAGTGGTTAGATGATGGTCGTAGGGTGGTTGGATGATGGTCGTACGGTGGTTGGATGATGGTCGTAGGGTGGTTGGATGATGGTTGTAGGGTGGTTGGATGATGGTCGTAGGGTGGTTGGATGATGGTTGTAGGGTGGTTGGATGATGGTCGTAGGGTGGTTAGATGGTGGTTGTAGGGTGGTTGGATGATGGTCGTAGGGTGGTTAGATGATGGTCGTAGGGTGGTTAGATGATGATCGTAGGGTGGTTAGATGATGGTCGTAGGGTGGTTGGATGGTGGTTGTAGGGTGGTTAGATGATGGTCGTAGGTTGGTTGGATGATGGTTGTAGGGTGGTTGGATGGTGGTCGTAGGGTGGTTAGATGATGGTCGTAGGGTGGTTAGATGATGGTCGTAGGGTGGTTGGATGATGGTCGTAGGGTGGTTGGATGATGGTCGTAGGGTGGTTGGATGATGGTCGTAGGGTGGTTGGATGATGGTCGTAGGGTGGTTGGATGATGGTTGTAGGGTGGTTGGATGATGGTTGTAGGGTGGTTAGATGAAGGTTGTAGGGTGGTAAGATGATGGTCGTAGGGTGGTTGGATGATGGTCGTAGGGTGGTTGGATGATGGTCGTAAGGGGGTTGGATGATGATCGTAGGGTGGTTGGATGATGGTTGTAGGGTGGTTGGATGGTGGTTGTAGGGTGGTTGGATGATGGTCGTAGGGTGGTTGGATGATGGTCGTAGGGTGGTTGGATGATGGTTGTAGGGTGGTTGGATGGTGGTTGTAGGGTGGTTGGATGATGGTCGTAGGGTGGTTGGATGATGGTCGTAGGGTGGTTGGATGATGGTTGTAGGGTGGTTGGATGGTGGTTGTAGGGTGGTTAGATGATGGTTGTAGGGTGGTTAGATGATGGTCGTAGGGTGGTTAGATGATGGTCGTAGGGTGGTTAGATGATGGTCGTAGGGTGGTTAGATGATGGTCGTAGGGTGGTTAGATGATGGTCGTAGGGTGGTTGGATGATGGTTGTAGGGTGGTTGGATGGTGGTTGTAGGGTGGTTAGATGATGGTTGTAGGGTGGTTAGATGATGGTCGTAGGGTGGTTAGATGATGGTCGTAGGGTGGTTAGATGATTGTCGTAGGGTGGTTAGATGATGGTCGTAGGGTGGTTAGATGATGGTTGTAGGATGGTTAGATGATGGTCGTAGGGTGGCTGGATGATGGTCGTAGGGTGGTTAGAT
>OX387254.1:4016980-4044480 GCA_947562095.1 Branchellion lobata
GGATCTTTTTTAACCGTTTCAGCTTTTTTAAACGTTTTCAAACATATTTTCAAATAATTGTACATTCATTTCTAAATAATTATGGTTTTTCTATCAAATAATTATAATTTCCTTTTCAAATATTTATAAATTTATTTTCAAATTTTTGAAACTATTTTGGTTTTTTGAATCTTTTCATAAGCGTTATTAATAGAGTTTACTTTTAAAATTATTTCTTCTTTGTTTTTTTCTATATTTTAAAATTTTCTCCATTATTCACTTTCACGTTTAAATTATTTTCAAAATTTGACATAATTTCAATTTTTCAGGCCATAAAATGTTTTCGTTATTTTGTTCATAATAAGAACGCATTTTATTTATTTATTTATTTTTTAATTAACTTTTAAAAAGTATTTGATTTTTAATTAATATATTTATTTTCTTGTTCACTTTATCTTGCCCATTCTATTCGTCGTTACATGTATTCCATATAAACACATACATTTTATCTTCTAGAATATTATTCAAAATATCTTTCGAATTTCTCTCCCATCACCTTCGAGTGACTCAATCCTATATGGCCACTCACACCAAGCACTAAAACTCGCGAAGCATTCCCAGGTGAATTCCCCAAACTTTTTGCTACGACTGCTACCGCATCGCTTTGCTCAGATCCGTCACATCAACCACCATTACAATCATTGTCAAATACACCACCATTACAATCATTGTCACATCAACCACCATTACAATCATTGTCAGATCAACCACCATTACAATCATTGTCACATCAACCACCATTACAATCATTGTCACATCAACCACCATTACAATCATTGTCACATCAACCACCATTACAATCATTGTCACATCAACCACCATTACAATCATTGTCACATCAACCACCATTACAATCATTGTCACAACCACCATTACAATCATTGTCACATCAACCACCATTACAATCATTGTCACATCAACCACCATTACAATCATTGTCACATCAACCACCATTACAATCATTGTCACATCAACCACCATTACAATCATTGTCACAACCACCATTACAATCATTGTCACATCAACCACCATTACAATCATTGTCACAACCACCATTACAATCATTGTCACATCAACCACCATTACAATCATTGTCACATCAACCACCATTACAATCATTGTCACATCAACCACCATTACAATCATTGTCACATCAACCACCATTACAATCATTGTCAAATCAACCACCATTACAATCATTGTCACATCAACCACCATTACAATCATTGTCACATCAACCACCATTACAATCATTGTCACATCAACCACCATTACAATCATTGTCACATCAACCACCATTACAATCATTGTCACATCAACCACCATTACAATCATTGTCACATCAACCACCATTACAATCATTGTCACATTACCACCATTACAATCATTGTCACATCAACCACCATTACAATCATTGTCACAACCACCATTACAATCATTGTCACATCAACCACCATTACAATCATTGTCACATCAACCACCATTACAATCATTGTCAAATCAACCACCATTACAATCATTGTCACATCAACCACCATTACAATCATTGTCACATCAACCACCATTACAATCATTGTCACATCAACCACCATTACAATCATTGTCACATCAACCACCATTACAATCATTGTCACATCAACCACCATTACAATCATTGTCACATTACCACCATCACAACTATCGTTCTACCACCATCACAACCACTATCACCATCATCACAACCACTATCACCACCATCACAACCACTATCACCACCATCACAACCACTATCACCACCATTTCAACCACTATCACCACCATCACAACCACTATAACCACCATCACAACCACTATCACCACCATCACAACCACTATCACCACCATCACAACCACTATCACCACCATTGTAACCACTATCACCACCATCACAACCACTATCACCACCATTGCAACCACTATCACCACCATCACAACCACTATCACCACCATCACAACCACTATCACCACCATTGCAACCACTATCACCACCATCACAACCACTATCACCACCATCACAACCACTATCACCACCATTGCAACCACTATCACCACCATTGTAACCACTATCACCACCATCACAACCACTATCACCACCATCACAACCACTATCACCACCATTGCAACCACTATCACCACCTTCACAACCACTATCACCACCATTGCTACAAAACATGCTGCTCAACAATACTTGAAACTCCACCAAGTCTTCACAAAGACCTTGCAGAATTTTACTTTACAACGTCCTTCAGGGCCTTTCGTGTGGTTGCCGTGACGCCACTTGACACTTCTTTGCTCTTTTGTTCTCTTTTGCAGTCTTTTATCTCTGATCGTTTCTTTGTTTTTCTTTTATGTGGTGTCTTTTTTTTTTGTTTGTTTGCGCTTTCTTCCTGATGCTGAGTATGTAAAGTTCTTGAGGCGTTTTGAGGATAGTGATGGTATGGAGAAGAGGAAAGGATGGAAAAGCGAAGAAGGACAAGGGAAAGAGAGAATTAAGAAAAGGAGGAAGAAGGAAAAGAAAGAAGAAAGAAAGAAAAAAGAAGGAAAAGAAAAAAAAGAAGGAAAAGGAGGAAAAAAAAAGAAAAAAAAAAGAAGGAAGGAGGAAAGAAGAAAATGAAAAAAGAAGGAAGAGGGTGGGGCTCTTGAGCCTCTTCAGTTGTTTATGGTTTTCAACCTTTGTGGCCATTACTTTCGTTGTAGCAGGTTGACGAAATTTTTCTCCCAGTTCCCAATATTAACTTGAGAAACTGAATTCGTTTGGAAAATAATTTAAACTTGTCGGACTGAAAAATTCCGAGCTGAATCACCCATCTCTCGCACCCTTGCAACTCACGTCTGAGTCGCCAACGCATTGAAGGAAGCTCGCACACGATTTCATCTTCACTTCACTACTTTGCAGTTGTGAATTAAAATGAAATATCGGACTTAAATCTTTATTTTAGATCTGAAAGTTATTATTTTTTCATCATCGTGAGCTTCAAAATACATACACAGCATATAGGTGAGCATATTTGACCTTCGTCGCTGATCCATCGAAGCGTGTAGTTTTGTTAAATTTTTAGATTTTTTTAAACTTCTATATTTTGAATTATTATTTAAAAAAAATTTTTAAATGACTTTATTCTCGTTGTTGATTCATGATATTTGATGTTGATCTTATATTTCTGATTTTTAATCTTTTGGAGTTTTGATAAAGATAATAATAACATCATTAACAAATAATAGTGAAAATAATAATAACCGTAATAGACATTTGGTTAATATTTCAATTTGAACATTTAGTGTTTGTGCTCAACTGCTCCAACTCTTAACATTTCAATTTCCTATTTGTATTGACTACATTTCATTGATTTTTTTATAGTTATAGCAATTTAAATTTTTTAATCTAATCTAATCATTTGTATAGCGCTGATTCCAAACTGTTCAAGAGCGCCCATAATATGTTTTTAGTTATAATGTCGTTTATATTGATCCTTTATTTATTGGTTTTTTAAAATACTTTATCTGTATTGGATTCCATTGAATTATTTTTGTTTTTATACGATTAATTTCGATCTTTTCTGATTAAAATTGATGGGCATGTTTGTCTCGGTGTGCTTCAGTTCCTGCATTGACTCATGTGGAACATTCAGGCGCGTTGAAGTGTCTGGATGAGAAGACACACACGTGGAAAAGTATAATCACTATTCATCGGTTGTGCACTAATGTAAAAGTCTCTGCACTTTCAGTAATAAAAAGAAAGGCTGACTTACTTCTTGGATTGATTTAAAATGAGTGGTTTTTGATGAGTAATGAATGACTCTTCAGCGGCACTTAAAAGTGTGTGACATGTGCCTTGTGCTGTTGTGGCATTAAATGATTTAGAAACGTAACTCTTCCTAATCAGGGTTCAATCTCATCTGATTTGATCTAATCTAATTCAAACACCTGTATAGCGTTGATTGAAGCATTGCTTTTACTTACTGTCGCTGAAGGCAGATTGAAGAGCTGGACCGTTGAAATAATTAAATCAACCTAAACTTACGTTTAAGGATGGTTTAATGTTATAATTATTTAAATTAATAGATGAATTGATGGGTTCGGATTTTAAAATGTGGACAGATCGATGTATAAGAGGTGTAGATACGGGGTGAATTAATGGAACATGATTGAGTGTCTATGAATTGTTGAATGTGCAATGAATGAATGAATGAGTGAAAATGGAATGCACATGAGGAAAATGAAAACATAGTGAAAATCAATCAAAAATTAAATACAGAACGACGAGGTTCCGAGACCTGTGCTCATACGCTATATAACAGCTTCATTGTTTAGTAAGGGTTTTAGCGAGTAAATTCAACGCGAACAATCTTATAAAAACTGCAAAATTATTTTTTCGCCGTTGAAACGACTTTGGGGGAGAAGTTAGTTTTAAACAGAAAAAAAACATTGATTATGATGAATTTTCTAGTATTTATGAATTATCATGAAACTATACAATTTTCAAGCTTGCACTTCTTTGAAACTTCTGGATATTGTTGAAAGTTTAAAAAGAAATCACAAAATCTTCAAGTGCAACAGAAAGCTTTTAAAAACTAAGAGAAATCTTTAAAAATGTTCTACAAGGAAGTTTCAAAATGCACAACAAAAAATTCTCAAAGAGGACAACAAAGATCGAGAACTCGGGTTTTTTATAGTTTTGTATAGCAACCAACTCAAGCGAGAACATTTTTTTTCTTTTGAGGTTTGTACCATTGTTGCATTAGGGGTGCTCACCCACCGTTCTGTTAGTTGACATGGCAGGTTGGGAAGAGGAATTAAGGCTTAGTTGTGGATGGTTGAAGATGAATGAATGGGGACTTGATGGACGGACGGAGATTGGAAAGTTTTAATGGATGACGAATAGAAAGAAGGCTGTTGAAAAGATTGTGAAAGGATGGAAGCTGGTTGAATAAAAGATGCATTAATGGAAAAAGGCTGGATAGAGGGATGGGTGAATGGCAATTGGATGGATGAATTTTGGATGGAAGTTAAGTGTTCATTGTTAAAGGGTGGATATGAAAATGTTTGCGAAGAATCAGAACTGAGGGGGTCTGATAAGAAGCTGTTCACAATGTGGTGGAAATTGGAGATATTGTCGTAGTTATTGTTGTTCATGTGGTCATTGTAGAAATTGTTGTTTCTGTTGCTGTTGGGACTGATAGTGGTGATTGGGGTGTTGGTTTTTGAAGCGTTGTTGATGGAATTAGTACCACTAAGGTCGTTGTTGCAGCGGCTCAAAGGGACGAAACTCGTGGCACAAAAAGAAGCTTGCGTCATCCTGCCAGCCACACCACTCCTTTTTTCAAAGTGGTCACAAACTTGTGTGGTGTCGTAGGTGCTGAGTTGCTTGTTGTCGTTGGAAATGTTGCCCGTGATGTTGCTAGACTGTAGGATGACGTTGTTGTTGTTGTTGTTGATGACGATGCTGTTATTCTCTTTGCTGTTGTTGTAATTGTCGTTTTTGACATTGTTATCAAATTCGTTGTTTTGATTGAATTCTAAGTGATGAAGAGATGGCGCTTGAGCTGTGAGTTGCTGTAGGTGGAAGGAATTTTTATAATTGTTGACGTAGTTGAAGTTGTTGTTGTTGTTGTTGAAACTGTTGTAGCTGTTGTAGCTGTTGTAGTTGTTGTAGTTGTTGTAGGCATTGAAGTTGTCTTGCAGTTGTGTGTAGATGGGAGGGTGAAAGGTGGGGATTATGTTGAAGTTGATAATTTGCTTATTGTTAGCTAGAAAAAGGTTGGAAGTTTGAGGGCTGTTGGGCTGTTGGCAGTTGCTTTGAGCGTTGTAGCTTTGGCTGGAAGGCAGATTAGCGTTCCCACCCAAATAGCCTTGCTGCCAGTTGCACTGGGGTTTGCTTTGCAAGTATCTTTCCGAGTATGGTGGAGGAGAGAAGCTTGTTGTTGTTGATGGAAATGTTTGGCGTTGGTAGGATTGGTGGGTTGGTGTGTAATTACTGTCGACATAGCTTCGAAGACTTGAAAGGGTCAACTGATGGGAGGAATTGGTGGTTGAAATGGAGAAAGGTGGCGGGGAGACGATGGCTGAAGCCGGACTTTTGCAAACTTTCTGTGTTGGAGGTTGTGATAATCTTTGTGTTATTGTTATTGTTTTTGTTTTTGTTTTTAATTAGATTCATCAATTAATCCATTCAAAATGTTTTTTTTATCACAAAATTTACATATTGGTTACTATACCGATACCAATGCTATTATAGCGGCTTTTTCGTCGTAGAGTTTCAAGGCCATTTACAACTTATTGTTATTATTATTATTATTATTATTATTATTATTATTATTATTATTATTATTATTATTATTATTATTATTATTATTATTATTATTATTATTATTATTATTATTATTATTATTATTATTATTATTATTATTATTATTGTTATTATTATTATTACTATTATTATTATTATTATTATTATTATTATTATTATTATTATTATTATTATTATTATTATTATTATTATTATTATTATTATTATTATTATTATTATTATTATTATTATTATTATTATTTTTATTATTATTATTATTATTATTATTATTATTATTATTATTATTATTATTATTATTATTATTATTATTATTATTATTATTATTATTATTATTATTATTATTATTATTATTATTATTATTATTATTATTATTATTATTATTATTATTATTATTATCATTATTATTATTATTATTATTATTATTATTATTATTATTATTATTATTATTATTATTATTATTATTATTATTATTATTATTATTATTATTATTATTATTATTATTATTATTATTATTATTATTATTATTATTATTATTAATATTATTATTATTATTATTATTATTATTATTATTATTATTATTATTATTATTATTATTATTATTATTATTATTATTATTATTATTATTATTATTATTATTATTATTATTCTTCTTCTTCTTCTTCTTCTTCTTCTTCTTCTTCTTCTTCTTCTTCTTCTTTTTTTTATTATTATTATTATTATTATTATTATTATTATTATGATTGTTATAATTTTTATTATTATTATTATTATTATTATTATTATTATTTTTATTTTTATTATTATTATTATTATTATTATTATTATTATTATTATTATTATTATTATTATTATTATTGTTATTATTATTATTATTATTATTATTATTATTATTATTATTATTATTATTATTATTATTATTATTATTATTATTATTATTATTATTATTATTATTATTATTATTATTATTATTATTATTATTATTATTATTATTATTATTATTATTATTATTATTATTATTATTATTGTTATTATTATTATTACTATTATTATTATTATTATTATTATTATTATTATTATTATTATTATTATTATTATTATTATTATTATTATTATTATTATTATTATTATTATTATTATTATTATTATTATTATTATTATTTTTATTATTATTATTATTATTATTATTATTATTATTATTATTATTATTATTATTATTATTATTATTATTATTATTATTATTATTATTATTATTATTATTATTATTATTATTATTATTATTATTATTGTTATTATTTCTATTATTTATATATTTTTACAAATAAACAAATGAATAAAATAAATTAAGTATGTTTTGGTTTTCAAAAATGAAATAAACTACAATATAAAACTAAGACGAGAGAACCAGGGAAAGATCTATTGAACAGGTGTCTCTTCAGAGTTCGACAAGAGGATTTTGTTTAAACTGTTAAGCAGGTTGTTTCAAAATGTAGGTCTACTGACGCTGAGTTTTCTTAAGCTTTATGATTCGAGTTTGTGCTTTATGGGAACAACACTCTTTGCCTTACCCCATCTCAGTTTGTCTTTCAGACAAGCTAGCAACTGGAATAAGATCATGTGTCAGCTACTCTCATTGCAAAAACAGTTTTAGATTTGCCGATCAATTTTAAATTCAAGCTTTCATCAATCTTGAGCCAATGAAACTTTTTGAGTACAAGGGTAAAGTGGGTATCTCTCCTAACTCCTGTAATGAGCCTGGCTGTTGTATTGAATATGGATAGAATATTTTTTGTTGCTACCTTAGGTAAGCTGACTAAAGCCATGTTGCCATAGTCGATACGACTCGACTGATGCAAATGTCACGGAACTTCAAGGAGTCCATTGTCAAACATCCCTTGATGCATCTTATTTGACACAGTGAAGTTAAACACATCTGTATGGTTTGTGATATCTGCGTTGACATCGTGAGGTCTTTATCCATATAGAGTTCCAAGTTCTTCACTGGTTTTGATGGAATGATTTTTTCTACTATACGGACAGAATATCTCGGAATATTTGGCTCCCAATTTTTCACTTAAATTTCTTATACATTGAGGTTTTTGTTCATTTGACTTTGCGTTACTTTTTTTAATTTCTTGCCATTCTTTATGGTAAATTCAGTAACACGAAAACTTTTGCAATAGTTATTTTATGAGATTGTGAACTTTTTATCGATTCTAAGTTTTGAAGTTTATCAATTTGATTCTATAATCAATTTTTCTTCTAGTTCACACTTTTTTCTTTATTTCATTTGATAAAAATAATTTTTTGAACATGTATGAGTCTGTGACATAATGGTTAGCTTGATCCGGTTGCGTCGAAGCCATGAGACCCCAAAATGTTAAACAAATGTTTGTGCAGTTGTGTTGCCAGGTTACTCCAAGTAAAGGTTGAAAGCACCCAGAATCAGAAGCAGGATGAGTTGGCAAGCCCGCTTTGAAGTGTGCGGCCCAGGATTCGATTTGCAGTAAAGCTCATGTTTGAGTTGTGAAAAGCAGCAAAGATTAGATTAAATTATATTAAACTAGATTAGAATAGATTAACCAATTCGGTGATTTATTTCAATTCAGTTTGGTTCTGTTGCTGACCACATCTCAATAATATTAAATGGAAAACCACTGTCGTGAATCAAAGGACGGTAATGTGTTAGGTTAAAGGAAGGTGTGATGAAAAACGTTTGGGCTCTTTGGTTCTAAAGGTCTTTGAAGTTATTTAAATTTCATAAATTTCTTTTTTTTCCATTCTTTCATTCAACAAACCAGCGGCCGTATTGTGTAGCGATTTTCAAACAACGAGTTTTAGTGATCAAGTTCCACATTTTCTTCAATGATTTTGAACACTGCTGTTAGAACAGCGCCTTTAAATTGGAGCTTGACTGGGAAAAGGCATCCAATTCTGAATATCAGTAGTGAAACCTGATGAAATATTTGAAAAAATGGAAAAAAAGTTATAGAAAAGAAAGATTTGAGAACTATTATGGGTAATTGCCGTATTGAAAGAATTTGTAACAATTGGTAACACTCAAAAAGTTGCTTTCTCAATTGAAATAAGCAAATTTTAAATCAACTCGTCAACTACCAGCTTCTACACTTCAATCGCTACATGAACATTGTTTTCAACTTACTCAAAATTATTTCAAAAATTGCAAAACATTTTGACGAGCAGTTTAAAATGGCATGGGCAGTGGAAGCTGATTTCAGATAAATTCATGAGAGGATGGTCAACATTGACAAAGAGACAATGAAAGAAGTGGATCACTACAAAAACATGCATAGAATGTCTTGATTCCACGAACTATTAAATGATGACAAACGTGACAAAATTTGTGGAATGGTTTCTCAGTACAAACTTTACTGTGAATGTGAGTTAAAGAGGAAAAAGAAATGAGGAAATATTCTTGAACAACATACTAATGAAATAATTTTAGATGTTTTTTTTATAAGATTGTAGGTGAGGATTCCATTCTAGATTTTTCAAGTTGTTTTTTAAAAATTAATTTCCGTTGTTTTGAAGGCAACTCATACTATCACTTTTGGTGAGTGTTACCTTGTTTAATCTTTTGGGTTGAATTTTAAAACGAAAGTCTATGAAAAAAAGTGATGAAAAGATTCTAAGTTTTAAATTTTTCAAAATCCAAGTGGATTTTAAGGGCTTATAAAAATTAATGAAATGCCTCAGCTGGCATTGTTTTCGTAAATCCTTTGAAACTTTGTTTTAGACAATCCTACCCTCGAATTTATAGATTCTTCGCTTATTTTGTCCCACTTTAATTATTTAAACTTCTTATACCACGCTACACCCTTTCACCAAAGCTTTCAATAGCGCTACCCGCTTATTTTCTGGTACTCAGAAATTCTCGCGTATAACTCCTACCATTATCTCTTTACACTGGTTGCTTCTTTTAAAAAATCAGTTTTCAAAAATCTTCACTCTCATGTTTTAAATAAAAAATAATCACTCATCTACCTACTTAGCTGACCTTCTTGAGTTGCCTCTTCGTAAGAGACTGAGATCTACTTAGTCTCATTTTTTTAGGATACCTTCCAATTGCACTTATGCTAAATCTGCCTTTTCCTACTATGGGCTCCTTCTATGGAACTCTCTTCCCTCCAATCTCACCTCAATTACTTCTCTACTTTCGTTTCGTAAAGCCCTTAAAACTTTGTTGTTTAAAGAGTTCGTAGCAGAGAGCTAATGAGCATTGTGATCAGCGCTACATAAATACGTTGATTAGATTAGCTTCGATCGCTTATAACCACCTCAAAGAACTAGTGAGAGATATTCCGTTCTGGTGAGACACGTAAATATACTATTAGTCATATGGTTGTTTGGACATTAACGCCATCATCCTTTTCGGTTTCCTCGGTCTAATCTCATCATTTGTAAAGCGTTTTTTTAAATTTTTTACAAAGGTATGGTTGAAAGATTGGAAGGGAATCTTTGGATCTTTGCCAACATGATGGCCACTTTTGCTGTTGAGTTTTCATTTTTCAAATTTCACTATTTTAATCTTTTTCGCCAAATTGTATCACTTTTATGACCGATAACATTCAGTTCTCGCGAATTTTATTTTGTTCCTTCTTCAGTTGTTCGCCATGTTCTATACCATTGCCAGAGTCTGACTGGACTTGGTCGAATGACAACAATAAATAGGTACCGTAAAAATTGTAAGTGAGTGGATAATCTTGACAGACCAATTACTTGCTTTGAAAATAAATTGTTATTATTATTATTGATATTGTTATTATTAATAATAATAATAATAATAATAATAATAATAATAATAATAATAATAATAATAATAATAATAATAATAATAATAATAATAATAATAATAATAATAATATTATTATTATTATTATTATTATTATTATTATTATTATTATTATTATTATTATTATTATTATTATTATTATTATTATTATTATTATTATTATTATTATTATTATTATTATTATTATTATTATTATTATTATTATTATTATTATTATTATTATTATTATTATTATTGTTATTATTATTATTATTATTATTATTATTATTATTATTATTATTATTATTATTATTAATATTAATATTATTATTATTATTATTATTATTATTATTATTATTATTATTATTATTATTATTATTATTATTATTATTATTATTACTATTATTATTATTATTATTATTATTATTATTATTATTATTATTATTATTATTATTATTATTATTATTATATTATTATTATTATTATTATTATTATTATTATTATTATTATTATATTATTATTATTATTATTATTATAAGTAAGATTGGGAGAAAAAGAGTTCCATAAGAGGGAACCAGAGTAGAAAAAGCAGATTTAGCACAATTAGTTGAAGGGAACTTTAAAAAATGAAAATGAAAAAAATGAGAGAGCTGAATCCCCTACAAAGGGAAAATTTGAAAGAAAGAAATGTTAAAAAAAGCCAAAGTAGTCGTAAAACCAGGCAGCTTCCCAAACCACAGCCACCTACGTTACTGTACCCAACAACCACCCATGGAACCTATCAAGCTTTTAGCGTTCTCAAGCCACTCTCAACTTCACCTTTCAACTATTCCACCACCCACCCACCCACCAGTTTGGAGCGCTCATAGGCATCGGCATTAAACCTCCAGTAGCGACCCCGTTGTGTAGCCTCTTTCAGATCAGTCTTGTAAAAGTACGCCTTTTTCGACAACAGATGCCGCACGTTCCCCTGCCAAGTGAGGTCTCTGGCGTTAAAGGTAGTGCTGTGTTCTACCACGTACGTGTACAGCTGACTGACTGTGAGGCCGTACGGGTGCTGGCTGAGTGCTTCGATCAGGAGCTCCTTGATTTTTTTGTCGCTTGGTTTACATGTCGGTAGTTTGGGTTGTTTTTTGACGAAAAAATTGTTGTTGTTGTTGTTGTTGTAGCTTTTGTTATTGTTGTCTTCGTCGGTTCTGTCGCTGTCGTTTGTGGTTTTGTTGCTTTTGTTACTGTTGTTGTTGAGATTGTTTTGAAGAACCTTTTTTGGTGTAAGCGACATTTTGTTTGCAACAGTTCAAAATTATTTTGCGTTTTAACTAAAAAACTGGAAACACATAATTCCAAACAAAGCCGCAGATTTCAAAAAAGTTAAAATTAGTGGTTCTGTCATTCAAAAGTTTTTTTGATAAGTTGGGACTTCAGTAAGCTCTCAAATAACCAAAAACTCTGCGGCTACTGTTTTATACATGGCGAAGTCACGATGATGCTAAAATGATAATCAGTTACCCATGAACCTAACAACGTTTTTATTGGTGGCTTCGGTTGAATAATCGCCTTCAAAAGTTAGACGTCTAATGAAAATATGGCTGCTGCCAGCACTTTCTTGCGCAAGTCCCAATAAAGTCGCCACTAGGTTTGAAAGCATTTAAAATTTAGGCTTCTATATTATTGAAAATTGAAGAACAGGTAGTTGATCATAATCATTGTAACTGGTGTGACTTTTCTTTCAATGAAAATTTTGCTTTTTGTTAAAAGGTTTTGAGTTTTATGGGTTCTATCTGTAAATCTGACAAGCACTTGGAGTTTATTGTTTTTTTTTACTATTTGTGGTTTTAGTTTAATAAATCTACTACTTAATTTGCTTCAAAGTTGATTTTGAAAAACAATTTTTAGAAAATATGAATTCTTATTATTTTAACATATTATATTGCATTACGATTACGAAATTTTAATTGGTTACGAATTATTACGTTATAACAAAAGTTTCATGAAGGTAAATTAAATAGATTTCAACTACTTCAAACACACTTTGATCAAATAATTTTTAAAAATAAAATTGTAGTCAAAAAATTCACAATCATCTTAAAACTCTATACTGAAGTTTGCATTTAAATGTTTTTAAATAACCATATAAGTAATTTAGTTTTTTGTCCCAATTTCAAGTTTAAGAGCAGTCCGTAGCAAAATAGCTGTTCATCACGGTGCTAACTGAAGAACCGAGCAATCAGACAAATATGATTCAATCGTACTAAATTATGACATAAACAGTTTTTTTCACGCCTGTTAACTAACGATTAGCATAGTCAATTATTGATATACGCTGGTTTCGTGTAGCTTATTCTAAGTTATATAAAGTAATAAAAAAACTACATAGTAAAAGGGTACCAAAACAACTCAAACTAGTTAAAAATACTTCAAATAAGTGTAAAAAAAACTATTTCACGTTTACAACTTCCGAAACCTACTGAAATGCCTATCCAGTCTTCAACAGATGACAAATTACCAGTTATCATCTATCCTGCCTCCTTAGTTTTTCTTTCAGATGACACTTCTTCCCACCAACAACTTCTAACTCTATACAACCCATATGACTTCACACTAAGATATAAAGGTGATTGAAAATCATTTTAAACTTCAAAAGTTAATTGAAATTCAAACAAAAAATGAAGTCATCAAAAAGCGTGTTGGAAAAGCATATCATTCCATTAAAACTACTTCAAATTATTCAGCTGAAGTTTGTTATGAATTATACCCAATCCTAATGACTATTCAAATATTTCTATAAGTGTTGAGCACAGCAAGAGAAAAATACAAAGTTCTTGATCCGGAAGGTCTTTTGAAGTCTCGGTGCTCCATCGACATGTATGTTTCTTTTCCAACTAAACTTCACTTCACCTGGAAAATTTCAATTCTCCCACTAAAATCTTGTACTTTTTTCTCACTTTCAATAATGAATATTTTATAAAGTAGTTCAAACTAATAGAATATGAAGACCATATGACTAACAAATCTTCAGTGTTTTCAAGTACAGAGATGTGTGTAGTAGTAATGAAAGGGTGCATGATAAATTCAGGATTCAAATTATGGAGCAGGGTAAAAAGACAGTGTTGGGTATGTGGTGATCGTGTATGTGTTTGCGCATGTGCATGTTTTTGTGCATGTGTGTGTGTGTGTTTGTGTGTGTGTGTGTGTGTGTGTGTTTGTGTGTGTGTGTGTTTGTGTGTTTGTACGTGTGTGCACGTTAAGGTATGACAAATGTTGTCACTCTTACAGGCAAGAAAGACTTCATGTCAGTATTGTTGCCAACGGCAGAGAAGCCTAACCCGCTCGCCTCGCCGGCAGATGATGACTTCAAAGCATTACCCGCCCTTTCCTCCTCTGCTCCCTTCGAAAGCAGTCGGTGCTATTGTTATTCATTGTAGCTTTTTGCACATCCAAATACATATTGCTTCAAACCGTCTTTATTCGAGACGGTGTAAACGTAAGTTTATTTTTTTAATAATTTTTATCGAATAATTTTTTTGCTACACCAAGGTTAGTAGCATTTATTTATTCACGGGTTTTTAATTATTTGAATGGTAGATTTATTTTTGTACAATAATCCCAATGTGATTTTGCCTCTGGAAACCCGATTAGCGATAAATCGTCTTGGAATCGGCAGAAATCAGAAGAAGTGGCACTAGCGAGGAAAAAGAGCAGGTAGGAAGGTCAAGGAAAGGTGCGCTAGACACAATAAAGACCGCCATGAACTGATTTCACTTGTCTCAAGACGCCACCAGGCTCAGAAGACTGGATCTCCAGTTTTAATTGGGTTTCAGAACGTAAGATCACTAAATAATAAAGTGGAAGATGTGGTAGAATTAATTCAGGACTATAAAAAGGATGTAATGTTTATGGCAGAAACATGGCATGACCCGGAGTCAATCAGCATAAGCTGCGGAGTCGGGGTTTTGGGGTCTTCGAGAAGGCAAGGCCAAGACTTTCCGAGTCAGTGAACACCCTGCTCACCGACCATGGAGGAATGGCAGTGGCTTTCAACTCCATGTTCCGAGGAATGCTATTGAAGTTAACTTCAACTGCCAGTTTTGAACATCTGTTTGTGAGAATAAGCTCAAGCTCCAAGTCAGTCATCGGATTGGTTGTTTATCGCACAGGCGCCGCTTCTTCATTGTTTTACAAGGAATTTGAAGACATCTTGGGTATTCTGGACACATACAATGAAGAGGTTTTGATTCTGGGTGATTTCAGTTTTCACTTGGAGCAGTCTGACAACACAGATGCACAAACATTTTTGAACATTCAAGATCCCATAGTTTTGATTCGTCCACAAACCAACCCACCCATAACCAAGGAGGATGGTTTGATGTGATAGCATCCAGAAAGAGTGTCAACATCAACTATATTGATAGTGGCATTTCTGATCACAAGTTGCTTTTGTGCAGTTGTGAGGCTCAAACCATCTCCCATCTATCGACAGCTCCAAATTAGACGTTGGAATTTTTCAGAACTAAAGCTGTCTCCGCTTTCAGCTGCCACAAGTCTCGATGTGGACTCAGCTTCTGACCTTTATAATTCCACTCTGTCAGGGATCCTTGACAAGATGATTCCTTTTAAGACCGTTGTAGTACATGAAAGACCTTTTAATCCATGGTTAGATGGGGAGTGTCGTAATTCAAAATGTCAAAAAAGGAGTTTAGAAAGGTTCTACATGAGAACCAAGAGTGAGAATGATTTTGCTGCATGGCTGGATCAGAAAAAAACTCTAAAAAAGACTGTGTAGACACAAGCGTAGAGATTGTTGGAATAATAAACTCAGTGATCTAAAAAACAAAACGGCTAACATTTGGAGCCACATTAATAGTGTCTCTGGTCGAGGAAAGAGATCTTCTGTTGACGGAATTCAGTCTGTTGCATTCCAATCTTTTCTGTTGAAGAAAGTTGAGTCAGCGAGGAACTCACTCCGAGCCAGAGAAGAACCCATTTATCTAGCTCATGCACAAGAAGGGTGTCTCAGTAAGCTCCAGGATGTGGATGAGGATGAGCTACTCAAGGTTATTCAGAGGCTTCCCAACAAACAGTGTGCGTCTGATCCAATACCCACTCGGCTTTTGAAAAAGATTTCAGGAATGATTTTACCTTTTGTAAAAGGTTTTGTCAATCAGTCTTTTTCTGAGGGAATTGTCCCAAAGTATTGGAAATCGGCTCAGATTACACCACTATTGAAAAATCCTAGTTTTGATCACAACGTTACTTCATCTTACAGACCCATCTCTAATCTGCCCGTTTTGTCCAAGCTCTCAGAAAGGCTTGTTCTCAACAGTCATGAGCTATTTAAATAATTCAAATCTTTTCTCCACCCACCAATCAGCTTACCGTCGTCATCATTCCACTGAAACGGCTGTCACAAAAGTGTATTCAGACATTCTTGGTGCAGCCGATGATGATAAGCTCTCCCTTCTCATACTGTTAGACCTGTCAGCTGCCTTTGACTTAGTTGATCACAGTATTTTGTTAAAACAGCTAGAAAGCATATATGGTTTTGATGGTCTCACACTGGAATGGTTCCAAAATTACTTGAGTGAGATCCTTCATTGTACCCTGCAGTGTGACAAAATCGGAATTTGTTGACTCTTCAGTGGGTGTCCCACAAGGCTCTGTTCTTGGACCATTGTTGTTTTCTCTATACACTGGAGACCTTGAAAGAATAGTTATGAAATACAAGCTGGGATTTCATCAATATGCCGATGACACTCAAATATATGGCCACTGCAATAATGAAGGCACAGAAGAATTGCAGATGAGAGTGTCTGAGTGTGTAGATGAAATCGCATCTTGGATGGGAGCCAATTGCCTCAAGTTCAACAGTGAGAAGACTGAGGTGATTTGGTTCTCTTCTCGTCGGAATCTGTAAAATATTCCGAGCTATTCTGTCCGTGTATTAGAAAGCAACATCTTTCCATCAAAATCTGTAAGGAACTTGGGAATATCCATGGATAGAGACCTCACGATGTCAACGCAGATATCAAAAACAATACAGACGTGTTTTACTTCTCTGCGTCAAATAAGATCCATCAAGGGATGTTTGACAATGGACTCCTTGCAGACACTTGCATCAGCCTTAGTTTTAAGTCGTATTGACTATGGCAACATGGCCTTAGTCAGCTTACCTAAGGTAGCAACGCAGAGTATTCAATCCATAATCAATACAACAGCCAGTCAGAGGGAAAATGGGGTTAAAATTGAAGATCAAACTGATAAAACCTTGAACGAGTATGAATAGTCGGAAGGATTTGAGTGGTAGATGAAAAAGGTCTGTTGAGTTATCAGGTGAGAGATTGTTTTTAATTTTCAACACAAGGGTGAACATCTTGAGGGTAGATCTTTTTTAAAGGTAACCAGTGTAAAGAGATAAAAACAGGAGTTATGCGTGAGAGTTTGAGTATCAGAAGCTAGGCGCAGCGCATTTTGAAAGCTTTTGTGATGAGACGTAGTGTAGCTTCGGGGAGCCCATAGAATGGAAAGTTGCAATAATTGAAACGGGACAAAACAGGTAAGGAAACTAGCAATTTGAGGGTGGAGGTGTTAAGGAATAGTTTGAGTTTTTTGATGCGACGGAGCTGGAAGAAGGAAGATTTAGCTAAAAACTTTGTGTGGTATGTGAGGGAGAGAAGAGTCAAAGGTGAAGCTTAAGCTATGGATGGTAGAGAAGGGGGCAAGTGAGAGGTTAAGTGGAATATTTATTGAGGGAAGAGAGTCAAGAAGTCGTTCAGACTTGAAAAAGTATTCAAGGTCGAATCGAAAAGGGTTGAAATTGAGAAAGATATAATCGCACTAAAGATGATTTCGACAATGCAGGAAGAAATGATGTAAATAGTGAATGATAGATGAGATTTGGGAAATGAAGTAGTTAGCATTAAGCTGACTCTGAAAAGAGAATGAAGGAATGATTCTTGGAAGTTCAGAGATAGAGACTAAAGAGGAACCCTGGTGCTTTACAAATTAGTTTTATCGTTTACTTTAAAAAACCGCTATATCAAATGCTTCATTCAACTCCTTGCTTACATAGCAAGCTCAAACGCCACTCTTTCTCAAAATATTTGAACTTTATCAGAGTTAATGTATAGTGCTTATTACGCACTCTTCAAAGGCGCTCTGCTACGAACTGAAAAATAATTTAATTCGACTAAAATAACATGAATTTGAGTTTAATAAATCATAACCACGAATAAAATAAAATTGAATAAAATGAAATTGAACATAATTAAATTATAAATTTAGATTAACATGAAATCTTTCGCTGCAAACTTTGAAAGCTACAACACTGCACGCACAGAGCGGGAAGTAGAGCAAACACAGGCGTCGTGGTGGGTGCTCATGGCGTTGTGCCTAAGCATGGCGGTGTTGCTGGCTCCCCTGGAAGCCGAGGCGTCCGTGCTGCCTCCTTTTGTGCGAGTCACTGTGCATCAGAAGTGCATCTGTGCCTACATCCTAGGTGCGTAATGGTGGTGGCGGAGTGGTGAAGAGGTGAAAAAGAGGTGGTTGGGGAATAAAAGCTGCGAAGGGAAGGAGGTGGTAGGAAGAGTGGGAATGAGAGGATTGGAAATGGTGGGTCTCTACTTGAACAATTCTGCATCATTTTTGCACGGCACCCACCCTTAAACTCTAACCCTCCGTAGGTCTGGTCACTATGAGGTTGATCCAGTCATCATAATCTCTTCATCCAGTCATCCATTCATCAATCATTATCCATCCATCCATCTTGACTGATCAGATCGAAATTTTTAATTTCCTCCACCTTCTGTACATTCTTCATAAATGTGATAAACGAGTTCTAGATTGTCGTCCGAACGTGTTTATTGAGACAACAAATAAGTACCATATTGAGTTATGAAAAAACGCGTGAATTACTGAAGGATTCGAAATCGAGCTGTGTGAGAGTTATTTGCCCTTGAACTTGTGGTATTTGAGGTAATCGCCGTAAAGACACCTAAACACCTCCCTGGCTGCACTGGACATGGTGCAGTTGAGGAGGCCTGTGGTGTGCTCATCACACAAGTCCAACCACCGGTACACGCCTTGAAGCAAGGCTCTCTGAAGGGAATGGTGTGGATGAGAGATGAGTGGTGGTGTGAATGGTAGAATTTGTATAGTAGAATAGTGAATAAAGTTGATGACTGAGTAAAAGGTGAGTGACTAAAAGTGGGGAAGAGAATTTTGTTAGAAAAAGAGAAGTGTTGTTGGTTGAAAATATTGTAAAATTGTGGTGGCATTAGCAAGTGCACGTCACTACATACCCCTCCACCTTCTCATCAAACATACTCCTCCTCCTCTTCATCACCACATCCTCCTCCTCCTCTTCCTCCTCATCACCACATCCTCCTCCTCCTCATCACCACATCCTTCTCCTCCTCATCACCACACCCTCCTCCTCACCTTGACGACGGGTAGCAGGGTGACAGAAAGAAGGCAATGCACGAAATGGGCCACCAAGTAGTGGAAGCACTTTCGCAACAACACTCGATGCTGCTCTGACGTCAGTGTGGCCAGCCTGCAGACCAGTTCAATAATAATAATAATAATAATGATAATAATAATTAATAATAAAATACAAATGAAAAAAAATAAAAAAATAAATTTTTTAATAAAATTGTGATAGAATGGAAAAATAAAGCAATTTAAAAAATGTTTCAAAAAAATAATTCTCTTAAAAATGTTTCAAAGAGAACTTTGGTGATATTGTTGGAGTGATGAAAGTTGCAAGGAGATACCTCGAAAAGAGCAGTGCACACTTGAGGACTTTGTGTGATTGCTCAGCGTTGATTGACAGGCCCGTCACTTGTTGCCCCGCCCACATTGATGCCTGCAACAATTCTGAGAGATGCAAGGATTTTGATTCTCATGTAGAATTTGGTATACAATCAAACAAAATACAATTAAAAACACAATAAAATAGAATTTAATACAATAAAAAAATAATACACAAATATAATAAAATGAAAATACAAAACCATTATGATACAGCAAAAAAAATACATAAACAGAATTGACTAAAATACAGTGGATAAAGAATAAGAAGAAGAAGATAGGCGACAAGCTGGAAGGGGTATACAAGGCTTTAAAATACCTCGCTAAATCATATTCGTAAAATAATAAAAAAGGAAGTGACTCTTGAGAGCAACGACGAGAATAGGAGCCAGGTTCGCAATGCTGCGGGGGCGCTTGATCAGAAGTGCATTCAGAAGACCGTGGTAGGCCTCAAAGAGGTGTACAAAGTCATCAAGGTAGTTTTCATGGTTGCCACTGTTAGATTGGTTGTTGTTTTTTGTGTTAATGTTGTTTCTTCTAAGGTAACTTTCATGATAATTGTTTTTGTTGCTGCACTGATTTCCGGATGGAGGATAAATTTCGAGATTGATGCAGGAGGTGGAGTGGAGGAGAAGGGAAATGTCCTGAGCACTCATGGGTGTCTGAAGCGATGGTTTGTTGACACTCAATGCTGAACAATCCATCAAGCTTTTTAAACTTCATACACCCAGTATCCGATTCATCCATCTTCTGTTTCTGCAACAGCCTTTTCATTCACTCATCCTTTCATCATCTAGGCATTCTTTGAATTCATCCATTCATCTATTTATTCATTCGCTCTCCCTCACCCCTCAATTCGCTCTCCCTCACCCATCCATTTCCTTTTCCCCACCCATCAATTCGCTCTCCCTCACCCATCCATTTCCTTTTCCCCACCCATCAATTCGCTCTCCCTCACCCATCCATTTCCTTTTCCCCACCCATCAATTCGCTCTCCCTCACCCATCCATTTCCTTTTCCCCACCCATCAATTCGCTCTCCCTCACCCATCCATTTCCTTTTCCCCACCCATCAATTCGCTCTCCCTCACCCATCCATTTCCTTTTCCCCACCCATCCATTTTCTTTTCCCCACCCACTTATCCTTCCAACAGCCTACATTGGGGCACGAGAGGAGGGTGGTAAGAACGTTGAGGATGGCAACACTTGCCACCACGGGGGGGCGGTGCTGCAGCAGACACTGCACCGAGGCCACCACCTGCGCATTCAAAGCGAACACAATCACTTAGCGGTTTGTAAAAAATAAGCGATTATTTATGAATTAACAAAGAATCAATTCATTCATGATTAAAAAACTATTTACTAAACAATTCGTGGTTAATCACTTGTTTACTTTGAAGGTTAGTGCAAACCTATGTGAATAATTATATATCGAAAGTGTCTATAGAAATATTTCAAAAAAGAACGGTTGAAACTAGCTAGTGAAGTTTCGAACACGAAGGACATTGACTACATGAATTAACAAAAAAAGTTCACGTGTTGGCATGAAGAGTGGATCAGGCTGTTCTTTCTATTATCACCAGCATCATCGTCATCATCATCACCACCATCATCATCATCAGCATCACCACTACCATCATCATCATCATCAGCAGCACCCCCGTTCACCTTGTCCAATTCATAATATTTAACATGTGTCTTGATATTTCTCTTAGGTTTGGCAGCAGTTTTAGTATTTAAATAAATTTTATGATATTCATTTTTATTTTCATTTTTGTGTTTGTTGTTTTGGAGAAACTGTTGCCATGCCATCAAGTAACACGTGATTGTGGTCCAGTCCCTCCTGCCAGGAATGTCCTGTTGTTGTTGATGTTGGCGTCATTACTGTTGTTAACGCTGATTTCATAATGTGTTTTTGAGGTAGTTGTGTAAGGTCGTTGTGGCGTCGTGATGCCGAACTAATGTCACTAGTGTTCATGTTTTTTAAATATTTTGTTTTTTCCTTGTTTTTGGAAGTTCCATATATGTTGGTGATTGAACTTTTGTGTACCATATCCGTACGCCCCTCCTCATCAATCAAAATTACAGCATGAAAAACAACAACTCCCGAACAGTATCCACCCCAGAAACCTCAAAAATCATATTTCATAACACACCTACTACCTTCCTCATTCCATTCCTTCCATTCTCCCAACCCTTTCTTCCTCCTACCTCTTCCTTCTTACTACCCCTTTCCTTCTCCTACCTCTTTCCTCCTACCCAATCACCAAGACAACATAGAACTCCTCAAAATTTTCAGCCATTTGTTCCTCCTGCATCTGCTGCCACAACAGCGCCGCCACTCGAACACTTTCCTGCCAGCTCCGCACCAGCCTTCCACGTTTCTCACCCCCTTCAGCACTCTCGGCAGCTCCTCGCTTTGTCGCATCCTCATTACAACCCTTTTTCTTCCTTCCAATAATTCCTTTGTTAGTGTTTGTGATATCATCGTCGTCATCATTTTCATTGCAAATGCTTAGATGTGTGGTGGTGGCCAATGTAAGTAGAGCCTTGAATGACCTTGTCAGAAGATTATTATTATTACTGTTGTTATTTTTCTTATTATTATTTTTACTTTTACTTTCAGTGTCATTGTCACCTTTATTGATTTTGTTAAGTTTATTATTTTTGTTCTTTTCTGTTTTATTTTTATTATCATTTTTGCTGTTGTACAACTTGAAATATTCTGATAAATATCCCCTGCAAGCCTCTATAGCTGTCAAATTCTGCATGAGGAAGAAATGACGATGATGAAGATGATGAAAATTAAAAAATAAAAATAAAAAACCTCGCATGAGACAGAAAAAAATGTGGTTGATACTTGGAAGCGAAATAAAAAAAAATAAAAAAAATGAATAAGCTATTCGATGATCAATCAATGAAGGATAATCATTTTTGCTTAATCAACAGCGACTGATTGCTCAAACGCCCTCAGCGCCTCTACCACCCACCTTTTCGCCCTCCAAAGGCATTTCCTCAACCACACGAAGAGCAGTGGCAAAAAAATGATCGGACATCATCATCATCACCAACTTCGCATCTTGTGTGCTTTCAGGCCCTTTATCATCATCATCATTGCCATCGTCAACTGTATCCTCATTATTTCCTCTGTCTCTCATTTTTCTTTGGCCACTATCACCATGACCACCTCCACCATCATCAACATCAGCATTACCATCACCATCATCATCATCATCATCCCCAGAATGACTGGTTGTCTGGTTAGGGCTTCTTAGAAGAGTGGTTAAAGCCGCCATACAGGTGCTCAAAACATCATAATCATCACCACACCTACGAACATCTTTTCCTTCTTCATCAACACCATCAATCTTTCTCTTTCTTTTGCTCCTACATTCTTTCCTTCCATCCACCACATCCACCCCACACACCTTCCCCCACCTGCCAGTCTCAACGTAGCAGCCAAACCATTTCAACCATCTCACAACCACCCCACCACACCGCCGTTTCAGCGCCTTCAGATGCGTCAGGCTATCGGCCTTGATGTGGCGATGACGAAACTTCTGCAAGAGTGGCATGCATGAATATATTTATTTGTCTATTTATTTATTTATTTATTTATTTTGTATAAAGTCAACGATTGAATACTTTTCAGCTTTTTCAAGTTTTTTTTCTCATTTTAACGTAATCGAACCTTTCAACTTATTATTTCAAATTCAATTGAATATTGCATTCAACCTCCAAACTTTCATTCAACCTCCAAACTTTCATTCAATCTCCAAACTTTCATTCAACCTCCAAACTTTCATTCAACCTCCAAACTTTCATTCAACCTCCAAACTTTCATTCAACCTCCAAACTTTCATTCAACCTCCAAACTTTCATTCAACCTCCAAACTTTCATTCAACCTCCAAACTTTCATTCAACCTCCAAACTCTTAGTTTTTAAATCTCACCTCCAAAAGTGAGTGCAAATTATTTTAATTTCATTCAACCACTTCAACCGCCACCCACCTCATCCAGGCTGGTGGAGACCGTCATGATGACCTGAAACACATTGCTGGAGCATGGAGGCGAGGGCGATGATGATGATGATGATGATGATGATGATGATGATGATGATGATGATGATGATGATGATGATGATGGTCGTTCGTCTTCTTTCAGCAACTGATTAGGCAACGGGTAAATAACTATTGAGTTTAGTTAGATGGATGGAAGCGAATAGATGGAATAGACGAATGCAAATGAAATATAGATTAATACAGAAATAAATAAAAAATGAATGAAAATATAAAAATGATGAAAAAACAGAAAAATGAATGGGAAGATAGACCGATGGATTATAGTCTAACAGATGCCGTGTTGTATTGGTTATATTTTATTGTTACCAATTGTAACAGTCTGCTAATACAATTGGTTGTTGTTCAGATGACGTTAGGAAGGGTATGCAGTCTTAAATGTCAGTGTCCATGAAATCTTTTGGAGGAGGGGAGCTGAAGCTCATGGAAAAAAGGGAGGAAATGTCTGAAGGAACAAATGGAGAATTGTGGAATTTTATAAAAAAAACAAAGCTAATATTTGTAAAAGGTATTGAAGAGAAAGAGATAAAAAGAAATATATTTCCGAATGAAATTAGTTATATAAAATAGACGAAATCGTAGCCTTTTTACTGGAAAAATAAATGATTTGTAAGGAATTTAAATGAGACTGAATTGAAATGGTTTTAAGGTTGAGAAAATTAATCAAATTATTGAAATGAATAGACGAAAGTGGGAGGAAATAAGAATTTGAATAAGGACCAAAAGTGGATGAAAACAAGGAAGAGGTGAAAAGGGAGAGACGGAAGAAGAGATGCATAAAATAAACTAATGGAAAGATGCCGTCAATCGATCCTTTGAACACGAAACATGATCACAGAAAGAAGATGGATGAACGATAAAAGGGATTGATAAATGAGAAGTTGAAGTGATGGAAGGATGGGATGGATTGATGGAAGGATTAGAAGAAAGTTTACGGATTAGAAGACAGATTAATGGATAAAACTGATTGAGAGAAGAGTTATAAAATGGGTTGAGAGGTGGACTGAACAATAGATTGATGGATGGACTGACAGCAGCGACGAACGCAGCGACAGCATCGATAGAGTCGGGTGTCTTGAGGCAGTGGCTTAGTGTGGTTGCTAAGAGACGCTTACATTTCTCGGTGTTGCTAGGTGATATCTGAATGGATAAATTATTGGATGGATGGTTAAATTATATTTTTTTATTAATGATTTTTTCAATTTTCAAAAAATATTATTATTATCTTTTCTTCTTCTTCTTATTATTATTATTAGTAGTAGTATTATTATTATCATTATTATTATTAGTAGTAATAATAATGTTATTATTATTTTAGTAATGGTAGTAGTGGTTCTAGCATCCAAAAACCCCCAGTTTTACTGGAAGAACCTCAACAGCCTTCTCCATCGTCACAAACGTCAACACACCAGCAGTGATGAGTGTGCTGTTACACAATCTTTCAACTAACTTTTCCTCAATGAAGTTCAAAACATACACAACATCGAGTACCAGCTTTTGAAGATTTTTCTTTATCAACACCAATTCAAGCAAAGACCTTATTCTAGCAATATAATTTATAGCTTTCAAAGATCACTCCACTTGATATGAAAAGAATTATCAAAAGTTCTCATCAACTGCATTGACACCTCTCAATAGTTATTGCCAAATTAACAAACTCATCCTCCAAGGAGGACATTTTCCCAACATTTTCAAAACAGCCCACTTCTCAAAAACCCAACCTTGATTCCACTTCTTCAACTAACCATTATTATTATTATTATTATTATTATTATTATTATTATTATTATTATTATTATTATTATTATTATTATTATTATTATTATTATTATTATTATTATTATTATTATTATTATTATCATTATTATTATTATTATTATTATCATTATCATTATTATTATAATTAACATTATCGTCTTTTTTATTTTTATAATTAAAGCAATCGGTGTTATTTTTGCATCAGAGGCCAATGACACCTCGACACCTTGGTGAGCAAGGCAGCAATCCAAGCACAAAGACGTTTCACACCCACAAGCTCACACAACTTCTGTTGTGGTAGATCAATAGGAATAATAATAAAGGTAATAAATAAAAATAAGTATGATTTGGAGAATAAAATAATAATAACGCTACTAACACAACACAACTGATAACATCAATACAATACAATACAATACAAACACGATTATTATTATAGTGGCATTAACCCCGTAAAGTTTTGAGGCCACTGAAAACGTCTCACTATTAAAATTATAATTAAAAAATAAAAATAGAATTAAATGAGTAAATAAAATAAAAATAAAAATAAATTATTTCTAAAAAAGAAGTACAGTATTATTATTATGATGGGAAAGAGTTATTGAACAGGTAAGTCTTCAGAGATCGACAAAATTATTTTGTTGAACTTAAAGATTTTAAGCTGTTAGGCAGGTTGTTCCACAACTTAGGTCCGCTGACGCTGAACCTTCTTAATCCAAATGATTTTGGCTTGTGCTTGTTGGGAACAACGTCCTTCGACTTAGCCGATCTCAAACTTTCTTTTTCCAGCCAACTAGCAACTGGAACTAGGTCACGTGTCAGATATGCAGGACTCTCGTTGGACAAGCACTTATACATCTGCAGAGCAATTTAATACTCAATCCTTTCATCAATTTTCAGCCAGTGAAGCTCCTTGAGTACAGGGGTGATGTGATCATATTTTCTTACTCCTGTAATGAGCCTGGCTGTTGTATTGATTATGGATTGAATACTCTGCCTTGCTACCTTAGGTAAGCTGACTAAGGCCATGTTGCCATAGTCAATACGACTTAAAACTAAGGCTGATGCAAGTGTCTGCAAGGAGTCCATTGTCAAACATCCCTTGATGGATCTTATTTGACACAGAGAAGTAAAACACGTCTGTATTGTTTTTGATATCTGCGTTGACATCGTGAGGTCTCTATCTATGGATATTCCCAAGGTCCTTACAGATTTTGATTGAAAGATGTTGCTTTCTAATACACGGACAGAATAGCTCGGAATATTTTTCAGATTCTGATGAGAAAAGAACCAGATAACCTCAGTTTTCTCACTGTTGAGCTTGAGGCAATTGGCTCCCATCCAAGATGCGATTCTACACACTCAGACACTCATCTGCAATTCTTCTGTGCCTTCATTATTGCAGTGGCCATATATTTGAGTGTCATCAGCATATTTATGAAATCCCAGCTTGTATTTTATAACTATTCTTTCAAGGTCTCCAGTGTATAAAGAAAACAACAATGGTCCAAGAACAGAGCCTTGTGGGACACCCACTGAAGAGTCAACAAATTCCGATTTTGTCCCACAGCAGGGTACATTGAAGGATCTGTCACTCAAGTAATTTTGGAACCATTCCAGTGTGAGACCATCAAAACCATATGTGCTTTCTAGCCGTTTTAACAAAATACTGTGATCAACTAAGTCAAAGGCAGCTGACAGGT